>JAJLRJ010000005.1:4844157-4901657 GCA_024195265.1 Dendrophyllia cribrosa
CCTGATTTAATTAAAATTTTAAGCAAACCTTTAAGTATTGTGTGGGATTTTGCCGAGTTTTAGGAATTGTGCATTATTGTGCGGGTTTGACCAAATTGTGTGGTCCCACATCTGCACAACCTCACAGAAGTCCTGAATAATGCACCTTTCTTTTAAAAACGCAGGCATTTAATTTTTGGAGCAGCTATAACTATTTAAAGGTGTACTAATTCAAGAGGAGGTATTAAAACATCAAAGGTATACTCACTATAACGTTAACAAGCACTATTAGTGTCAGAATGTATAAAACAGCAAAGAATATCCAGCTTTTTCTTCCTCGTATTCCAGTCCTGTGAAGATATCGTTCATGAACATTGACACGACCAGCTGTAAAGTTGCTCTCATGCTCTTCCACAGCCTTCTGTTTCTCCACAAGTTTTTCTCGCATAGATGTGCGAGACTTGGCATTCTCTCTTCTCTAAATAGTATTATAAAACAAAAATAAACCATTAGGTGATTTGAGCAATAAATTTTCTGAAAAAAAAAGACATTATTTCTGTCAAATAAATCACAAAAATTGAACCTGGGTGTAAACAACTCAAGATGATTAACCCTTTAGAGTAACTCCCAAGAGTGCCAAACATCAAAATGTAAGAAAAATCCCAAATTTCATTAATTTGTAAAATTGTGAAAAACAGAAGTTACCATGCAAAAGTACTGCCGAAGAGGTTTTATTTGAATGGTCACACCACAGGATTTCGTTGACAGACTGGAAACTTACACTGTAGAACTACACTACATGTCTTCATAATTTATTGACTCTGTGAGTGAAAGGGTTAAAGGGAACCAGTGAAGTTATGACATTTGCATCTCAAGTTTGAGATAATTCGCAGGCATGCCACTCAAATATTGAAACAAAAATATTGTAAATTGAACATAACATGTTAAAAATTCCAACTAGCAGGAGGCAGACCAGTCGGCTATTTTACAGCATAGCCGAGGAGTTGAACTCGGGTCTACCATGAAACAACTCCAGCTAGTGGTCAGAGCGGGACTTGAACTCTGGACCTCCGGATTTCAAGTCCAGCACCCTAACCACTCGTCCTTACTGCCCCCACAGTTGAACCCGTAACCTGTAACACCTGTCAGGCGTGTCATTAGTAAGCTGTGAATCAAAGTGTTTCAATACAAAATTTAGTAAGACCTTTCTTTTGGCCATGTGCCACATTGTTATGGCTGTTAACAGAAATGGAACAGTTGATTAAAAAGTTATTGAGAACCCTGCAAATACATTATTAAATCATAAAATAACACGGCATTTGTGAGAGAATGTCATGTGATTAATTTCTTCCCAAGTCATTTTCACAAGAGCAAACATATTGAAATAAGCCAAGATGGTGCTTAGAACGCCATCAATCCCATAACTCATTGCACATTTCAAGGTGGCAGCATACAGCATTTTCACAAGAGCAAACATTGAAATAAGCCAAGATGGTGCTTAGAATGCTGTCAATCCCATAACTCATTGCACATTTCAAGGTGGCAGCATTTGGCACTCTCTTGGGGGTAAAAGTTTAAAATTTAAAGTCAATATCATTTTTCTAAAAGATGGCAGCAATCTGAACATTTTATATATTTATCAAGATTCTATGAGAGATTTGGAGGAAATCAAGGTGTAAATGATGTTCAATAACACCATTACATGTAGTTCCTTTTAAAGTTACAAAATAAATTATGATACTAATATTTTTTTCTCACCAGTTTTAGAACATACATGTACCGGCAATTATTTATTAACATATACTACAAGGTCATTACATGTACATTTTACATAATATAATCTTACACAAGACTGATAAAATTCAGCATTACAGATGCAGTTATAGCTAAAATGTCACTAGAATTGAATGAACTTCTACTGATTTGAACTATTACATGAGCTGTATATCAATTCTCTTTGAAAGTATATAGATCATCTGCAGCTATTAGAATAATTATTATTTTAATAGCTTCAGATGTACCTGCAAAGAGGCAATATTATACAAGCCCCTAAAAACCAACTGGTAACCGAAGATAATTAATAAAACGAAACTCTTAAAATTTTGAGGCTCTACAGTACTATACATGTAGGTGCAGTATTAAACATGCATTCAAGCAATTCAAAAGAAATCTGTTTTACCTTAAAGGCTCAACACTTTTATGTTTCACGGTACAAGTCATGAATTTCTCGCCTTCAGATCCACGAATTGTCACAGCATTTTTATTTTTTCAGCACTTTTAATTCATTAATCAGTTCAATTAAATGGGATTGATGTTGGAGCATTAAGGTAACTTCTCTGGCCAATATACATATAGAATATTGAACAACAATTTGTTCAATTAAAAGCTACTTTTAGCCTAAGAACTGGCTTAAAAATCAAAACTTCTTTCACTTGAAAATCACTACTCAGAAAAGCAGAACTGGTAATTTTAGGCCCCTTTATAATAATAAGTAATTATTTTTTTAAATGAAATTAAGTGGTAAAACACCTTTTAAACATGATCTTCATGAATGCTTGAAGTAAGGGTTCAGTGATATTTACTAAAATACGACAGTCGTAAACACGCACAGAAATAATTATACGAGACAAGTGGTACATTAATCGGTTTAGAAGCTTGCTGTAGATAAGGTAAATCTTATGATCGGTTAGCCACCTTTTGAGAAACTTTTTTGTCGATGTTGGAGTGCTTTGGAAACTTCTGCAAGCGTGCCTCGGAAACCTTTTGTAGGTAGTTCGAGAAATTGTAATTGATAACTTAGCTAAATATCAGCAGGCATGATATTTGAAATTTGTAGTACTATTGTCACGGAAGATAATATAAGTAACTTAAGTTCTTAGCTCTCTCAAAAATCTTGTACGGTAAAATTAAATTTTTGCGCCATTATATGGATATGTTATGAGTTCTGTCGTCTTAAAGTATTGCAATTGAGACCATTTTTTGTCATATATAAACTGTATATTTGCAACGTGCTTTTGTAAAATGCAAGGAGTTCTGTAATAACAGTGCATCGATGCTAAACGGTTCAACCTGGGTTTGATTTCCACTTATTTTAAGCAGGTGATTGCCTTAAATTCGCTAAAACGACTACTTACGTGTACGTTTTCCCTCGACATGATGTTTTTTCGTCTCGAAAATGGGTTGGACGATTCGAATTAGGGATTTTTGGAGGACATCTAGCCTTCTCCTTGAATATTGACACCCAATCCTTCGAGTGAGTTCCACAACTGAGATGTCAACAGAGAAGCCTGAGCATGCGTGGCTTGGTTGCATACCGTGGGCGCTGAATCGGAAAACAAGACAAATGCGCAAATGCTAGTCCCGGGATCGACCGGATAGCATTTTGTATATTTCCAGGATTCATCAAAACCTTTTGCAAATCTCGTCAATTTTGGAAAATATTCAGGGTTATACTTGAAAAAGCAATTATTCGTTATGCATTTAAGCTTATTTATTATTCATAATTAATGTTTTGATGTGGTCTACATCTACATCTACATAATTTTCAAGATTGAAACAAAAACTCGAATCACAAAAAAAAAAAATTATCTCCTAGCCTGTTCCAGGCGTTTTATCGGATAGTGGTAAGCAACGCGAATAAAAAAAAAACAAGAAACTGTCAAAAATTGCTAGCGGAAACCCGCCTCGCTCACTCTTTAATTTCGCGCCTTTTCCCCGTCGTCAACACTCGCATCATTTCTTTTTTCTACGCAAGTCGCCTATCCTTCGCTCCCCACTATCTGAACGCCTGGATCAGGCTCGGGATCAGGCTGATTATCTCCAGAAAACAGTTCTTATCAAACTGGTTGCAAAAAAATCAGTTAGGCCCTGGTAACGCAACGCCAGTTAGTCATACGATCACCGCAAATCAGTTCGGGGTCAAGTACGTCATCGGAAAGGAATTTGATACGTTACGTGGCATTGTGGGAAGGGAAATAGCAACCTCAACTTGTTGGTTACCGAAAGCGAAAGATGTCAAACAGTTTGGATCAAAAACCACTAACTTTAGCTTCTGTAACAAATTATTTTCATTGACAACTATGTGAATGGACATTCCTTGATGCCCCATTGCGATATTTATACACCTCAAGACAAATGCTTCCTGAAACGGGAGGTACTTTGCAAGGTGTATTTTTGTATCTGGGGAGGCATCGTTCACGCTATTCCAACGGCACTCAGACTAAAGATGAATTATTCAAAAAGATTCACATGTTTGTTGAACGCAGATGAATAAGTACGAAGTTCTTGGAATTGTAGGCGAAGGTATGCGGTCTTTATAACATTAGCTTGTTATTGCATACATGGTAATGACAATGAAATTAGGGGAAATTTTAATAAGCTCTATGATATTATAATTTTAAGCTTACGTTTTTGTGTGTTATGAATTGTTTTTGTGTACAAAATGCGAGTCTAAGTGGTTCAAATTCGAGTTAAATATCTTCTGTTTTTATTGTTAGGAGCCTATGGAGTCGTTTTAAGATGCCGGCACAAGGTAACTGGAACAGTCTTTGTATTATTATGTTATGAAATTCAAACATACGATCACCGTACGTTCAATCGGCTTGATGATAGATGTGTTCAGCGAGCACGCAAAATAAGTTTCTTCGTGAATTCAACATGTCCTGTTATATCTATCACATATTACATGAAACGATGACAGTTTGGTGCTTGCGTTTATAATTCAGTGTAACAATTATTGTGGAGACTATTTCGGATATTCAGACTACATATAAATGTGCAAAAACATGTTTGCATTATAATTAAGCTCAAATATCTCATTGAGGTAAACATAATCTGTTTACACGGTTGATGTCAAGGTTCATCGCAGAAAATAACAGATCTATTTCTGTATATAAGCTTAAGTGCTGGATGACAAGTGTAAGCTCCAAACCAACAAATTGTTACAAAAGATCTACGTTTTATTTTAATTAAGTATGTAAGTTACCTTAATTATAGGTTTAATTAATTAAGATCATTACTCTCTGATCATCCGAGCCAGATGAAGGATTTTTTTTGGTTTGAAATTTTCGATTCTAGGATTTTTTGGGCAAGTATTTTTTGGGATGGCTTGAGTGAAGTAGGAAAAGAATTGTTGCCTATGCATAGTGCCTGCGTAGTGCTACGAATGTGGTACAACTAAACTTGTAATATCATTTAATCCCTTCTGGGTATTTTTAGCTTTGAAAATGCAGCATGGATTGTTTTGGGTTTAATTTTGGTTTGGGGGATTTTATTGGATTTTGCTAGAAGCCCTAGGGATTTTTTGGGGTATTGTTTTTTTGCCCCCATTCACTCATCCCTGTCACTTTAAATCCAGAGTGATTTTAACATGTTTGAAATGAAGGACCAAGAGGTAGTCATGTCTGTGTAGTATATAATGTTGTTTATGAATACTTTTCGTTTGTCTGCTATAGGAAACAAATGAGATTGTGGCCATTAAGAAGTTTAAAGACAGTGAAGGTAATAGCATGATTTAAACATGGTCTATAAATCTCCCATTTTAGGGTCTGGTTCATATATTTCTACTGTGTTGAATTTAATTCAGTTAATTTAATTAATTAGAAATTCAACATCTTTTTTGTTTTTGCATGTAAAATATATTTATGCTTCTGACACATTTAACTTGTCACATTTAACTTGTCTGAATTATATATTGTCCCACTAATCTGATGGATATACAGCACTGATTCAAACAGCACATTTAGGTTTGTACATGTCAGTTTGTATGCGAATGCCCTTTCTCAACCAAAAACTGCTGAGAGATCAGATCAGGGCAGTAACAAGAAGTTTCACAAACTACTAGGAGATGGAAAAAGAGGATTACACCAAAAAAAAATGCATTTTTTTTCCCAACATTTACAGTGCTGCTACTGTTACCGGGGCCGCCTAGACAAAGTTAATCAATCACAAAACAGAACGGGAACAATAGATTCCAAAATTTGCGACTTGAATAATGAAATGTTGAGTACAGAACAATGAAATTTTAACTTTAAAATGTTGGAATTTATTGTTCCCATTCTGCTTTGTTATTGGTTAACTTTGTATAGGTGGCCCCGGTAACAGTAGCAGCACTGTAAATGCCCCTTTAAAAAAAAACTAGACATGTCCACTTTTTGAAGGCATACATGTTGCAGGTAAAATCCGTTTTCAGGTTGAATCGGCATTCAAATAAATATAGGTTAAGGTGGCTCCCTAGGGTTTTTAAAAAATGCGTTAATCTTCTGACAATGAGTTACCTTTATGACCCTAGAAATTTCCCCTTTAACTTTACGATCAAGGGCTTTAGCAGTAAGGTATTCAACATAACGACAATTATGTTTTCGTTCTTATTGCCTTTGCCAAGGCTGTTGCCATGGCAACAGAACTTCTTTAAAATGACTGAATATAAGCAATATTGTCCCTTTCTGCAGTAATTTCTCGAGTTATCTTCGGTAAAATTCCTTTAAACTTGGCACTCAAATGAGAATTATCACAAGGAACATTTTAGAGAGAAAAAAAACATGGGGTAGCCCAGGCAGGCGAGAAGATATTTCCGAATTTCATGTATTGTAGATTAAAATTGAATTTATTCGATAGATGTCTTCAAAAAAGAAACTTGTTAAAGGCGGCTCCTGTCCCTTCAAGTGTGCAATTTTGTAGAAAATTTCACCAAAGGAAACTTGAGAAAACTCACGGTTCATTTTGGCCTTTGCGTGTATTCTGACGTCATAAAATTTCAAGGCTTCCACGCGCGCATGCGTACTGTTAAACAAAGCGCGAGTTGTTTACAAACTGGCTGAATTGCACTAAAATTCAGTGAAAACCTACGTCTACATGGTTATTGTGGAAGATTTCAGGAACAACAATATAGATAATGTATTTTTTACCTATAACTGAATAATATCTTGGAAATATTTAACGACGGCGGCCAAAATTCGACCAGTGCGTTGTACAACTTGCCTTGGAAAAGCGGCGGCATTTATGCTGTAAGTGTAATTTAGACAATCTAGCGCTTGTTTACAAAGGTTTTGACTCCATCTGATTTAAGTGTTCTTATTTTTCCTCTTTTGTTTTTTCTTCTAATCGAGATTCTGTGAATTTTCATTAAAAAGTCTTGCTTAAATTTGTCATTCTAGTTTTGTACTTTAAGCTTGTTGTCAATATATTAAAACTTACACGCAATTTCGCGATCGGATTTTACGAGATAATTCGTACTTTCACTACATTGCTCGGTTTGTATGCTTTTATTTCTCAGTTTTTACCTCCTTTTATCTAAATTCTGTTAGTTTCATTCAAGAAAATATGATTTTTAAATTAGAATAGCTCAGTTTAAGCTTTTGCACTGCTATAAATGAATTACGCTTGACTTTTCTTTTATAAAAAAATTTAAAAGTTTTTAAAGTTAATCTTCAGCTTTTCACGGCTTCGCTGTAAGCAAGAACATTTCTCTATCCTCACCGGAGGCAAACACAACAGCCTGTCGTTTATTCTACAAAGAGACATAACTGATAGAAATGAGTTCACTTTGCAAAGTAATTTTTTCGTTTATGAATGAAAAAGTTGTAATGATTACCGAGTTAATTTAGATTTTGGACGCGTTGTGTCAGTTTTGCTTTTTCGCGGCGCGTAATATAAAGACGGCATTTCTTGGAAAGTCCCGCACGTTGAAAAGACGACTTCTTGGAGGAGTAGTGTCTTTGCCTGTTCCACAACCATATGAATCCCCTTCCTTGGTTTCTTGACCATTTACGGTAGCGTTAACCTGACTCCAAAAACTGCAACTATGTGCGGTGTAAACTTGCTCCACCGTTGTTAAAAATTGAAAAAAATTGTAGCCTTCTAAAGGATCACTGTATGTTTAGAAATGGTCAGAAGTCTGCACTTTCCTTACACAATAAAATTTGAAAAACTTTGTGAAGGTAAAGTGCGACTCCATGTTTGTTTACTCTTTTCGCATGGAGCTGCGCATAGGTCGCGCAGGCTTTTCAAATCTCGCGCCATTCTAGTAACCAGCTCGCGCGCGGTCAAAAAACTGTAGGGAGCCACCTTAAATGTGTGAACCCAGTATTCAATCTAGGTAAGTTAACCCTAACCCTAGCACAAGGCTAACCATTACCCCTAGCACAACAATACATGTAGCTAGTGGTGTAATGGTCAGCTTTGTGTTTGAGTTAGCTAGGGTTAGTTATGTGTTAAAGTTAGCTAGGGTTAACTTTGTGTTAGAGCAGGCTTTGTGCTGGGATTAGGGTTAGCTTACCTAGATAATTTGAATACTGGGTACTTATATTTAAACCTATATTGAATACTGTTGTAACCTGAGAATGGATTTTACCTGCAACAATTACACACTGGGTGTCTGTTTAAATATATGTTGTGGTTTAAATTTTTCTTTGGTTTAAAAAATTTCAAACCAGTTTGATTTTGATTTTCCTTTGTCTCAGATTCATTATCATAATGTGACACAAAAGAAAACAAAAATTGAACTGGTTTAAAAAATTTTAAACCAAAGAAAAATTTGAACCACAACATATACATGTACAGTGCATGACCATTAGAATTCATGATTACTGTCTTATGGTAGTAAAATGCATAAAAATTTTACTGCAACAGGTACAATGTTTCATTTTGTGTTGACTTTCATTATAGGCTTGTGGCTTAATCAAATTGAAAATTAACCCATTCACTCCTACACCGGCCGAAACCGCCCGTGACGGAACCACGGTCCTTCTACCATTTGTGACGTCATCCCTTTTTATGATTAACAGTTGGTTTTTGTACCTAACTCAAGCAGAAGGAAGAAATCTTTCAAAAAGTGCCCAAATGAGAGAGCTCTCGTGAATTGGGCCAGATTTACACCCGAAAAACCTATCAGATTTGACTGGCAAAATCAAAGGAAAATCTGGTGTTCCTACCACTTGCCACTTCTTGTTAAAAAATTTCACCTTCTTCAGCGGTTTCTGGGAAACTTTTACTTAATAAATAAAGTCTAGTGAAAGGCCAGCAACAAGGGAAAAAAAATGGAATAAGAACGAAAAAGAACAGGGATTAGAATGCAAAATTTTGCTTTCTGCACATGCCCGAAACCAAAGGTTGATTTATTTGACCCTGAACGAAAAGGAAGCTTAGTTTTCATGTTACCAACAATGATTTGGACAGTTTGCTAGCAATTTGCCTCCACAGCAATCAAAAAATGGCATTAATGACTTCAAATTGCCATTTTCTTGAAATTCTCTAGGAGTCAATGGGTTAATATGCTGTGCAATTTCTCGGAAAGGAATATGAAATAATAAGAATATTTTTATTATTCCTAAAATTTAAAGATTAAGTCACTTCAAATAAAATAAGCAAATAAAAGGATTGATATTTGCAACAGTAATTCTTATATTCCTTGATCATGTTTGTTTGTAGAAAATGAGGATGTGAAGAGGACCACATTAAGAGAATTAAAGGTGCTTCGCATGCTGAAACAGGAAAACATTGTAGAATTAAGGTTGGTTATCAAATTAATAAATTAAATTAAAGGGCTCTGGGCAAGACTTTTCCAAGTGACTTTTTGGTAATTTTTGCTAAAATTGTGTGTTTCAGAGCTAAATCAAAGGCTCCTATGAGCGGCACTTGTGAATATGACACATTCAGACTCTCACCTCTCCTAGATGTTTTGCTTTACTGACCCCCACTCCCTGCATCCAACTCCCCATCCTCCCCTCTCTCCAACACCATCCCTATGGGTAAGGCAGGTGACCATTACATATCACAGGCTCAGTGTTCATTGACCCTTCCCTCTCCTAGGTGTTTTGCTTTACCAAGCCCTCACCCCTTGAATTTAACTCCCCACCCTCCCCACACTGCAAATGATATTCTCATGGGTAAGGCAGGTGACCATCACATATCACAGTCTCAATGTTCACTGACCCTTTCCTCTCCTACATGTAGGTGTTTTGCTCCACCAGCCCTTCACCCCTTAAATTTAACTCCCCACCCTCCCCTCACTGCAATGATGTTCCCATGGTTAAGGCAGGTGAACATTACATATTGAAGGCTCATTGTTAACAGCCAATTGAACGATCGAGTGAAATTTTGTCCCACTGGGCCCGGTTGTTCGAAAGCCGAATAACCCATTCGCTCCTACACCGGCCAAAACTGGCCGTACAAGACTCCGCTGCTTTAAAAAATTGCAACTTTCTCAATCGCGTGAACATTGCCCTAACTAGCAGTTGTGAGCATTGACTAGAAAGCCCCTCAAATTGAGAGACCCAATAAACACAAAAAAGTCAGCGATTTTTGCAGAATATCAGCGTTTGAATTTGGACAATAACAAAAATGACCATTTTTAACGTCATAGAAAAACAACAAAAATCACGTTTTTGCCTTTAGTTTTTTTTATTCAAATCATCGTGGCAAACCCAAAAGTCAACATTCACAGCAAAATTCAGTCCTAGTCCTAGCTTAGCAGCGAATGTTTTTGCTTTTATTCGTTGCTCGGGCCCAGCTACAGCCTCTTTTTTTTTTTATTTATTTTTTTTTTTATTGCAACACACAAAACAAATACTTACAAACAGATACATACAATACAATAATTCGTGCAACCACATACAATACGATATTCCTACAAAGTGCGCTTTTACAATATTACTACATATTTACATATAAATTACATACAAATTAAAAGCATTGGATATTTACATATAAATTAACTTACGATAACCGGAACTAACACTTTATCTAAATTAATAAATTTTACTTGGTTAACACGAAACATAAACCTAACTTACACTGATACATACAAAACAAAACCTAACGCCCATTACACTTATCATTCATTTGTATTTTTATTCTATTTTGTTCTGTTTTGTACTGTTAATTGTATTTTTACTCAGTTTGAAAGTCTAAGTGTATTCCATTTGTTTTTAAACTCTTTCTCGTTGTTTGACATGACAGCAATGTATTTCTCTAGTTTGATTTTGTCGTGCACGAGCGAAATAAAATTATCAAAATTGCACCTCACTGTATTTAAGGAATTTACGTATAGGGAGTATTTTCCCAGAATAATAAGATGATTGAGGGCCAAACAGCTCGTGTGGTAAGAAACAATTCCAAACATAATCTCTAATTCTGAAAGATGTATTTGTTTATTGCTCGCATTAGACCACCACTCTTGGAATTTGTTCCAAAAAAAATTTGCTTGTGTACAGTGTACGAACATATGATTCATAGTTTGATACTCGGATGGACAAAATGGGCAGAAAGGAGAGGCAACTTTTTTCATTTTGTATAGCAAGCTATTCGTTGGCAAAATATGATGAATGATTTTATATTGGAACATCATTAGTTTAATTTCTTTCGTTGTTCTAAAAGGTAGAAGATAAATTTTCTTAATGTCCCCTTCATTAATGCCATACGCGAGCAGCTTTTTCTCGCAAGTGGGTGGCGGTAATTCTTCAAGGTCTAACAGCGTACAATATATAGATTTGCATGTCAGCGAGCAAATTGCGAAGGGAGGTGAAGATGGGTTTGGGGGATCTTCTTGTAAGAGTTTTTTCCAACCTTGAGGTATAGACGAAATAATGCTATAATATTGCAAAAAACTACATTTGAGATTGAATTTAATGCGAAAGTCGTTAAACGAAAGAAAACGGTTTTCATGGGAGTCGAACAAGTCTGAGATTTGTTTTATCCCTGCGCTACACCAATGCGAAATATACAACATTTTTCCGTTTACAGTAATAAATCGATTGTTCCAGATTGTTTGAGAAAGAACATCATTTTTATTTTTAGGTTTGGTTGATACGATGTTTTGCCAGTATAAGATAATTTGTTTATAAAAGACAGGAAGGCTGTTGTCAAGTTCAAGACGTTTATACTCATAATTACATTTAAACAAATCCATCCCCCCAACACCTGCTAGAAGCCATTTAGGTATGTACTTCCATGGAGCATCTGAATTTGAACATAACCTTTTAACCCAATTCAACTTTAACGCTTTATCGAAGAGCGAAAAATCTCTCATATCGAGGCCACCGAATGTTTTCTGATTTATAAGAGTAGTTTTCTTTATTTTCGCAGGTTTGTGATTCCAGATAAAGTTGAAAGTGATCTTGTCAACCTCTTTACAGAATTCCTTTGGTGTTTCCATGACACTACAGATAAAAACAAGTTTTGATAGTGCTAACGTTTTAATTATGTTCACCCTTCCGTAGATCGAGAGATCCCTTTGGGACCACATATTTAAAGTTTTCTTTAACGAGCCTAATTTATCAAAGAAGTTTTTCTTTTCAGACACTTTCGGATCGTAAGTGAAATGCACACCAAGGGCGTGAACAGGTTCGTTGCTAAGCTGAAGATCAAGGATAGTATCTCTTTTATGACGCAAGGAGCCAAGCCATAACATTTCGGATTTAGATTGATTTATCTTTAAGCCGGAGCACTTTTCGAAAAGCAATAGTATGTCAAACAAATTGTACACTGATTGAACATCAGCAAGTAGAACAGTTGTGTCATCTGCATACTGAGAAAGTTTAACTTTTTTATGTTCATGTGTAATAACACCTTTAATTTCTTTTGAACGTCTTATAGTCTGTGCGAGTAACTCAATAGCTATGACAAACAGTGTGCCAGAAAGAGGACAGCCTTGACGTACTCCTCGTTCAAGATTAAAGTGTTTCGAAGCATGACCGTTATTCAAGATACAACTAGAGATGTCGTTATAAAATACTTTTATCCACTGTCGAAGGTCAGGACCGAAGTTGAAAGTTTCAAGGCCTTTATGAATAAAATTCCACTCAATCGAGTCGAAAGCTTTTTCGAAATCTAAGAACACGGCTATACCTGGGATGTCTTTCTCTTTAGTGTAATGCATTGTGTCTACAATTAGCCTAATGCTTTCTCCAATGAAGATTGGCACGGATGGATAAGGTTTGGCAAGACTTTCTCCATGCGTAAAGCGACGGTTTTTGTTGCAATTTTGTAGTCTACATTTAGTAACGATACAGGTCTCCAATTCTTTAAGTATTCGGTGTTTTTCTTTTTTTTTGGAATCAAGGAGATAATCCCTTGGCGTTGAGAAATAGATAGAGTGCCGTTCTGAAAGGCGTAGTTAAAGCTGTTTACCATAATGGGACCAATCAAGTTCCAAAAGTAGCAATAAAATTCAGAGGTAAGGCCGTCCGTGCCAGGAGTTTTGTTGTTTTGCATAGTCTTTAATGCGCATTCACACTCAGCTGTCGACATAACACCTTCACAGGTTTGAGCGACCTCCTCTGGTAATACATTTTCGACTTTAAAGAACTCACTAAAAATCTGGTTGTTGGGGTCGGTGTTTCTTGACGTATAAATATTCTTGAAAAAACGTTCTTCTTCCTCGAGGATATCCTTAGGATTTATAATTTTGTGATTTTCGTTACTTATTAGGGAGGTTATATGTTTTTTTCTCTGATTGGATTTTTCTAAATTATAAAAATATTTGGAGTTTCTCTCCCCATGCTCGTACCAGCGCGCCCTGCTACGAATAATTGTTCCTCGTGTTTTAATTCCAACAATTTTGGAAAGCTTGGACTTAACTCTTTCTAACTCGGTTTTAAGCGAATCACTGTATTTAGTTTGCAGTTTGGTCTGCAATTTCGTCATTTCCGACAAAAGAGCCGACTCTTCGTCACGCTTTTGCTTAGCTTTCTTCTTTGAGAATTTTATTGTGAAGGCCCTAATTTCCATTTTAATCATTTCCCAAAACAATCCTTTGTCACTAACGTGCTGATGCTTCTTTACAAAATCTGGAATAAGAAAATTCAACAATTCTACGTAGTTGGTGTCTGTTAGCAGTGTATTGTTGAACTTCCAGAACCCCGGTCCTCTGGAGGATTCGTTCTCATCAAAGGAGATAGAGAGGCTGACGGCCAAATGATCTGTAAAAATATTTGGGAGTATTTTGCACTCTTTCGCGCGGTCTTTCAACTGCTTTGCGATAAAAAAGTAATCGAGTCTACACTGGATTTTCATTGAAGCGTTGGCCCATGTAAAGCCAGGTGTGTCTGGATTTTTAACACGCCAAAGATCTATTAAGTTGTTGGTTTTGATTAAAGTTTGAAGCTCATGCAGGGAAGCTTTGTTGCTGTCGAAAGGTCTTCCGCCTTTTTTGTCAAGGGTGCTAATTGTACAATTAAAGTCACCTCCCAACACAATATTCTCGCTGGCGTGTTGGCTCAAAAAGCTTTTTGTAAGGTCGCTAAAAAAAACTACTTGTTGACGTGAGTCGTTTGGTGCATAAATATTTACAAAAATTATTTTTGTTCCATCGATGACAGTTTCGGCTAGAATACATCTTCCATGATTATCGGCAGAAATTTTTTCAATATTTGCATCAAGACGGGGTTTAAATAAAATCATAACTCCTCTACTATGAGATGAGCCGTGGCTGAACACGATTTTGCCTCCCCATTCTGTTTCCCATCTCTTAATAGATTCCGGCGATGAATACGTTTCTTGTAAGAAAACAATATCGGATTTTTGCTGGTGCAACCAGCGAAAAACTTGCCTTCGCTTTCTTGAACTGTTTAACCCTCTTACGTTTAATGATAACAATTTATACATGAACATTCGATGGAGGGAAAATAATACTTTCAGTAATATACTCGTTGTGTGATTGATTTTCTTTTAAAACTGGTTCGATGAATGTTGTGATATGATAAGGACATTTGCAAGACAAACAACAAACAGGACAAGACGACATACAAAACAGAAAACATAAACTGTAACGAACTACTGCGGACTTACCTAAATATTTGTGCGGCATTACCGGCTGGGTCGATAGGTAGAAGTGCAACACTAGGCAGAGGCCTAGGCTGTAGACCGACGACGGGTCGAAATAGAGCGAAAGAGTCAATTAATTACATTAAATTTAGCTGTTCATTAAACGTCTGTAAATAGGAAAAGCAGTTGTTTCTGGTCCTCGGTACAAGGAACCGTTAATAATGAGCTTCTCAACTTTGAAGAAGGCTTCTTTCTTCTCTTGCTTTGCTGCTTTTAGAACGGGATAAAGCTTCTTTCGAATATCGTCTACTTCTTTGGGATAATCATCAGATATTCCAATGCTTGAGCCTTTGGGAATGTTCTTTATGAAGGACTTGATAAAGTTTTTATCTTGAAAGGCGGTAAGCTTTACTATAATTGGACGGGGGTCAGGGCTTCGATCGTCGCGTGTGCGTGTAGCAATCCTGTGTACTCTATCGAAGTGTATCTCTTCTTCTTCCTTCGATGGAATTTTCAGCTTAATGCGTAAAAACTCTCGTAAAACCTCCTCGGTGTCGCTGTTTGTTTCATCTTTACGTTCCATCACCCCAAAGAATTTCAGGTTTCCTCTGCGACTATGACATTCTAATTTAATGTGACAGCGGCGTAATTCGTTTAGTTCACGGGTCGTTCGCTCTTGATCGGCGCTAAGTTTCTTCTGTTGGGACGCCATGTTACTTGCCGACTCCTTTAAGCTACAGCCTCTCGTTCTAGTGCATACTGACCTTGCCTCAATTTTCAACATCACCACCGCACTGCATGCTGGGAAATAACAAGATTTTTCGACAGCTTTCCTTTCGTCCTCCACACATTTCGTATATATACTAAGTCCACAGCCACTCTGACCCACTGCCGAAATTTCGCGCTTGTTGTGTTCTCCTGTGGTTGCAACTTCCAAAATATGCCGCGGTAGGTTGAGAAATTCATCCAGAGTCGAGTCCCAAAGCTACTTCGTCTCCTGGCGGCCATTTTTCCAGTTCAACGAGCAACGAGCCAAATTCGTAAACGAAGTACAACACCTAACTCGCTTCGTTGAGAATGTGGACTCTGAACTACAGTACCGGACAGAAGTAACCTAACAGGGGAACGCGTTCTTGGAACTTGAAGGAACGCTAGGGAACGCAAAATGGAACGCTAAGGGAACGCAAAATGGAACGCCAAGGGAACGCAAAATGGAACGCTACACAACTTCCAAATTTTTAGGGGAACGCGTTCTCGAAATAAAATACAAACTCTCTTAAAAAACGACGGAGAACTCGCTTACTTGGTCACCGCGAAAGGTAATAAATTCGCAAAATTCATTGATTCATGACTATTTGCGTATGACTCATGTTAACGCGACGAAATTTCAATTCAAAATGTCCTGTTGTTTTCAATTCCCCAAAGTTATTACTAGCCGAGAATATAAGACCAAGAAAATGTTTTGCTGTTTAGAATTGGCTGTTCTCAATGTGTTCTTGAAATAAATTACAGCTCAGCTTGTCTGCACTGAGAGATATATTTTTGCTTTAATTCATGCTAATTACATTCAAAAACCAAATAGATCAGGGAGACTTAAAAAACACAAAATCTGATTAGAGTTTTATCAGGTACAATTTTTTCATTCAAGTGATAGAAGGTTTCATTCACGAAAATGCATTTTTCGTTCGTGAATGTCAAGTTTTTATTTACATTCAACAGGATTCAAGCGCTTGAAAAACACCAGATCAAATTACATTTCACACAAATTTGCATAAAAACATTTCATGCATTTCATGCCTCGGCCTAAATTACAAATTAAAAAATAATTTAACACATCTTTAAGATATTATAAAGACTGAAATCACTTTTATTCTGGTTAGATGTTATTTTTACATTCAATTGAAAGTTGTTTTCATCGATTAAATTACATGTTGCACGCAACAAACTTTTACGGGAAAACTGTTGCGGAAACGTTTTAAAGAATTCCTTTGCAGGACAATATTAAAAGGAGGAACATCGGAACAAAGAAAAAGCAAGCTAGGACTTTTTATTGAGGATCTTCAGCCATTTATATTTTATCACATTTTTGAGCCTGACAAAAAAACAACAACAATTGTTCAGATGATCAATGATCCACTCCAAAATGCGAGCAAGTTCGATCGCAGAATCAGCTCATTCGGTCTCTGTCAATTAAATGTCGGATGACAAGTTTTTTGCTTCGTCCAGTTCGTGGTTTGTTAAAGCATGGCAAGAAAAAACTTACTGTTGGTCTGTCCACATTTATATTCATTTATAATTGTCTTCTACGTACATTTTCCCACCGGATTTTTCCGCACTGGTGCAAATTAACGTTATGGCGATATATTATATTTTTGTCTCGCATATTTCAGACAGCACCAAAGCCGTTCCAGACTCTAGACTGCACACTGTTAGTGTAGATAAGAACGCGTTCTGAAAGAAAACAAGGGAACGCGTTCCATTTTACTGAACTGGAACGCAAAATGGGACGCAAAGGGAACGCAAAATGGAACGCTAAGGGAACGCAAAATGGAACGCCAAGGGGAACGCGTTCTGCTAAGCGTTCCCTGTTAGGTTACTTCTGTCCGGTACTGTACCTTCAAGCTTAATGATGCTCATCAGGCAGCTACTAAAGATGAAAAATGGCTGTGAACTTACCAAAAATCGTAGATAATTCATATTGGACCCTTTATTGCAAATCAACCAAGCAAAATGAGAACGTCACAATGACGTTTCCAGTAAACTCGAGCCTTCAGTGTTTTAGGACAGCAGCACATTCAATGGTAACTTTAAATATGGAGTCACGAAATCCTATGGGGCGTGTGAATGCAGAAAATCACTCAAAAACGTAAAAATTCTCAGGAGTGAATGGGTTAATACTACACTGTAATCCTGGATTAAAAGTTAACCAAGGATTTCATTTCTCTGTTAAAAATGTTTTCAAAAGCTCATTTGCAGTTAAAGTCAAAACTGAACGTCAGAAAACTTTGGAAAATTTTCAATTGTTGAGTTGTTTAACTGGATTCAAAATTGACGCTAATCCTGGGTTAGCTTCATCGTGCTTTGAACAACCCGGCCCAGAGCACTATAACTTGATCAAATGCTTCACATTATTCACGAGTTAAAAATGATTTAAAATCACATTCTAATCAGGTGGGCTTCCTGCAATTTTGTGGGTACCCTGTGTTCTGTTGATCAATCAATCTCACATTTCAGCACCATTTCTTTTCAGTTAGATTTACACAATCCAATCATTATTTCAACAAGAGAATGCTTTTGAGGCCTAAAACACAAGATTTTAGCAAAAATTTCCTGAAATGTCACTCAGAACACTCTTGGCTGGGGTCCTTCCATAACACTAATAAATATTATTACATTGTCAGAATTAATCTGACTTGGACTTGTTCACTGTTCCTTTTTGCAGAGAAGCTTTTCGCAGAAGAGGAAAACTATATTTAGTGTTTGAATATGTGGAAAGAGTAAGTAGGTCAAGTATGGAATTAAAATTTTATGACAATTGCAATCTATTTTCTGCAATTACCTTCAGTATTACTTGATAGTCAGTAGTGCAAATTATAATAGTTTGCAAAATATTAATCATGATAAAACATATCAAGTAACTAAAAAAGCCTTGTTACAGGGTGCTTGATTTTTAATTGCTTTATTTTTGCATCTAGAATATGCTTGAGTTACTGGAAGAAATGCCTAATGGAGTTCCATCACACAAAGTCAGGTTAGTCAGAATTCAACAACAGAAAAACTTTTATCAGGATATCCAGGCAAACAATGAGTAGTGGACTGAAAAAACGAACCACAGCCAAGGGTTTTTTTTTTCGGATTTGATTTGGATGCCTATTGAAACAATCTTTTTAGTGTTTAATTAGTATAGGTAATCATACAGTTTCGAGTTCAATTTGGGATTAATTTGCACGAGTGAGTTTTTCAAAAAGCTCAAAATTGCACGAGCCACTTCGGCGAGTGCAATTTGAGCTTTTTGAAAAACTCACAAGTGCCAATTAATCCCAAATTGAACGAGAAAACTGTATGATTTCTTATTAATAATTATAATGAAAAAAAATTGCATCCATTTTTGTTTGGAAATTTTTTTTTTTTTTGCAAAAATTTTTTTTTGGGAGTTTTTTTTTTGATTTGTAATTTGCACTGGTGTTACACGTTTTGCACTGGTGTTACACTTGAACTGCTGTAAACAGTAACTGCATTAGCAGTCTGGCAAAGTCCCCCAAACAGTGTTGTAATGCGCATTTGATCATATCCCCATGTCAAAATGCGCAATATAAGCAATAGATATTTTTATTTATTATTCCATAATATTCTAACTTTACACTCTTTAGAGACTACATTTTCCAGCTCATCAAAGCCATTAAATGGTGTCATCAGAATGATGTGATTCATCGAGGTATGATTCCCATTTTACAGTTTACACGATTATTACTACTTTTGAAAGTAAGTTAGGAATCTGGTGGTTTTTAACTTAAGGGAAAGCTTCAGATCTGAATGAGTTAGTCATCCTAACTGGCATTTTCGCAAAGTAAACAAAATTTAATTGATCTCTTTATTATAATTTTCTTTGCCAACAGATATTAAACCTGAAAATTTGTTAATTAGCAAGGATGGTGTTCTGAAACTATGTGACTTTGGTAAGGTTGGAACTCCAAGATAAAATAGACTGTAATAGAAAATGTGCAAAATTAAAAATAAAGTTAGATAATTATGTGGTTATTGCCTTTTTGTTGTTGGTTTTTTTTTTGACACTTTTTGTGACTATACCTGTTGCTTATAACCATAACTGAAAATACTGTAGTTTTAAATTTATGCTATAATATGCATATTAGACAATGGCATGACCTTGCCAAAAGTAAACATTTTAATGTGAGTGTGTTAACCCCGTTATTGTTATTGAAGGTTTTGCTAGAGCCATGACTGTTGCTAGCAGTGGTCAGTTCACAGATTATGTTGCAACTCGGTGGTACAGATCTCCTGAACTTCTCCTAGGGTAAGCTAAGCAAATTTGGAAAACTTTCTCTAAACAGAAAGTCCTCTAAGACGACACTTAAAGTTGGTGCCTACACACTACAGTCACTCATTTTATGGGGAAAAAAGTCTCCATAAGACATCCACCTCCCTCTAAAGATGGACACTACATTGTAGGTTCTGGTCCTGAAAGGTGTCTGGGAGTTGACTAACTGTCAGTATAAAATTGTCATTTATAAGCTGTAAGATGACAGTGGACAACCATTAAACTGGTCAAAATTTGTTCCATTGTATAATGCTCTTGTGATTTTATGGGTGGCGGAAGGACTAGCCTCATCAATTGTTAAAACCATCCATTTAAAACTCAATAAACCATTAAATTTAAACTGATCACCAGTATATGATATAACTCGTTTTGTTTTCAACACTACTGATCTTGCAGGGCTCCTTATGGTAAACCAGTAGACATTTGGGCTATTGGTTGTATACTGGGAGAACTCAGCGATGGCCAGGTAATGAAAAGACATGATAATTACACTGCACACAGTAATTCCAGTTGTGAATGGTGTGCTATGGAAATAAACCTACAGGTATATCTTAAACCCTTGCAAGTAGATCTAACTTTTGAGTCTGTCAATAAAATTCTATGGTGTGACCATTCAAATGAAACCTCTTCAGCAGTACTTTTGCATGGTACCATTTGTTCTAACTTTTGAGTCTGTGGATGAAATCCTATGGTGTGACCATTCAAATGAAACCTCTTCAGCAGTACTTTTGCATGTTTTTTTTTTTGGATGTTTGTTTTTCACTTTTTACAAAATGAAATTTGGGATTTTCTTGAATTTTGATGTCTCTCAGTGGCACTCGTTGGAGTTAAAAGGGTGCACATCTTCTCTCAACTAGTACCATTGATCTTGTCATTTATTAATTGTTTTATGGAGACATTTAATGTTGCTCAATCTTGTGAATTAAGGAGTATAGAAACGGTTTGTAATAATTATTATTTAACAAAATAGTTATTTCTTGTTCACATGTTAATGTTAAACAATAATTTCCTTTGTAATAGCCTGTCTTTCCTGGCGAGAGTGAAATAGATCAACTCTTTACAATACAGAAGGTTAGTAAATCAAAGAGTCATATTCATTTATTGCACTGTCCAGTCACTGGATGTAGGGAAAGAAATGGTTAAGTTGGAAAATTTATTAACCCATTCACTCCTGAGAATTTTTACGTTTTTGAGCGATTTTCTGCATTCACACGCCCCATAGGATTTCGTGACTCCATATTTAAAGTTACCATTGAAAGTGCTGCTGTTCTAAAACACTGAAGGCTCGAGTTTACTGGAAACGTCATTGTGACGATCTCATTTTGCTTGGTTGATTTGCAATAAAGGGTCCAATATGAATTATCTACGATTTTTGGTAAGTTCACAGCCATTTTTCATCTTTAGTAGCTGCCTGATGAGCATCATTAAGCTTGGAGGTAGTTCAGAGTCCACTTCTCAATGAAGCGAGTTAGGTGTTGTACTTCGTTTACGAATTTGGCTCGTTGCTCGTTGAACTGGAAAAATGGCCGCCTGGAAACGAAGTGGCTTTGGGACTCGACTCTGGATGAATTTCTCGATCTACCGCGGCATATTTTGGAAGTTGCGACCACAGGAGAATATAACAAGCGCGAAATTTCGGCGGTGGGTCGGAGTGGCTGTGGACTTAGTATAAATATGAAATGTGTGCGGAAAGAATCGAGCGCTGTCAAAATTTTTGGCTTTTTCCCAGCATGCAGTGCGGTGGTGATATTGAAAATCGAGTCAAGGTCAGTATGCATTAGAACGAGAGGCTAAAGCTCGGCCCGAGCAACGAATAAGAGCAAAAAAAATCACTGCTAAGCTAGGACTAGGACTGAATTTTGCTGTGAATGTTGACTTTTGGGTTTGCCATGATGATTTGAATAAAAAAAACTAAAGGCAAAAACGTGATTTTTGTTGTTTTTCTATGACGTTAAAAACGGTCATTTTTGTTATTGTCCAAATTCAAACGCTGATATTCTGCAAAAATCGCTGACTTTTTTGTGTTTATTGGGTATCTCAATTTGAGGGACTTTCTAGTCAATGCTCAGAACTGCTAGTTAGGGCAATGTTCGCTCGATTGAGAAAGTTGCAATTTTTTAAAGCAGTGGAGTATTGTACGGCCGGTTTTGGCCGGTGTAGGAGCGAATGGGTTAATATATAATTTCACTACATGTTTTGAGGTTTTCTGCAAAGCGAGCTTAAGAATATTTATAGCACAGTAGCTATGGTCCATGTTTCCACATGAAGATCTCTCAAATGTAAAATTCACAAATAAAAAATGCATACAAATGTAGGCTTAATCAGCCAGACCTAAGCTTTCAGGAAATTGATATGTCGCAGGGTTCAAAATAGCAGCCGGCTGCCGGCAGTAGCCGGCACTTTGACCACACTTGCTGGCGACTTTTCACCAAAGAAAGAGAAAATTCATGTTATGCTTGGATCGGCCAACTGAAATCAAAGTTGCTGCAATGGTATCCTGTAACGATAATTCAGGGTGTTATAACTCTTGGGGTGGCGCTACTAAAAAAAGCTTTGAACAGATTATAAGGGTATGTGCTCATTCATTATTGACAGCCGGAAAAAAATGAGCCTAGACAAAAATATCCTACAAATTCAAACTTAAAGCTGTGATTTTGTTTTGAACCCTGTGTCGGATGTCATTTTTCACACTTCAGGTCTGAATTCCATTTAAATTGCAGGCTCATAAAAGTAAGGATCCCTTTATAGGTGCAAGAAAAAGAAAAGAAAAAAATGTCAGCCAATAAGTTGTTTATTGGCTGTGCAATAGTTGCTGCAAGTCAAGCTACTAGTTTAATAGTGGGTGACTTTGATCACATCATTCATCAATTTGCTGCAGAACCAAACTGATAAAATGTGAAATATTTCAGGTTCTAGGTGCTCTTCCACCAGAACAAATGGAGATGTTCTACAGCAATCCCAGATTTAAGGGGCTCAAGGTACAATGTAGTAAGGCATCTGAAAAAGATTATTTATCTTAATTCTGTACAGTTTCTACTGCTTTACACAAACCAAGACAAAGTGTTTAGGCTAACCATGCAGGGTTTCACCGCCCATAACAAAGGCCAATAGAATTATAGTCAAATAGATTCGCTCAAGCAAAGACCAGTGATCTGCAATGATCAGCATGAATGAAATGTGAAACATAACACAAACACAAACATACTGCTGACTTCATTGGCTTGCATTTTAGTTTGCATAAAATACATACTGTATAGCCACATTTAAAGTTAGTGCAATATCTTATTACAATATAAAAAGCTTATTACAACTACATGATCATTAATACATATTTATTTATAAAATGGAAACTGAGATTTCATTTTAAAAGCCAGTTTTTATAATATATTAAAATAATTTATACTGTGTTGGGTTTTGGATATTTCACCATAATTTTATATGCAGCCTGTTAGTACCCACAATTGATAAAATATTTTGCTTTTCCACAGTTTCCCACCACAATTACCCCTCAGACATTAGGAAGGAAATATGCTGGAGTAGTCAATGGAATCATGCTTAGCTTCATGCAAGTAAGTTGTATCTGCTTCACTGCTTGTGTTAAGACGCGTATAAACACTGTTCTCACAAAGGATAATTAATTGATCTGCAAAAATTGATGCATTGATTCCTCTTTCAGATGTATCAAACACAAACTCAGTGCTTTATCTTGTCAGTCTTGTGTCACTGGGCAAAAAAGGGTTGATTATCTGAGTAATAAATATGAAAAGAGTGTCAAATAAACTGTGCACCACAGTTATCAGTGCTGGCTGGCAGTGATGACTGGAGGGACATTGTATTGTAAACTGAAGCATTCCGAATGATGGCAGGTTGACCAAAGAGTTGAACTCAGCTGTGATGCAAATCCAGCTAGTGTTTTTTTTTTCTTTTTGCAGCCAGGACTTTATTCCTCTCTGTCACAGTCTCATGTGTTGTTTATTTTTTACCATTTCATTTTATTCTTACCCTGTTGTTTTTTATCTGTAGGCAACATTACAGCTAGATCCCAAAGAACGATTTTCAATCATTGATGCTTACAATCACCCTGCTTTTCAACAAGAAAGGGAAACATTCGAAAAAACCTTGAAGGAGAAGGAGGGAGTCAACATGAAACAGGTCACAAAAAAGACTGATATTGCATTTAAATCGAGACATTTTGCCCACAAGGGAGCCTCTTCGCACGGTGTTAAACCAACAGAGAGCTCACAAAATTTGAAAACGCAAGTGCCGCAAGGCATTAAAAGTAATGTACATGGAAGTCTACCTTTTGGCAAAGACTTCAGCGATGAAAAGAAACTTGTCATGCAACAGATGGCTTCTAAAGAAAAACAGAAAGAAGTGAGCCTGGATAATGCACAAGTCATGAGTAGAACTATTGAAAATGGAAGCTCAGAAAAGACTGAGAGTTCCTCAGCTGCTACAAATGCAGAAGTGGACAAAGTGTCAGGAAATCCCTCTTCATCAGTCAAATCCGTGGTGTACAGTTCGACAGAAATCAAACCCCGTAATTTTACTTCACAAGGTGCAACTGTTAACTTGTCAAGAACAGGTTCTCAAACAGAGGAAAGAACTAATGTTGCTCAAAGTGATAAGAGCAGTGTTGTCGAGGAAGACAGTAGAATAAAGATCAAACCTGGTGCTCCCTCCCACACCAGCCATCTTGTTGCTGCTAATTACAGCTTTTTTCCTGAAACTGAGGAGCCCGAGTTCGAACAGCCAAAGAATGCAAAGGTAAAGAACGTTTTTAAGTTACTCAAAATTAGTCAATGAGCTGCTTCTTTTCTTGCTTAAAAAAAACAATGTCTTAATCTTGAAATGGGGTCTCTTGACAGCAGAGTAAAATTTTAAACACCAGTAAATACATGCACTCTTTTCCTGGAATATTTTGGTCTGAAATAGGGTAGGATTTGCACACTCTGGTCTGGAATTGGGTATGGTTTTAAGAAGAAGCTACTTTTTTCATCTCTTGAGAAATGTGGTTTGATTAACATCTGAAATAGGGTATCGATTTGAGGGTCTGGTCTGAAATAGGGTATCAAATTTTGGGTCAGGTCTGAAATAGGGTAGGGAAAATCGCATATTTTGGTCTGAAATAGGGTGAGGGTTTTAAGAAGCGTGCCGCACACCCCCACCCAAATTTTCGGGCAGTAGTCATGTTGTGTCTATCAAGGCTTTATTTATCAGGGTACTTTCAGTGTTCACCATTTTACAGCAATTTTGTTTGCAAACAAGAAGTGGTTGCGGTATGCATCACAGTGCAGATGTAGTAATATTTACCGTGTGTACTTACGACCTTTTCAGCATCCTTATGGCTCATCCACAATTGCAGAGGAAATAAGAAAAACAAAGTCCGTCATTCTGGGCAAGAAAAAGGACAGAGATGGATCAGCTTCAGTGAAGTCCAGACCACAACAGCTGATGGCAAGAAATGAGGTTTGTAACCCTTGACTGCTGGCGCTCTAAAACAGAAGTTTCATTGTTCTCCCCGGGGGGTGGGGTTGCTTGACAGTCACAAGCCCCCCCCCCCCCCTTTTAGCAAGGGGAAGGGAAGGGGGTGCGCAGGCTGTTTGTTAGGTGGAAGGTTCCCCCCACAGTTTTAATCACCCAAGTTGGGTTGTTTGATAAATTATTTAGGATTATTTACTAAGGTTCTTATTCATTTCTCTTCAAATGTGTTTTCACTGCTAATTTTCAGTTAATGTTTGAGAGTGTCCAAAGTTAAAACATAGGACAAAAACAATCAACAGGTGATCATCGAAGTTTATAAAATAGAACCCTTACTTGGAGTCAAGTATTTAAATTTGGCAGTGATGAGTCCTTGCCCATGCCAACTAGTGCTTTCTTTCAACAGGCCTCGGAACAACAAGGAAAGCAGAAAGGTGCCTTTGATCGACAAGGAAAACCGGTTTTCACAGGTAAACTGTGTTTTCATCTTTTTTTATCATAAGGTGGTTGACAAAATCAGCTATAGCGTACAGAAAATTGGTCAGTTTTGCATCCATTCCACTGTATATGCCAGAACATTTATGTAAGTATGTGCTGCCACAAAGGCTGTGGGTTTTTAATGGCGGACCCAAACTCCATCGCAAAGGGGGGAGGTGGGGGAGTGAAAATGTTACGTGTAGTCTGCCCTTTGGACCCTATTTTTCGGCGAGATGGGAGGGATTCTGCCCTGGATCTGCCACTGGTTTATGTCAAAATTCAGTGGACAACGATATTGGTGCAAGAGGTAGAACATGCGCAGGCGTGAATAACAATTCCTACTTTGTGGTAATGTCTCTCCTCCAGGTCCTCCAGCGCGTTTTCATGCATGAGGCGATTGTCATGCGCGCTGTCGTATTTTGTTTCTCGCCTGTCTACCCCGGGGAATAGGGGAGGCTGCTTTTGCTCTAAAATATTGGACAGGTACCCCTGGGATATGTGTGTATGGTGTCTATAAGTTCAATTGATTGCCCTTGACCTTACTTACGGATACACGAGGAAAGAAAAACTAAATAGCGCGTTTTCGAACAGCATGCTTATGTTCCATCTTTTCTGTCGGTAGATGCTGGTGCTTTAAGTCGAGAAGAAGCTCTTCAGTCGAATTTCTCCTTTCAAATGGGTATGAGCACGGAAAGAAGAGGTTCTAAATCAGACTTGTCTACATCAAGCTATGATAATTATGGAACATCTCAAGTCAAACAGCGTCAGGAGTCAAAATGGTAATTTCGCTATCCACTAGACAAGACTAAGCTAGACATGGAAGGCTTACAGTTGAACCTCCATGTGCGACCACCACTCCTAAGCGACCATCTCTCCTAAGCGACCACCTCTCCTAAGCGACCACCCCTCCTAAGCGACTACCTCTCCTAAGGGACTACCTCTCCTAAGCGACTACCTCTCCTAAGCGACCACCTCTCCTAAGTGACCACCTCTCATAAGCAACCACCTCTCGCAAGCGACCACCTCTCCTAAGCGACCACCTCTCATAAGCGACCACCTCTCATAAGTGCGGACCACCTCTCCTAAGCGACCACCTCTCCTAAGTGACCACCTCTCCTAAGCGACCACCTCTCATAAGTGCGGACCACCTCTCCTAAGCGACCACCTCATAAGCGACCACCTCTAGTAAGCGACCACCTCTCGTAAGCGACCACCTCTCGTAAACGACCACCTCTCGTAAGCGACCACCTTTTCAAAATGCCGATTTTTTTTCCAGTCAAATCACTTTAATTGAAACCTCTCGTAAACGACCGCGACCACCTTCAACCCCCCCGATTTCAATTTTTCTATTGTTTTGAACCTCTGGTAAGCGACCACTCGCCTATATTTCAATGTTACTGCAGACGCAAATTGGATTTTGTGTTACGGTACAAGTCTTTGCATCAAAACTTCAATATGATACAATATTTTTTGCTAACAGGTGCTCCGTACATTGAAATTACTATAGTTTCATATGATTCAAAGTTAAGACCCCGCTGTGGTCTGACCTCTTGTAAGTGATCACCTTGGCTTTGCATTTCGGGTGGTCGCTTACGGGAGGTTAAACTGTAGAACAAACAGTAGAACGTAGACTACGAGCAGTCTCTCTTTCCCAGCTTAGTCCGTCGAGCGAGAAACTTAAAAACATTAGCGAATGGATAATGACCGCGCAAAACTAGGGGCGAGGCAGGTGCTTTTCCCGCGCGCCTGCCTCGCCCCCAGTTTCGCGCGGGCATTATCCATTCGCTAATGTTTTTAAGTTTCTCGCTCGACGGACTAAGCTGGGAAAGAGAGACTGCTCGTAGTCTAAGTAGAACGTGCTTTATAGAACCAGCTGCGTGCCAAGTAAAAGCACTGGTTAAACGTTTTTTAGTATGATGTGAAACAACAGATGTTAGCGAACGTGTGCGATGAATCGGCGTTTTTCCGTTAATTAATTTTGGTAACCTTGTAGGAGGCAAGAATTTGGCAGCGAAGAAAACCAGCCAAGGAATGCTTTGGGCCAAGACAAAAGAGACAAGAAGAAAAAGAAGAAAAAACTACAACAGGTCTGTTGAAGGTAACCTTCCTGATTCATTTGGCATGCCCTCATGCAATGCTCCTGCAGTAATCTGACCTCCGTATGGGAGGGTGAGAAGATTCGGACACAACACAACATAGAGGGAAATAGAAATCCCCGAACGCTCCACTGAATCTCTGCGATGGAGAAAGTCTGGAGAGGACGAAAATTGACGAGAGTTAAAAGGGCATTATCATACAGATTTTGCTGTGTTTTGGTCAAAATACACTAAATATATGACAAAGTACCTTTGCTCAAACATAAAATTGCTTTTAGAACACCAAGAAGATAATATCAAGTGATTTCTTCAAGGAAGAACAAACCATAATAAGTTTTTCTGCGATTTTTCCACGACTCTTGGGAGGAACTTGAAAAAATTGTCCAATTTTTTCAAGTTGCAATCCATTTCCATCCTAGCCATCCGCAGCCAAAGATAACGAATACTAGTTTCTGTGCACTGATAGAGTATTTGTTAACAAAACTGGACCATTATTTTAAGGTTTCTATTGAAATAAATATGTTTTTTGGCTTTTCAAAGTGACACTAAAATAGGTGACAGTGTCCCTTTAAAACTCGATGGGATCACATAATATTTTATGGTCAAACGATATCAAGAGTTAAAAATTTAAAAGCATTCTTTTATAAATTCAAGCGGTTTCAAACTCAACTAGGGCACATGTGAATTGCTAGTGGCGCTCGTATCCCAGCTTAACTATGTTTAACACATAAACTATGGTCGTGGTTATTGTTGTTGTTTGTTTTATATTTAAATCTAATTTCATTTTCTATGTAGATGTCAAGCTTACCTGCTCAGTCTAAATTTCATCACTTGGAATCGCAAGGGTAAGGACTCCTTAAGGCTGATTTAGACGGCACAACTTTTGCGTACAACTATCGCATGCAACCTGCTCACACCTTACATACGACACGAATCGCGTCGTCTAAATCAGCCTACAACTCGCTCACGACTGTTGCATGCAACACGAAAAAAGTTGTAGGATTTTGAAACATGTTTTAAAACCCTACGACAATCGTAGCCACATCATGACAATGTTATATAATGCGAATTGTATACAGTTTTCGCCGGACGCAAGCAGTGCGCGCTACAAAAATTCGCATGCGACAAAGTTATACCCTGTAAATCAGCCTTTAGTCCATATGCATGTGAGGCGCCGGATCATACACATCAACTTATTCTTGCGTTACCATACACTCTCCATACCAGTAGCCAAAACATATTCCAATTATAACTTTGTTAACGCCAGAATAACAATTATGAAAACGGTTTTGAATGTTTTACTTTGGTAGTTTTTGCAGTACATTGGAAGAACGCCAACAATACAAGATTTTTGCACGTTTTAGAGTTGCCTTTTAACTTTCTGCAGCACGGTTCCTTCAATCAATCAATCATAGACGGCCTTTCGGTCGAACACCACCTATGAGCTCCTTCCAACCCTTCCCATTCCACATCAGCGATCGGATATCTTCAAGTGATTCCTGCTCTGTATTCGCCTTTAAGGTGTCTATGAATGTCGTCGTAGGCCTTCCTATTGGTGTCTTTCCAATGTCTGACAATATTGTTCAATGTTGTTTATGAAGCCATTTCTTCGCTTTGCCTAAAGCAGTGACCAGCTAACTGCATTCTCAGTCTCATTGCCCTCTCAGATCCATATTCCATATTCTTATACACATCTTGGTTAGGTACCAAGTTCCTTATTGCGATAAATGACAACAAACGGTTTATTTCGTTTTATTTTCTCCGCAGTGAATTAAGCAAAATGAGAGAATGGAGTAGAAGCCCGGAAATGCAGGTAAAAAGTCATAAAACGGCAATCCATTGGTGTTGCGGATGTTGGTGATCACCAAATAACGCAAAACAAAAGATTGAAAAAGCAATAAACAATAACCACAACATGACACAGTAGCTTACCAGCGATAGTGTTCGCAACACCAAGAAAAATCTGGTAAAACTAATCCTTATTTGACAAGAAATACCCGATAAAACTAAGCTCCATATGAAAAGAAAATCCCGGTAAAACTAAGCCCCTTTGACAAACAATACCCGGTTAAACTAAGCTCTATTTGACAAGCAATACCCGGTTAAACTAAGCTCTATTTGAAAAGAAAACCCCGGTAAAGCTAAGCCCTATTTGACAAGACAATGCTCAGTCTGTGCTCAGTTGTTTTAATGAAAATTTAAAGAAATGTTTTTCTCTATCTTTGCAGTCTTTTGACATGCGCCCACATAAAACCATAGGAAAATTATCATCTGGTGAAAAGGTAAGTTTATAGTGTGCCACGACTGCTAGTTTCTCTCCTAGATAAAGTTGCCACCGTGCTTCCAGACATCGACTTCGCAGTCGCTCTTTTTTATCAAGGATCGTCCAACAAGAAGTGTGACAAACACGCGTGATAATGTCCGTACGCCCGCGAGCAGTTTTCGCGCGGCAGCTGATATTCGCGCGTTTTGGCTTCTCACTCGACCATCCGAATAGCTGGCCGGGAGCAAGAATCTTCCTTTTTTCTAGTGTGAATTTAACAATAGAGTATGCGTTGTTTGTGTGCCTCTTCCTTTCTGTTGTTTCACGTAGAGCACGTGTAACTTCGTTAATTATTTCTCTACTTATTAAAATTCCTTGGTTGTTTTTCTCCTTCAAACAGGGCGTGTCTCACCTTGGTCCGCTAACAATCAGCTCGTCGACTCACAAACCTCTTGGAGAAGTTCGCCTTCAGCCTCTTCAACACAAAAATGTCGCTCACCTATCACACAACACCTACCCAACCCGCAAACCGCCAGCCAAACGTGAAAGCCCTGAATCTCAACCCCTCGGTTCCCTTTCTCCGTGGGCGGGACAGTCCTCTTTGTCTCTACAAGGCCATATGCATAAACAAACGTTATCAGAGCCGGAAAATTTCACTTTTCCGGACCGGCCTGTTAGTCCGTCTACTGAACAGCTAGCACCTTTACCGAGAAAAGCTTCGCGGCCTCCGTCAGAAAGTGAAATGACAAATGAGGATCGAGACATGAAGTTAGCAACTCCTTTTACGGGACTGAAACCGCTGACTCCTCCTAAAGAGCTTGCGAGCAGGTCAGGAAGTCGCGTGCCGGATTTGAACAAACTGGAAGAAACGCCATTATAGCACATGCTGTTATCTGCGGTTCTGTGTACGTTTAGCGTCACATGCGCTATAAACTCGCCTTGATATGTCGCGCACATTGATTGGCTGAAAAATAACCTCGTGCCTGCCCTAATGTCGCACCCAGATCTCCCTCTTGTTTACTGGAATTTGTAGCACAACGAGAAATCTATACGAGATTACTTTCCAACTATTATATAACATTTTGGTCATGTAATGCATAAAAAGAATGTAAAATACCCGCTTTCTGCTTGCATATCCTGATGCAAACACTCGAATGCGCTTGAAAGAACTCAAACGTTCTTGCATCTACGGCTCAGATTCCCTAGTTCTCCCAAACGGACGAATTTACTGGAGGCTTTGCTTGCTTTGCGACAGGCAATGTAAAGTCTGGGTTTCAGCGTCATAAGCAAAAACGGAAGCAGAAGAATTTCCCTCAAGTGAAAACGAACATTGACATAAACATCAGATTGATCCTTATGCTTATGCTTATGTCGGGTCAGCTTTTATGCCTCCGCTTATGCTTATGCCACTTGTGAAAACTAGGCTTACGGCCATGCTCCATCACGCGTGACCAGGGGTGTGACCGTTACATAATGGTAAGCGATTTTCCAAATTTACCGACCAACCGATGAGATTGCCCTTACCATTTCCCCATCCTGGTACCCAGACCGTTAATTCGATTTAGCGATTAAAATTTTTCTAAATTCAAATGGTAAGGTAATTTCGAACGTTCCATTCCGAAACGGAAAAGAAAATGGTCAATGGAACACAATTTTCCGACGGTTCGTACCAACCGGGATGAAAGGACTACCTCAAAACGTAGTCCACAATTTCCAACCGAAATTCCCGAAAAATTACTGTTCCATTTGCTTTCCAACCGAAATTGCCGGGATTTTTGGTTAAATGGTAAGCACCCCAGTATTTTTGAAAATTTGAATGGAGTTTTCAAGTTTACGCATCGGTTTTGTAAATTCATTCCGAGATTCGGAATTCCCGCGAGAATTTTACCGCATTTTCGGAAAGAAAGAGCAATGAAAGATCATTTTATTTGAAATGTTACATATCCGAACAATATTAGGTTTTTTATGCGTGTAGCGAAGTTATTTTCTCGTTAACTCGTGACTTTCAAAGTGTTTTCCAGAGAGATCTTCAAGGTTTCATTCAAATCTCGGACGTTACAAAGAAATATTCAAATGTTCATTTCAGTCTTGTGAATAGACCATATTTGTATTCTCGGTATTGAACTGGTACTAGCTTGCAATGGAGGCTAATGCGGGGGAATATCATTAAAAATATTTGCATGTGAAAAGATTCTCCCGCATGAGCCTCCATTGCAAGCTAGTACCAGTTCAATACCGAGAATACGAAAATGGTCTAATATTACTGGTCACGCGTGACGGAGCATAGCTGTAAATCCCGCGGAGGTTGTCTGTTTTCAGCCAATCATCGTGCCGTTTTATGTCGGTATTGTGATATTGCCGTTTTAAAGCTTCAATTGTACATGCGAAAGAGATTTCAGAAATTGGTGCGAAGTCATATGTACCCAAAATTCTTCGCATTTGAAATCTACACGTAAACAAAACATCTCCGGTTTTAAAATATTCAAATCTGCTCAGCGTTTTTAAAAATTCACGTTTTGGTGAGGTTTATTGTTTGCGTGTGGACGCAATGTAAAAGTTCTTCAAAAGAACAAAATTATAAATTAATTTTAAATCTCAAAACTGTAATCGAGGAGCCATGCATGCAGGTACACATTGCAAAAGCTTTGTTTATATTTTTATCACTCGTCAGAAAAAAAGATTACAGGGTATCATGATGGCACCACTTTTGATTCGCAAAGTTTCGTGAAAAATGGTTATCCAATCAAAATTCGAGGAAAGCTTTCAGGAAACCAATCTAAGTCACTTGCTGGAATCTATCCTCGGATTCTAACTGGAAAGGCAAAGTCTAAGGGCTGGTTGCTACTAGCGACGTAATCGGAAGCGGAGTCGAAAGTGTAAGGGTTGGTTCACACTTGCGACGGAAGCAGCGGGATCAGAAGAAAAAGGAAACCTTCTGATCCTTCCGATTCCGATTGCGACTCCGTTTTTTTAAATTAACACTAGAACGTAAATCTCCTTACGCTTCCGACTCCGCTTCCGATAACGTCGCTAGTGGGAACCACCCCTTAGCTCGGTGAGAACAACGGTGAATTCAAAACCAACACGTTAGCGTTTTTACGCTATCTATATCCAGTTACTTGTTAAATTATTTTATAAGGTATTATTTTTTATTGCATTAAACGTTGTAAATATGTTAAGATGAAGTTAAGACTCGGTCGTACACGTTATTTATATGAAATCGTTTTGTAGCAGAGTTAATTTGTAGATGTACGTTCAAAGCTCACACATAAACAAATTTATTACACGCTTTCGAGTTGCTTGTTTTTTATTTTGCGAAGCCATTAAGTCTGTTTTTTGGTCGGGTGATGGTGGTGGTGGGGGGAGGGGGGGGGGGGGGGGCACTCCCATATAAAAGTGAAGGGGGTTTTTTAATCGAAAATGACCGACTGGCAGAGTTGTTCTGTTACCGTTTATGGTATTAGAAAGATGTGCTAACAGGAACAACTTTTTAGAAAAAATTAGAGGGTAAAAATTAGTGCGAGCCCCACCCATAAAACGGGTTTATGGCAGACTCGTACCCAGTCGCTATTAATTGTTTTTTGGGGCGAGAGAAGATTGGATACTAGGGTGAATTGAGGCGCGCGGGGTGTCATGGTTCCCATGGAAAGCTTGGAGTGAAAAACCCGTGAAACAAAATTAATTGAATAGTCAAAAGTAACCGAGTTTTCCTCGATAGCACGAGTGTTCAAAGCCCCTGGTAGCGCGCGAGAAGTTGTTTAGTGTTTTGTTTGTGATAATGTTCATTAATCACTTTATTTCAGTGTCGATGTTAATTATATCTAGAAAATACGTCCTGCTACAGAACCACGGCTACTTATTGGAGACACTTCAAAACAAAATTGGCGTGAAAGAAAATTAGTGTGGCCTGAAAACACCAAACAAAAATTAAATGCAATTTACTAAATAAACTTTAGTGTCGCAGGGATCACAAATATTCGTAAGTCTGAAAAGTCCACAAATGTCGGTCGCTCAAAATAACTTATTACAGTTAAACAAGGCAGTCGTCAGATTTCGATCTCGTCTCAAAGGGGGCCAATAATCAGAAGTGTCTCAAGAGGGCAAGGAGTAATACTTGTAGTCACGGCTAAATCCAGCGTACCTGTTTATTTTGGTTAGAACACTCAATCGCGCTCGAGTGACAAGTAAACAACACCCGTGGCATTTTCACACCTTCAGCCAATCAGCAACGGTCTCAGCTCTGATCATTTTCGCTTTTTAGATCTTGTTCACTGGCAGCAATGCAGGAAAGGAAAAGCTCAAAACATGACGTGACTGAGGGCGGGTTGGGATTAAGAAGCCTCTCGATAGAAAGGATTAGACATTGTTGGAGATCTGGAGCGAAACACACAACGTTTGCAGGTATCTCGTGCAGTTGGTTTGGTTAACAATGAGTCGTTTATTGCCGTTTCTGGTGGTAGTTTTCATATACTTGCGGGTGGCTTTGGTCTCTTCGCGCCCAAAAGCAAGTGTACGTACTTTGGGTGATGAAGACTGGACGCACCATAACTTTGTGCAAATGACCGCATACCTTCAAGACCTTCATCGACAGTATCCCAAAATCACGCGTTTGTACAGCATTGGAAAATCGGTACAGGGTCGAAAGCTATGGGTTATAGAAATCTCTGATAATCCTGGAAAACATGAACCCGGTGAACCGGAGTTCAAGTATGTTGGTAACATGCACGGCAACGAAGTAATTGGTCGAGAACTGCTTCTACATCTTGCTAAGGCGTTTTGTGAGAATTATGGCCGAGATACGAACCTGACTAAGGTGGTAGATAACACCCGTATTCACCTAATGCCAAGTATGAACCCAGACGGATACGAACTCGCCGCGGAGGGTAATAATCGCAAGGATTGGATCATTGGGCGTAGTAACGCTAACAACGTTGACCTGAACCGGAATTTTCCAGATCAGTTTTTCAAGAGTGTGACGGGAGCGCCCCAGCCTGAGACAATGGCAGTTATGAAGTGGATACATGAATACCCTTTCGTTCTTAGTGCAAATCTGCATGGGGGCTCACTAGTGGCAAATTATCCATTTGATGACAGTCCCACAGGAAACAGTGAATACAGCAAGTCCCCGGATGATGATATCTTTAAGGATTTGGCGAAAAGTTACTCCATGGCACACCCGACCATGCACCTCAAAAACCCACCGTGGCCCTGCCCTGAGGTCCCCCCGGATCACTTTAATGACGGTGTTACAAATGGCGCGGCTTGGTACAGTGTGTCAGGGGGGATGCAGGATTATAATTACGTGCACTCCAACTGTTTTGAGGTTACTATAGAGCAGGGCTGTAAGAAGTTTCCAGAGGCCAGTGAGTTACCTAAGGCCTGGGAAGAAAACAAAAGAGCGCTGATCGCTTTCATGGATCAGGTAATTATAATTAATTAATTTATAGTATAATTAACAAATGCATGGAAACTAGAGCCCTTGTTTTACGAGTTTCATCAATGAAATATCCATAAGTGAACTAAGCATTCCGGCTGTTTCTTTTCGGTGCTTAGGTACATAAAGGAGTGAAGGGATTTGTAAAAGACAGTCAGGGGTCTCCAATTCCTGGTGCTGCAATCCATGTTGATAACCGCATGAAAGAAGTCGTCACAGCTAAAGATGGCGATTATTGGAGACTTCTGATGCCCGGGGGTTACAAAGTCACCGCCACTGCCCAGGGATACGAGCCCCTTACTAAGGAGATCACGGTTACTGACGGCGATGCAGTAGAGCTTAACTTTGTTTTGAAGAAATCCGCAGGGAGTAACAGCACCATGGACAGAGAACAACAGGACAGCCATGAACCGAACCCTGTTGAGGATTCGAAACCAGAAGCCGGATCTCCGGTTCCTGCCGTGGATCTGAGTGCTGCTACCGGGGGAGAAATGACACAGGCTGGGCCGGCAATGGGTGGGATACCGGGTGGAGGGGACTACGGGATGGTTATGAACGGAGGTGGGATGGAAAGTCCCATGCAGGACGGTCAATACGGGATGTCCAATGGGATGGGAAGTCCCATGAATAACATGGGCGGGAATATGGGCTTGGGAAGCAATGTCGACATGGGTGGTCCTATAAATGATGCAGAACTGGATCGGTTCGCAATGATGTCTCCATTCGAGGCCGAGTCTAAGGATAACACCAAGGGCTTCTTTCATGTCACAACAGATGAGCACGAACCGCATGCTAATTATGTTAATGACGAGGTCGATATGAGTGAAAGTAGCAACATTATGAAAAAATCTTATCTTGGCCGCCCACGGAAGAAGTAATTCGAACGTTATATTTATCGCAAAATCATGATTTTATTTTTATAAAAATAACTGACAGTACATGTGTATGTATATTATACATAAATAATCTTATAACATCCTAACACAGGTAATGATTGAATGCAGCCAAGCTACAGATTAAAAACCCTTTAGAAACACGAGAAATCTGCCATAGGTGGCTTTAAATGAAATAGAGAAGAACATTTTCCTTATGTTCTTGTGGAGTACAAATTAAAACATTCACAGAATTTTGGGAGAACTCGGCTAAAGCTTCCCGTTCTCACAAACTTCCACTCGTAGCTACTAGTGTTTATTAGACTACAAAGCCGAGTTTTATAGAATGTAATGCATTAGTGGTACCAGGAACGTCTAGCGGAACCCAATTCTCGTCCCCAGAACTCCACGGTTTTTTTAATTGCGTCACGTGTTTCAACCGCTGACCAAACGAAACGAGGACTCTGGGGACGAGAAGGGCGGAACCCCCAACCCGAACAGGAATGAAAACACAACGCTTTCTGTAGTCTTTTACACAGCCGTTATCTTAAATAATTTGACCCAAGCTGAATAACGACTGTTAGAGACAGTATGCTTTTTGTAGCTGTCTGAAAACACCCCATGATTCTTCAGCTGGGTGGGACTGAATTAAACTTTTTAGACGAAATTAAACATCTGAGAATAATAATAACCTCAGGACCTCAGAACCTCGGGTCTTAAAGTTAAACGCATTTTTTTCAGAAGCTCTAATTCACAACCATAAATTCAACAGCATTTTTTTTGTAGGATTATTTTCTATCGATCAAAAATATGTTTTTTAAAGCTGGAAAACAAATTTTATTTGAAGGGAAATTATTAGAATATGTATTTGTATATTTTGATATTAAAGCAATCAATAAAATTAAGGGATAAATACGTTGTGTTCGCTCTTCTTTACATTGAGGCAGAATGAGTGAAATACTCACCGAAAATAAAATCAGTAATCGATTGTCGTCTATTTCGAGTATTTCTATGCTGAGTTATACCCAAACCAAGAGAATATGATGCAAAAAGATAACGCGCCACATCATATGTGTCTAGTTATGGACTCCTTATGTAACTGACTGCGGATAACGGTCCCCGCCCATGAACGAGCCCTGTGGCACTGATCCATATACCACCTGTGGACCACCTGACAGGCCAACATGATGGCTGAATACTGGACAGTTCTTTTTTTATTTACGACCGAAACGAAGTCTTGACCGAATATGCTTGGTGGAAAATATGGTCAAAAATAATCTTGCAGATAAGCTCCTAAATCGTGGTAAATCCCGAACTGGTATTGTTGCCTTTTTGGGTAGCCAGTCACCACACAGGTTTTCGTACGAAATCAGTTTTGATCGACATATCCTCTACTTTCACGACTCTTCCAGTTCAACAGAGTTCTGTCACTGTAAAAACGGCAAACTGATCCTTACGCAAGGAGAAGAGATGAGACAGAAGTGAAATCAAAAACAAACAGTTCAATATATTTGCCCGATATTTCGGTTTGCAAAACAAACCTTCTACGCCTGGTGGGGAGGGGGGGGGGGGGGGGGGGGGGGAGGGGTGGTGGGTGGGGGCGTGCCGCTGGGACTCCGAGACCCTTAGTTAAGATCTTTATTTTATTTATCATCAACAGCTACTAACCCACAGACAAACGTATGAGTTAACAAATCAATAATTCATGATAACAGCAACAATAGAGCAGTTTTCAATTGAGTGTCATAAAACCAAAACCAAAGTAATTACTCTGACCAACCACAACAGTCGTAAACAATCCAATGAACCAATCAGAGCTCGAAGCAATTACATGTCGCCGGCGCCAAGCGCGGGAAAACGCGTGCGAGCAAGTTACGATTGGTTTTGGTTTTACTTCTGATTGGTCAAGAAAGTGGTGCGAGATTTTTTAGCCAATCACAAAGCGTAGCAATGCAAAACCAAAGCAACTGTGTAATTACTTTCGACACTCAATTGAAAACTGCTCAATCATACTAGTAATACTACTTAACCTTTACTAGACCATTTTAGCTGCATTTTGCAACCCTATTCTAGACTAAACACCGAAAAACCCTACCTTATCCTAGACCAAATTTTTGAACGCTTTCTTTGTTATTAGTTACCAGGGGTCAGTAAAAATGCCGTACTGCCCGCCGTACCGATTTTTTAATTCCATTTGCCAGTAAACCTTGTCTAGACTAAATTCTTCACGCAACTGATCAGTTTCGCGGAAAATCATACCCTATTCTAGACCAAAATTCTTTGATTACTATATCCTATCCCAGACTAAACTGCCTGAAAACCATACCCTTCACAGCGGCTATAGCTCAAACATAGGAGTTCCCCCCCCCCCCCCCCCCGGGCTTCTACGCGGGCTAGAAGACAAAAATGAATACATATATAAAAGGACCGTTACATATAAAGTGTTTGAAATATGACATAACAGAATATCAGGAAATGATATGCAAGAAAGAAGCTAAATGTCACTAATTAAGTTCATCACGTCTATTTATACCATGAGGATCAAGAGTCATCGCTTTATCTATAAGATGGGCCTCGCGTGCCTTTCTGACTGAGTCGCGGTTGTTGTCCCGGCGTATCCAATCGAACAAAATCGAACCAAAAATCAATCGAACCCAATCGAACACCAATCGTTCGATTGGGTTCGGTAATCGAACAAAATCGAACATCTATTTTGCTGTGAGTTCGATTTTCGAACCAATCGAACACAATCGAACACAATCAAACTCAATCGGATTCGATTTTGTTCGGAATCCATCTCTTTATAAGTAAATCACGCAGGACTAATCATAATCAACTTTTATTGAATGGAATAAATAGAAAAACGTCCAAATATCGAACTGAATGTCAATGTTTAGTAATATATATTTTGTAGCAGAGAACAAAACGACGGTAAAATAATGAAATGCACTTTCGTTTACATTTCTATATTAGAAGGAAGGATATGGTTTCTGCCCTGTTTGTCACGTGGCTGACTAGTGTGCACGTGGCTATTGTGCAGACAATCGTCCTATCCCGGGGTATGGCGAATCGCCAAAAAAAGGATTAGGGGGACGGTGCACCGTACAATATGTCCGCAGTATAAACAAACAGGAGTTCGGTAATCGAACGTTCGATTGAGTTCGATTGATAGTTGTTCGATAATCGAACGTTCGATTGAGTTCGATGGTTGGTTGTTCGGTAATCGAACGTTCGATTGGGTTCGATTGTTCACTGTTCGGCAATCGAACGTTCGATTTTGTTCGATTGACCAAATTTTATTGTGAGTTCGATTTCGTTCGATTACCGAACCCAATCGAACGATTGGTGTTCGATTGGGTTCGATTACCGAACGTTCGATTGGATACGTCGGGTTGTTGTGGATGAGTTCCAAGGGAATGAGTTGGATGTCGCTGATAGAGTGACCAGGTTGGTTAAAATGTATTTTAAAACAGGAGTAGGATTAATAAGATGGTAGTGATTGAGGATGGAGCGGCGATGTTCCCCAAAGCGTTCATTTAGTTGGCGTTTGGTTTACAATGTACTGTTTTGCGCATTTCTTATCACCACCATCTTATCAATCCTAGCCCCCGTAGAAGGCACCCAAGCAAAAGAGAGCCGAAGGAGTTATAAATCTCCTGAAGAGCAAGGCAGTGGATGAAAGAGGAATATTTTACAGCCTTTCAGTTGAACTTCTGCTATTAAGTATACTTCCAAACTTCATGGGTGTCCTTCGGGAAAAATTCATACACTCACCAGTTTAAAAAAAAAACTATATTTACAAATCATAGATCAATAGAAAGCTTCGTAAATGTAGTTTTCAATAAAAATATAATATTTTACTAATTAGTTAATAATTGAAAATAAAAAAATAAAAATTGATTAAAAAAGTAACATTTTAAAAAAGTTAACAGCTTAATAATTTAAAGTTAATAGCATATGATCATTGATTAGTCAATTTACCCGAAGCTCACGCTCATCTACGATAGCAAGTAGCTCACGCGATATAAACTTCGATCTGCGTGCAGCCTGCCGGTGAGTAAAAGAGGCTTGAAAAGTGTTGACATGTTTTATACAAAAAAAATGAAATGGGGAAAACATCCGACAGTAGTACGTATGTAGTATGTTGGAACGTCGACATCGAATTGTTCTGTAAATCGTACTTCCAGAATTGGAGCAAAGTCAGAGTTATTCTTAGCGAATGAAATTCGTAATTCTTTGCATTTCGCCTCATTGAGTCGAAACCGGTTTTCGTCAAATTATAAAATTAAGCTGCATTATTTAACTGTTTTAAATTTTAATATTTATTCAATTTAATAAAAGTTAGTCCAGTTCATCTTTTCCATACTCCAGTCCAGGGTCCAGTCTATACTTTCCAACTGGCCTAAACAAAGCCGTAAACAGACACAGCAGTGCTGTTTTGGCGCAAGGCCTACTGACCCTGACTGACAGTGTACGTGCAGTAATTCCGGCGTGGTTACTCAGCTTTGCAAAACGTTTCCAAGAAATTGTGGAAGTTTTAACATTCGCAGTTCGTGAAGAATAATCGATCACGATGGATGTAACAACTTTTGCTCTGTTGATCACCGCCATCTGCCTCCTAGAAATTGCTCCATTGCTTGTTCTATGCGGAGAATCGACGTGGAAAAATAAAATTGTCGTTTCGCAACACGATGGAATCAACAACAAAACGTGTTGGAATGGAACGATTCCTTGCAGAACTTTAGACTACGCCTTGCAGCATTGGTCTAATTCAACTCTTATTCAGTTACGGTCTGGAGAGTACAATCTGAGCCAGCATTTCAACTTTACAAATGTGCAAGGCTTTGGATTAACTGGAGATGAAGGGCCGACAAACACGTCCATCAAATGCGAGAGTAATGCAGGCAGCGGCCTGTCCTTTGAAAACAGCGAAGACATCATCATTAGAAGAATCTTACTAAATGGCTGTGGTGGCTTGCATGCCAGCACTACTGGCAATGAGTTCAAGTACCCGCACATCTCATTTCTCTCTGCTGTGTTTTTCGTGTACTGTAAGAACATTGTTATTGATAACTGCAGCATAATCAATAGTCCAGGGATAGGAGTAAACATGTATGACGTAGGTGGTAACGTCAGGATTTCTAATTCTTGGTTTGAAAACAATCGACCAAATAAGAGTACCACAGTGAAAAACATTGCAGTGGCAGGAGGCGGTGTTTACATGGAGTTGACTTACCAAGGTGGAACATTTCCATTTGACCTCAACTCAACAGCATTAGCAAAGTTTGACAGCAACAGTAGTTACACATTCTATAACTGTACCTTCGTAAAAAACTCTGCTCCTAATCAGGACTATGAAACGATAGTTAAGGAGCCATTCAAAGATGATCACATTCCATTTGGACGAGGAGGAGGGCTCTCAATATTTTTAAGAGGAAAAGCAGAAAATAACATAATTCAAATAAATCAATGTCACTTTGAAGATAATTATGCTGTCTGGGGAGGTGGAGCTTTCATTGAATTTCATGATCAAGTACGAAATAACACATTAGCGGTGACAAGTTGCATGTTCAAAAATAATTGTGCACATCTTGCAGGTGGTGGTTTCAGGAGTGGGACAACTACTTACGGTTTCAGGGGATGGTTACTTGCAAACAGTATGAAGTATGAAAATTGCAGATTTGAAAGTAACAGTGCAATTTTAGGTGGAGCGATTTCATATTATGAATACAGGTCACCATTAAAAACACATGACAATACCCTGTTTATAGAGTTCAAAAACTGTGTGTGGAAAAACAACACAGCAACAATGGGCTCTGCTATTGCAGTGGCCACAGGACCATCTATAAACGGCCTTCAGGACACAACTGCTGAAGGATCAAAGCATCATGTTATTGTTCTTGAAGACTGTAATGTTACCAGCAATAAAGTTATATTGACTGAAGATAAGCAAGTCATTGGCCAGGGAGCAATCTATTCATACTCTCTGCCTGTTGTTTTTAAGGGAGTTGATAACATTGAATTTAACAACAGCACTGCCATGGTGATAGAAAATGCAGTTGTCCATGTTTTTGGTAACGTGACCTTCAGAAACAACACAGGAGGCCAGGGTGGAGCTCTAGGATTGTATGGCATGTCGGTTATAATGCTTATGCCACAAAGTCAACTTAACTTTTTTAATAACATTGCCACAGAACGCGGTGGAGCCATTTATGTGAGGGATCCTGGACCACCTGTTGTAGCTTTCAACTCAACTGAGCTCAGGACACGAAAGTGCTTTATTGCTTACAACAATAGCTTCAATCTCGACAAGGTCACTAAATGGCAAACCAAAATAGTTTTTAAAGACAATAAGGTGACAACCGAAGGTGGTGGGGATTCTGTTTATGCTTCTACTCTCCAAGGATGCCGTCAAGATGGAGAACCTCGCATAAACAGTAAAGCTCTTGAGTGGTCCAATACTACTGATTATCAAGACTCAGATAAGAGCATCAAAGAGCAAATTGCTACTGACCCAGTCTTGATAAAATTTAATGAGTCGGAATGGGAGGTGTCCCCTAGTGAAGTCTTTAATGCTAGCATTCAGTTGATTGATGAGAAGAACAGTTCAGTTCTAGGTGTGGTCAAAATAACCATCATTGATGAACTTGATGAAAATGCTGCTGGCAGTGTCAGACTTGGCACAGTTTCTCATTTGTTTCTTGTGCAAGGGGATTCTTCTTTCCAAATTAAGAGTTTATACCTAAAAGGAGAGGTTAAACGGCAATTTAAAGTTCGTATCAGCACAACAGTGGGTTGTGTTGTTCAAAATGTTTCAAAGCGAGCATTAACTTTAAGACACTGTAGAGCTGGCTTTAAGCAAACTGACAGCAAATCATGTTCCTGCATATCAAGTGAAGTTGAATTAGGCATCCATAACTGTAGTGCAAATTCCAAGCATGTGTTCCTAAAGAAAGGATATTGGGGTGGACTAGTAAGAGGTAAATTCAGTACGTACCCTTGTCCACCAAATCACTGCAAAACTAGAAACGATTCTTTCTTTAAATACAATCCTAAAACAATGTGTAACAATGGCCGTAATGTCTCGAGCATCTTGTGTGGAGCATGCAAAGACCACTACTCTGTGAACTTAGGAAATGAAGATTGTAGCAAAAAATGCACCAACAAGTACTTATGGCTTGGTTTGGCATTCTTTGTTGTATTCACACTTATAGTTCTGGTTGTGTTTTGCATCAAATTGGACATATTCACAACTTATCTCAACACTTGGCTTTACTCTTATCAGATCATTTTGTTTCTTCTGCAAGAAGGGCCACCATATCTCGATCCGTTCATCTCATTCATCATTGGTGTAGCCAACTGGAAGATTCAAGTTAAGGGTTTTGGAATGTGCCTCTACAGTGGAATGACGGACCTTGAGAAACTTGGTGTTAACTACATTCTACCAGCATATGTTCTTCTGTTGCTTTTTGTTCTGGCCAAAGTTGCAAGATGTCGCCCTGGCTGCTTTATAAACAGGAATGTTGCCCATGCCTTCTGCACACTATTGGTCCTCTGCTACACAAATGTTACAATGATTTCTTTCAACATTGTCCACTATGTTCCCATCCATGGAAGGTGGGTGCTGTATACAGATGGTGACATTGACTTGGCAAGAGACTGGAGAAAACACTTGCCGTTTACCATCATGGCTTGTCTGTGGATTGTTCTTTTTGTTATGTTAGTGCCATTGCTTCTTCTGTTTACACCATGGTTCTTGAGGCACATCCCTTACTTAAAAAATTTCAGATTGTTCTTTGACACATTCCAACGGTGTTTCAAAGTCCAATGTAGGTGGTTTGCAGCATATTACTTCATATGCCGTATTTTCATCCTTTGTATTGCACTGTATGTCCCCTTTGGGCCACTAAAAAGAACCTTCTTAGAGGTATCCAGTGTAATTATCATGGCTATATGCGTTTACCTTCAGCCATACAATGACGAATACCATTGGTTCAACAGGCTTGATGCAGTACTTCTCACAAACTTATGTTTGGTTGTCAACTTTAGCTCAGTCATCAGTGAAGCGCTGCAGCCTATTCAGGATAGCCTTGGCAAAACTGTGAATGCTCTGGCCTATGTACCACTTGTTTACCTGATTGTCCTCGTCTGCTATAATGGATGGAGATATTGTTGCCCAAGAAACTTTGATGGCTACTCAGAGGTGGAAACAGACCCACCGTCCATGACTGAAACTGGTGCTCCAAACCACCCGGTTTAACCCTTTTACATGTACTCCCAGAGTCAATATGTCTCCATAATATTATTAATAATAATAAATTGATAATTTTTGGAGACATGTAGTGTAGTTGTAACTTTTGAATCTGTCAACAAAATCCTACGGCGTGACCATTCAAATGAAACCACTTCAGCAGTATGTTTGCATGGAGCCATTTGTTTTTCAATATTTTACAAAATGAAATTTGGGATTTTTCTTGAATTTTGATTTTTGGCAGTCTTGGGAGTTAATGAAAGAGTTAACACCATAGTTAGCAGTTAACATTTGTCACTAAAATGACTGGAATGGTCAGAGAAGTAAGGCGCAGTACTCTGGTAGGTCTGAGCCTGGTTGTTTAATGGGTAAAGGCTGACTAATGCTAATCCAGGATTAAACATTAACCATACAGTTAAAAGTTCAAAAAGATAGAACAAATCATCAAAAGTTTCACATTGATAAACAGGGCGCGACAAAAGCGCTGTCCGATAGCCCGGGGCTAGTGAAGCGAGCCGTCGGGCTAGTGTCTTTTTGTCGGAGTTTGCCCGACAAACAGTTCTCTAGTGAAAGTGAATGTGAGGAACATTTTAAAAATGTATGAAAATATCAATAGGGAACAAAAGAAATGGAATTGAATGATGCGTTTTCGTAAATAATTATAATGTGCAGTAGCGGCCGTAATTGTGTTCTCACTCCTCTGCTTTTAGGTCTTTAAAAGGGCCCCTCTCAACCAGTGTGCTTTGCGCGCCGAGATACCTATTGGCGGCCATTTTCTGTGGCACAGAAATTCAGATCTCGCGAAGCTGAGGGAAATGTCTACCTTTCGAGTGTTTTTAGAGGATTTAGTATTTAGGCTGTATTTGACGAAAAGCTAGTGTACTCAATCGTGACAAATAAGCTATTATTTTGTCATCTACGGCTGTAGTCGTGTAGTAATCGTGACTTAAAGCATGCTTCCTTCAGCTCCAAAGCGTGGTCGTCCGCCAGCTGGTGAGAAAACTAAAAAAATTCGCCTGAGAGAGTCAACATTCGACCTCTGGTGCCAGAGAAAAGTGTCCTTCGGCTACGAACGGCTTACAAACAGCGAATTTGCCGAATTGCTGCTTCACGCAATGGAGTCGAGCGAGATCGATAGTCGAGAAATATCTCATGGAGGTGGTGAAAGTGTAGTCGCCGTTACCAGTAAGTTATTATTGTTTATTATTTCCAAATCGAATGTACAACTGTACTTCTTAAAATTCCGGGCATTTTGCAAGGAAACGTTGAAAGTAAACACGTGCACATATTATGCAAAAGCAGACTATTGGATTTCATGTTGAGTTTGGATCACAAGTTTATTGCAGTTTATTTGAAGCACAACACATAACTTACATACAAAGTATATCATAAATAAATGTCATTGCAATCACTTTTTGTGAAATGATTATACATTACGAAAGGCCCATGGGCCATATAAAATACACTACTGAATATTCCCCTTTCATTTCTTGTGGAGGACTTTTATTGCTTTGGGTCTGGTGGGTATGGTTTTTGGCATTTTTGTCCTGACCAGTATATATAATTTAACGTGAATCTGTCCTAAACAGGGTCTGAATCTGTCCTAAACGAATACCGTCCTAAACAGGGTATGGTTCCAGTTAACTTAGCGCTTGTGGTGACTTCCCTTGTTGTGATTAGTATATTCATGTGAAGGCAAAGTCGTTTCAAAGGATCTGTCTACCATTTTTTTAAAGCTCAGATCAATAACCACGCACTAGCCGTGTCCTAGACAGGGTCCTAAAATAGAGGGTGTTGTCCTACACAGGGTAGGTATTTTTGTCCTAAGCAGGGTCAGGGTCTTAGACACTCAGTTGCACCTCTATATCCAAATATTGGTCAAGTACCCCCCCCCCCCCCCCCCCCCCCCCCCCCCCCCCCCCCCCCCCCCCCACCTCCCCGGGATTCATTCACTGTCTGTTTGATCCCATAGTACTTCATAATAATCACAGTTATTCAAATCAAAGGTTATCATAATATGTTATTCCTTTTGTCAAAAATTCACAGGTAGAAGACCACTGCTTGAGTCTACTGCAATAAAACCTCAGCATTCCATGGCACAAGGCCTCACATTGTCTCCTGTTGTTGGAGTTCAAATGGATCTTGATGATACGTATGTATCGCTTAGCCGGCTTTGCATAGTGATGTATTTGTTTAAAGTTATTATGTATTTTGTGAATTCAAAATACTTGCATCAATCATTTATTTTTGTCATGAATGATGATAAGATTTTCAGAGATTTTTTTTCAGAGAAGGGCAGATGACAAAGATTCTATTGTACGGCACATTGAAGTTTCTGCCAATAATCCACAGAATTTGGCTCCCACGATAGCCATGCGGGAACCACCTGCTACTAAAGATTTGGTAGAAGCCAGATTGTCTTGATTCAAAGAAAAGAAGTAAAGTATTAGTAAATTAGAGCATGCCATCACTTTTGAATGAGTCAATGAATCTTGGAGCAGATTGTTATTCCCACATAGACATGTGATTCATTACAAGGTACTTCTCTCAGCTTTATTGTTTACATTTAATAGACCTCATTCAAAAATGAAATTGTTACATGGCAGGTCAGGTCAAATTAGCTTGTAAATATAGTTTTTTATTGATGTTATTTTTGTAATAGAGGGTACTGTGCATGTAAAAATACATCTGTGTTACAAAACTGAAACAATACCATCAAAATGGGTAATTAAACCTCTCTATAATAAATACAGAATTCATGTAGAAAAATACATATGTGTTCCTTAATAAATAACAAAACTGAAACAATGCTGTCAAAATGGGTAATTAAACCCCTCCATAATAAATACAGAATTCATGCACAAATGTTGTGACAGGTTGATATCATAATTTGAAATGCAAACTGCAACAATTGTGTGTTTTTGTTTCTGGAATGTTTCAGAGAATATCTTATGGTGGATTATTGTCCATTATTTAATAAACCTTTTCTTAGCTCCAAAGATTGTCAGAGTCTAATTTCTCCTAACAGTATCAATACATTGTGACTGAAGCAGACATTGTCTTTCAATGGCTACAGGCTGCTATAATTATTATAAGCAAACAGGGATAGACAACTCTTAGCCTGTAGCCATTGAAATAAATTACAGCCTCCTGTGTTCTCCCATGAAAAGATTTCTGAGCAACGAGACAGGAAATTCCATACTCAGTCTGATGACGTTGCACTACCCAGATGTGGTTGATGTCTCTTATTGGTTGAAACAAATTTGAATCAATTAAAGTTATGAAATGTCCACGCTTGTTTCTCAGGCAGTCTGGTTTTCAAAAGCCGCCAAACTAACACTCAACTTTCACTAGCCTTGGGCTACTAGAGTGATTTTCTTTAACCCGTGAAATAGTTATTCAACTAGTAGCTATCAGACACTAATTCCGTTCTCTTGTGTTTAGTTTTTAGTAATTTTGATTAATTGTTTGATACTGTTTCATGGTCTAAGTAAAATCACTCTAGTGGAGATATCAAACCCTAAAATAAAATGAAATGTCCACTTGGAGCCTTGGGGGAGGGGGTACTCCCTTATATACGCTATGTAGGTATGTGCCGCCCGATAGGGTAGGGTTTTTGAGGTGCTCAGTCCTTAAATAGGGTATCCTTTTTGGTATTTTTGGTATTGTGATCCTTAGATAGGGTCACTAAATTGCAGTATCCACCCCCACGCGCAAACAGAAAAAGATATGGTCTGTTAAAATTGGGCCTTAAAAAGGGTCTCAAATCTCGATTTTCTACCCTTAAATAGGGTCAGGATTTGAGAACCTTGGCGACACACACACCTATCCTAAATTGTCGGAAGTACCCCCCCTCCCTCCCTTGGACTTGGAGAAAAGAAATCAGCAAATTTCATGTTATTACAGACTGAGCAAATAAACAAATTCATTGGCAATAGGGCTCCCTGCAATAATGTCCTCAGTGCGTTTTTGGAAAATCTTCACAGAAATCTTGGATTTTTGGCCTCCAAAGGGACTCACTTGCCAAAATTATGACTGGATCATGTACATATGACTGAAAGGATTTAATCCAGGTCAACAAATCTTCTATCGAACAGAATAATTTTTTTATTTTGAAAAGATGTGGATTTTCTTCCCCATTTTGGAGCTGTTTTAAGTCCCTTAACAATAATAAATCATTAATTTGACAAAACTGTGCTTTTAAAGGCCTAAAACATACAATTTTAGTGAAAGTTACCAAAAACACACTCAGGACGTTGTTGCAGGGAGCCCTTCAATTTATGTAAGAATGTCCCTTATGTACCATACTTATTTAATATTGGGATCTTGAGGGTGGACACTTATTCAATGTGGGCACTTATTCGAGGGTTGGCACTTATTGTTTTTTTTTTTAACATTTTCAGTGAGTTTAGAGATTAACAGATCAAAGGATAACAAGTATATTTTGCTTCAACCAAACAAAACAAAGTGCAAAAGCAAACATTAACAATGAATAAATAGTCAAAAAATTGGTTTTTGAACAGAAACTTTACACTGGGCTAGTACAAAAATGTTTTTTTTTTGGGGGGGGGGGGGGAGAGGTATGGGTGCTTAATATTTTTGGGGGGTTTCAGGATGGGCGCTTATTCTGGGTGGTTGTTTTTTCGAATAAAGTCAATAAGTTACGACCTTCTGAAACCCAAGTACTGCCCATCCAAAGCTGGATATGCTCTCCTTACAACCCTTACAACACAAGCTGGACAAACTTTTCTGTTCCCTCCACCCAATTTACCAAATTTCCATAAAATATATTGTCGATATGCAGCTTTTCTGAAACTGTTTGATTCGTAGGTGGGTTCTTCAACTCTAATGTCACATCTTGCACGTATAGCAATTGACAACACTTCTCTGTCTATACAAATGTTCTGGAACAGTTCGTACGAGGTGACACATACACGCTTTCCACAGCATTTGTCTTCCTCTGGCGTTGGCATTGACCTGCAAACAGTACAGACACACCAATCTGGCAATTCACTGCTGGGAGAAGGGATTTCAGGGTCATGATCATCTCCTGTAACCATGTTCTTGGCGTAATCAAGGCTTCCTTTCCCATTAGAGAGCAACTCCAGAAGCAAATTATTCTTTTGCTCAGGAGTGATAGTCTTGATAAACGCCTAAAGTAAAACAGAAAAGTTAAATTATGTCTTGTAACTTTTTCATGTGTATACACCGAATGTAAATATGGCCGCCAGGCAATTTTTTGTTTGGCCAAGTTTTCAGAGAAATTAATGATATCACGTAAACAAGTGCTGCTAAGTGTATCATCTTACAAAGTTTGAGTGTTTTTGGTTTAACGGTTGCAAAGTTATGGCTCACTGAAATTGTAAGCAAATACATGCTGATAGGGACTCATTCGAGACTATCACAAGTGCAGAGTGATTTTAACATTACAGTAAACAACGTACCACTAAAAAGGGAGAGTCTATAAATCCCTTGGACTTCTTATAGATGAAACCTTAACTTGGGACCTGCACATTAAGGAGATTTCAAAGAAAATATCCGCAGGACTTGCGGTCCTAAAGCGTATAAGTCCTACTGTACCATATGAAACTCGATTAACTATGTATAAGGCATTAATTTTACCATATTTTGATTATACCAGTACAGTCTGGGGCTGCATTGGTAAAGGCTTATCTGAGCGACTCCAGCAGTTGCAAAATAGGGCTGCGAGGATTATATTATCAAATATGAAACTCAGTCAAGTGAATTATTGGATGAACTGGGATGGGAAAGACTGGAACATAGGAGAATTAGACATCTGGCTATTATGATGTATAAGATTTACAATAGTCTATCTCCATCATATTTAAAAAGGATTTTTAACGATACATCAAATGTTCACTCTCATAATTTGAGAAACTCTGAATTAAATATAGACCAAAACTAGAAGCAACTAAATGTAGTCTTCACTACAGAGGGTCTGTCCTCTGGAACAAAATCCCTGCAGAAGCAAGAGATCATGCTAGTCTGAATGCTTTTAAGGCTAGTCTGTCAAATGAAATACTTTTTAATAAACTGATGTGATAGGTAGAGGTAAATAAGTTTTAAATTAACTTAATTATATAAGGTTAGATTTTAGGTTTACGATAATTAGTTATATTTAGATAAATAATTTTTACTTCGATAGTTTGTGCTTGTAAGGTTGTTTTTTTTTTAAACGTTTTATCATTATTGTATGTTAAGTAGTCCACGGCTCACTGGAAGAGCATTTTTTAATGAAAGTGATCCCGTGTTTTTAAATAAATAAAGATGATGATGAAGCATTTGTATGAGAAAAGACATTCCATCCTCACTAGCCTCGCTTCAATGTTTTTCCCAAAATTTGATTCCCCTTAACTTCTCCTAAAATAAGAACATGGCCTTGAAAATGCACACAATGACTTATTTTGACCTGATCTTTATCATTGTGCGCCGATCAATTCGAAACATCAACATCCCCCTCCCGGGCAATGCCCCGGGCATTTGAACTTTTGAAGATCGACTTGTTCAAATTCCCGCCCCGTTGGGCCAAAATTGCATTCAAATACCCCACCCTAGCACTGGATTTGACTGTCAAATGCCCCTCCTAACGATAAAATGTTTTTAGTGAGATTAAAAAATACACTTTGCATTCAGTTTTTCTGATTTATTCTAGCTAGTGTTTTCTTCGAGAATATACTCAACTGAACCGCGTATACTTTGCAACTGATATTTCACGGCACTCCTGGCACTCCTGTGGTTGTCTTGGGGATTTACTTTTCGATATTTTTTTAATTGAGTAATTTCTCGTGTGATCAACAAATATTGCAAAAATATTTAGCAACGCGGTTGATTCATTTTTGGAAGCGTTAATTTCCACGAGGTGAAAATTTATTATTCTAAACGCGTTTTATATCAACTGACAAATGTTTCCTTAAAGAATTTTCTGTTTGAGAGAGTTCATTTTGCAGTGCTTTTTCTTTCAATCAATGGCCGTTTAAGATCTGCGTACATTTAATAGACTGGCACAGGACTGGCAATGCAGTCAGCCATCTTGACTTCGAAATCTAAAACGCGTTGAATAGCAGTTGAATTTAACTTTTCATACAAACCTTCAAAAACACTGTAAAGCTTTGTCAGCCCATTTTACTAGCCATTCACTAACAAAAACGATATTTTCCCCTTTAAATTGCCCCATGTTGAATCTGAACTGCTACCGCGTGTGTTTGATAGGCGCCGGCCAAAAAAAAAATATTTTGAACACTTCCGGTTCAAATTCCCCACCCCACCCAGGCAAAGTCAAATTCCCCACCCCTGGGATGGCCTTTCACATCAAATTCCCGACTCCCCGGGCACAGAAAATGTTCAAATACCCGGGGCTTGCCCGGGGGGGGGGGGGGGGGGGGGGGGGGGGATGTTGATGTTTCCAATTGATCGGCGCATTATTCAATTGCTTTTCTTTTCTTGGGAACCTGTCCAAACAAAAAATTGTTGGACGGCCATATTTGCATTCGGTGTATACATCCACATCTATGCTTGGTATAAAATGGGCGCCTTCTAATAATAAAGCATTGCTTCTTGGCTCGATAAGATAGCATTGAAAGAATATCTCTAACCTCTGAATGAGACATTTTTATTTTACTTTTTATAACTACACACATAGCACTTATAGTTTTGAACAACAATGTCCAGTACTGAGTACGATTGAGAGCTTCTTGTAGCTATTACATGTAGCTTTTCTCACCTCAATTTCTTCTCTAGACTTCGCTACCGCAGCTTGATGCCTTTCAAAGGCACTGGTTTGAAGTCTTGAGGCCGATGCGGGTGCATTTATTGAGCCCATTTTGTTGTTGGTACAAGGCTTTTCGGTAGGACCACACTCGCAGTTGACCGGCAGAACACGGCAATGCATTGTCGCGGCAAACACAACCTCTTGTCCTGCCAGACTTTCTTCTACATGTGTTTTTACAATGACATACCTAAAGGACCTAAAGGCAAACAATCGGGTACAAAAGGTTGTCACATCCCAAACTCTAAAGGTAGGCGATAGTTTTCAACAAAAAGGAACGGATAAATACAGAGCGAACGACAATAACTCGAGTTATTGTGTACATAAATGCAAGCACGTGCACGGTAAGTTCAGAAAACAAGAAGATGCTAAAGTGGTAAAATAGACCAGTTTATAATCGATTTTTGCGTTAAAACATTTTTCTTTGAAAAATTTAAAACATCAGACTAAATAATACTCATCAGAACAAGATTCGTAAAACAAAATATGGTGGCTTTTACAGTTTATACTTACTATACGATCCTCAACAGCTTCGCTTACATCCACACCAGCCTGAGATGGCATTTCTGCATCTTCTGTGAATTCTTCTGCAACAAGAGAGCCGTAAATGTTGACTGCTCTGTTGAGATGCCATGTTGACGTCCAGGCAGTTTTCTTTTGTCGGTGACCGAAAGCGTACACGTGTCGAATGCTCGACCGAAAATCCGCGCGAATCGTGTCACTTTTACTGTGAAAGATATCACGTTTCCCGGATGAAAACAATAACAGACGGGCGCAAAGCACACTGGTTGAGAGGGGCCCTTTAAGTTCAAAGTAAACCAGTTAGGAACTGTCTTGTCGATTAAGGCCGTTTTTTTTAAACAAGCTAGACAACTTGAACATTATTTTGCCGACACAGTCGTTGCGTTAATTAATACTGGATAGATTGTTTTTCCCACGAACGGCAAATATTTTTGCCGTCTGCCGTTTGCCATTTCCATGGGAAAGTGAGTAGTTTCACGTTTCTCAAACTCATGAACATGTGAACTAACTTCGATTTTTCTAGTGGATTTATTTTACGATTCGAGGAAAAGTAAGGATAATAAACTGCAAGCTGCCGTTTGCCGTGTACGCGTAGAACGCTGTGCGTAATTTAATCTCTTTCGAATCTCTTGATACTCGCAAGCAAGTCACATAATATAAAATGTGTTATTTTTGTTGTATCAAACTTCCGAAAGGGCTTGCAAGATATTTTACGTTATCCAAAGGCGAAAGACTTCGAATAACAGTACTAGTTTCATTGATCAATTGATCATAACTTTCATAACCAGCGCAAAAATAAGTTTTTCTCGTAATTTATAATTTATTCCGCAACATTCGCCGTCGGGAGCAAACACAGTTGGAGATTTTTTGCCTCTTGGTGTAATATTCATCCCTTGTTTAAATTTGTTTGTTTTTAATTGCGTCGACGAAGGAGACGCTTCCTAATCTTGTCGGCAAGGCGGAACGAATCGAGAAAATCTGCGCCATCTTGAAACGTCACAATAGTATCCAGCATGCTTAGCGCGTCGTCTAGGCGGAACGAATCGAGAAAAGTGTCGGTACCAAATCTGCGCCATCTTGAAACGTCACAATAGTATCCAGCATTTCCAGCGAATCAGGCACAATCCATTCAATCCTGGGGAGCTGAGTGCTCCGAAATGTCAAATGTAAATAACCTATTTGTCTTGATTTAGTTTCAGATATTTTCCCGATTTTGAAATCGTACGGTACGGCTCAATATCTCAATGTCTAAATTAAAAGTACAAAATTAAAAGTCTTATATAAGTTTTAGCATATATAAGACTAAATTAAAAGTGGAAATGGACGAAGGTTCTTTTTCGGACCAAGTTAGTTGTTGGGTCTCTTTGGAATCAAACAAGACGTTATTGGATTTTCCTCGCTTCTAGCACCGTTCGGGTATGTTTTGAATGCTCTAACTTTATTTTTCTGTGGTTCTTTGCCTGATTTGGAAAGCTTTCACCTAAATACCGACGTCGCTTCTTCGCGATGTTCTATGGAGCGACTCGCTGTATGTCTTGCCGGCCGCGCCAGGCGAACGCCTGCCCATCTAAGAATTCCACTGAATCATCCTTTGTCTCATTGCAAGGATTAATATTCGCTCGAGAGAGAGCATTGAAAATTTCTGGACTTCATTCAAAACAGATCAAAATAACTACTGCAGCTAATACTGTTCGTATACGTGACCTACATGTAGCTTGACCTTGAGATCGCTTGCGCGTGTTATTATAAATTACGTGACAGCATTGAAAGCACACTACTTTCGTAGAAGAGAGAAAACTATGACAACTTTTAGGTTGATTTCACAGCAATCAGCCCCGGAGAAGAACCTTTGTCCATGCTCAACTGATTAAACATATGCTGAATGCAACTTCCAGACATTGAGATATCTACATTTATTTAGTCGGTAAAATCCTTGCGGATATCACACCAAGTACTGAGGCGCATCATTTCAGAATCGGAGAAATATAAACCGAAATGAAATCAAGACAAATATACTATTTATGTCGGAAAAATCTGAGACCTTTCGGAGTACACAGCACGGCCGAATTGAAGGATTTTCCACGGCGATAGCGTGAATTTGTTTGACGTCGGTCCAAGGTTTTTGCCTGCGTGACATATCTCATGACATAGCCCCTTTCAACAGTGGCTGAAACTGAGGTACTTCGTAGTCTTCGTAGGTCAAGACGAGGTGCTACGGTATAAAGAGACGCACTATAAGCTATGATTACTACTAGTAATTAATTTACTTTTGGGCTAGCTCTTGAGAGCTCCGGGCTAGTAAACTAAAGTAGCAGCTTGCCCGAAGAGCAAGCTGATTTTTTCATTTTCATCCCACCCTGTGATAAACCCTAGAAATGCACTCAAAATTACAGCCCTTTTCTTGGATTAGCTCAAGGTGGCTATCTAAAGTATTAACAAAAGCATATCCACTAACTATCATGAGTTACAAAATAAAGCCTAGTTTTCTTGTCTTGTAGTTTTTGTTCGTGAGATTTACCAATGAGGATGCCAAAATATTATGCTTATTTATCAGTTGTCACTGGTAGAGACCATTGCCATGGAAACAGCATCTAGAGAATGGCAATAGGCCACTTCGAAAAATACCATAATAATCTTTTATGTGCAGGCTCAGCCTCACCGGGGTGTAATTATTCAATTCTCCTTTGTTAGAATGGCACAATGGAATTCAGAGTACATGTAGGAACGCTAGGACGTAGCATTGTGTGTTCGTATACAAATATGCACCGTATGCAAATTGCCAAGAAGTTGAAGCATAGCACGTGCAGTTCGTGCTGAAAACAAACGAAATTGGAAAAATCAGGCTTACATCAAGCACTACCCAAACCTGCACTTTAAAGAGTATTATGGTATTTTTCGAAGTGGCCTATTGACCTTTTTTCTTCAGAGTTTCCTTTAGTGAATTTTTTTTTTAACACTGCTATCTTAACCAGACCCTCGTGTTTGATCTCTGCCCTCCTGGCCTTTCCATAACCCCAGGTGTATTTGCATGGGTACTAGTGAATTGTGAATTTCTTATGGGTTCAGGGGTTATGTTTCAACCTCGAGGATGAGTGCCCTGAAAGAGAATTTATTACTATTGCCATAAATATTATTAATTTTGACAAATAGATTTCATTTGGCCGTGTGTCTGTTCAGTTATAGATCACAGATGACGTCAAAATGCGGTAAGAACAAAAACGTGGCACACGAGCTGCAGGCGAGAGCGTCACTGATGTTTTTACCACATTTTGACGTCTTCTGTAATATATAACTGAACAGACCCTCGGCCAAATGGAATCTATTTGTTTTATACAATGAACAAAAGAGTAAAATTATGAAATTGGCCTCGTAGCACTCGACTGTACGAAGATTTGTTCCAGTTTAGGTATTTTTCAAGTCACTAAGAACACTTTTCATCTTGGTTTTTTCTTTTTCTTGCTCATAAACAGCTCCTGCTAAACATTTTTTGAGGCTTTCACTTTCTCAATCCAAACATTTTCAACACTGTGCGCCATGTTGGACAAAACAATTTTTCTATGACATCAGCCATGCGTCTGTACTCTGATAGATTATAGGCAACGACCAATAACAGAGCATGTAGTATTCAGTTCATTGTATAAATTATTATAGATTAGGTGTGTGGGCCTTTGATCTAAAATTGCCACAGGGCACCCAAACAACCCTACCAGCCTCATATATATAGTCAAACCCTGCTTAATGGTCACCTGCTGACCTTATTATGGACAGTTTTGTTGGTCCTGGCAGAAAGCCTGTACATTTTCTGAAAAATTGACCCACTTAATATGGACACCCATTAATACCAACAATGGACAGTCTTTACATCCACAATGAAAGAAACTCCTGCAAAATTAACCTGGTTAATACAGCCAATTTGGCCAATTTAAGTGTTGAATATTTGTCAAATGCACTGCATCATTCCTAGCTACTGTGGACTTTCTGCTCTGGGGGAGGGGAGGGGGGGGGGGGGGGGGGGGGGGGGGTTCTCCCATGTAAAAATGATGGGGTGCTTGCTGGAAATTTTTTAAAAGATGCCAGAATCTTGTTTGATGGGCGTGGCTCAAATAGATTTCTACCACTAAGTAAGAGGTGCCAAAAAATTATTGACTGTGAGGTTAACAAGACGTGAATGTACACTCTTTTATTGACGAGTCATGAATGAGACAACTCCAACAATAAAAACCAGAAGCTTCATTTATTACCCTAAAAGGTACTGTGGGACGTTTTCTCCATGTGAACTAGTGACTGCATTCACAGGCTCTGGCCGATAGCATGGATATGCAATTTAATTCTCAAAACTACATTTAATGTAAACAGGGGGAGGGGGGGGGGGGGGGAAGTCTCTCCCCAGGCTAGCTATGTAATTAATTAGAGGATTTTGACAATACTTGTGGTCTAATGAAATTGTGCATGCCAATTTCCAAAAAAGTCCATTTCATACAGAATAAATGGTTTGCTTAGGCAAACTTGGTACATCTGCATCA
>JAJLRJ010000005.1:4906657-4976657 GCA_024195265.1 Dendrophyllia cribrosa
ACAGACTAAACCTAAGAAGAACAACGAATCGTACCTGGAATCTGACGCCATTACGGTGAACGGGTCGTAGTTCCACACGAAGAAGTCTACGAAGAATCTTGGGAACGTGGCTGACTTAATTTTACGCGGGAAAAATTGTCGATTACATTACTGTCATTAGAAATTTTAGTGTCAGTCAGTCTGCAGTCTGCAGTCTGCGGTCTGCAGTCTGCAGTCTGCAGTCTGCAGTCTGCAAATGTCAGACACCGCTTATGGAATCTGTAACCACAAAGCTAATACTATATATACTTCTGGTCACGTCCTGGTGTAGCTCAAGAAGAGCGTAAAAACATTTTTAGGCACAAATGGCCAAAATATTAAGAACATTAAGTGTCGACTTAGCCTGAACTCCAATTTTTGGCGTTCTTATAAAAAAAATGAGTGTCAATGCCAGATGAAACGTTTTGTCTACTTTGGCGTTACTGTTTACAAGAAAGCAAAAAAAAAAACTTGCGCATCGAAGGCGTATTGTTAGACATAAGATCCAACTTCGACAAGTTCCCAGAAAGAGGCGCGCAAAAACTTTTAGAAACTAACATGGTTGTAGTAGTTTAACTGGTGCGAGAGATTATTCCTGATTTTCCACAAAGGAGTCGTGGCTTGATGCTTCACTTGGCTACTGTACAAGGCAGAGGAATGTGTTCTCTTCTATTTAATAACAGAAAACGAGTTAAGTAGGAAGTAGAATAGCCGCGAACATGAGTAGAATCAAAATATGGTTGGAATCCGGAATCCAGATGGTTGGAATCCGGAATCCTGATGGTTGGAATCCGGTATCCTGATGGTTGGAATCCGGAATCCTGATGGTTGGAATCCGGAATCCAGAAGGGTGGAATCCGGAATCTAAGGGGGCTGGAATCCGGAATCCAATACCTCTGTGGATTCTGTTACATGGGACGAAATGAAAACTTTATTTACGTGTCAAACGTTGCAACGCTGGCTCAAACACGTGCTTTCCTTTCGCGACCTCTTCCATGGGAGGGGTATCGAATGGTCTTTGCGACCATTTGCGAGCACGCGAGCGCTGTGTTTTTTCTTGCGAGCACGAGCAGTCATCAAATTTGTCTTGCGAGCATATCAGGTCAAAGGATGGACTGTTAGGCATATTAAACAATACTTGTCAGTACTGACAGGAGGAACTCTTTCAATCGCGTGAACTGCGAACCATTTTAATTTTGCCGTTTTTCCTTTTCTGTTGGGAGGGGGGTATCTGTTTTGCATGCCAGTTCCGCTGTGTCGTACACTGTAGCTCAACTCGGATTTATCAGGGAAAGTAAATGAATTTCACACTAGCAGCAACAAGAAAACCTACCGTTCGTTTTGCTCTGTCAGGTCAAAAAGTAATAGGTCCATGATAACCGTCACGTCACCAAATGAAGAAAACATAACGAGGGAAAATGTTTCTTAGACCTAACGAGGGAAAACCTAACGAGGGAAAACCTGTTTTAAAACAGCTTTTCCTTCGTTAGATGTTTCCTCGTTAGGTCTAAGAAATATTTTCCCTCGTTACGTTTTCTTCATTTGGTGACGTGACGGTTATCATGGACCTATGACGTGACGGTTATCATGGACCTATTACCAAAAATTGAAGCAGGGTCTCGTCTGCGGGAAATCATGAAACTATTCTCACTAGGGATATACGCACAAAAAGCCTAATATATACAATCATATACTTCTTTACATTCCCAGCGTGACTCGTGGGAATGTGGGGCATAACCCCGGACCTCCTCCCTCTATTTATAAGCTGCCCGCCCCCCGGAGGGGACTCCCATATAAAAATGACGGGGGTGCTCGTCGGAAATTTTTGAAAAACACCCTAAAAGGTACCATAATCTCGTTTTATGGGCGTGGCTCAAAATAATTTTTACCCCTAAGAGGTACCTAAAAACAACACATGTCATATTCTGTCATATTTTTTCGGCTCATACCCTAAAAGGTACCGCGATAATTCTAATGGCCCCCGGGCTGCCCGCTCCGTAATTCAGCCTAGTTCAGTAAAGTTTAGGTCGGGACCTGTGCAAGACGATAACGCCCCACCCTCCTCCCCGCAGCGATGGAACTTATTCTCCCCAGGTCTACCAGCTCGCAAAGCCTCGGGCCGATTCTCCCATATCTTATACATCTAGGTCCTTGGCTTTGTGTGCGGGTATACCTGGTGGGAATATATTACTATTAATTCACTACTACACGGGTAGTTGTCACAATTTTTCCAACGTAACAGCTTTGCAAGCTTTTCTGTGTACGTGTACTATATACTCGCGTGCAGCGTTGCTTTTGTTTTGTTTTCGCAAACTCCAGGGCGTGGCTCGGGTCGCAACCGTGACCACAGGGGGCCCACACAAACTGTGTGACCGTTCGTATTTTTAAACTTAGAGGAAATGTGTAGGAACATCGAAAAGGTTCACTTCTGGTAATATTCTGTGATGAATATTCATATATAAGGTCAAAATAAACGTATTTTTACCTGAAATGTTGTGTGTTGTCGTTCTTGTAGCTGAAAACGGCGAATTTAAGCGATTTGAAGGGTTTTGCATCGGACGTTTATCTGAGCGCGAGCGTATAGTAAAGAGACAAGGGACGAAAGCTGGATTTTGGACCTCTCCAGCGCTGAACCGATTTTCACCAAGAAATTCCCACGCACAGCTTCCAAACCCCGCATCAGGCATGCTGAAACCCAGAGGTTTCTTTTCGTACCATTATTTTTAAAATCCGTCCAAAACTTGAAGCGCGAGACCCCAAATAATATCGAGAAATCCAGCATTCGAAGCTCGAAAGAACCACAGCTGGTAAAATGTGTGCCGGCCTCCAACAGTCACGCCGTTTGCTCCTTTCCTATAGGTGGTTTGCACGTTACGTCATGGCGGCCATGTTGGAGCACACCTACAAAAGAATTTTAATGAACTTCTTTTGTTATGTGCTCCAACATGGCCGCCATGGCCTTTGTCATTTGAGTCCCACAGGACTGTACTGAAGGTCACGTGAGTGAAAACCATCTATTGGATGATAACAAACAATACATTTTCATAAATTCGTCCCGCGGGAGGGTAAGCAGAGGCGAATAAACAGCGACCAACTTTACAGTTACCATCCTGGGGTGAAGCGAATGGCGCGTGATGGAATAAGCCCAGCAAGACGTCATTCGCTTCACCCCAGGCTAGTTAATAGAAAGTTCGTTGCTGTTTATTCGCTCCTACTTCCCCTCACTGATCTGCAGTAATTAGAGTTAAGCACTGATTTGGAAACGGTTAGCTTTCATTTATGGTTATCTCTATAAATATGTTAAAAATTACAGTTCCTGTCAGGTAGCCCGCGTTTTTTACGGTGTAGTGGATATGGGTATCAGTTATGAAGCAAACGACTCGGGTTCGAGGCATACACCCTTCTGATCTTTTTCTTTCTTTTACCAAAAAAAAGGAGTTTTACTTTATGTAAAATGTTCAAGTGAAAGACAAAAGCCAGTTTGAGATCAGCTCTATTCATAGTTCATTAGCATTCCTGTGACGTCACTTAGCATTATATAAACCAAGCAGAATTAATTAGGAGTGTCAGTTGCTGCGAACGTTGCTCAAAGTCAGAGCGAAGCACAATTTTCCAATGCCGCTCCCGACCGTCGATGGCCAGCAAAGGGACTCGGTTGTTGTTGCCTTACAGCCGGGTCCGGCAGCTCAAACTCCAGCTCAAATTCCAGTTTCTGCGTCTTCACCTGTTTCTGCGCCAGCCGCGGCTGTTGGGAACGCTTTACCGCCGTCAGAGCATACCACGCCGGCAACAGTTGCAGCCAGTTCTTCGCAGGAACCGGGGAAAGAATCTTTAGAGGTAACTTTGTTATTGCATTATTCGCGCGCCCGAGCGTTCGTCATTTCGAGTTCTTTTTTCGCTTCATTGTTTTACGTTTTATGCTCAAGGACGCTTGTGTTTTGTCGGTGACGTGGTATCGTTCTCGTGGTTCGCCTATTGCTCATACACGGCATTCGTCTTATTTTATTTTACCTTTTATTTTATTTTTATTTGTCTGGTTTTTGCACGTTTTCATATCAGGTTAATTTGTTATGCAGATTAGCGGGGCCTGATTCCGTGTTGGTCCCAAGGGGCTTGGCCGGTATTTAATGTTGTTCTTTTGTCGAGTCCCTGGGGTCCCGGGCAGTTTAGATAGCAAAATCTGCACATTAAGACTGCAAAGATCGCCAATCTTCGGGAAAGGATCGTGTAGGGCCTGGCATATAAAATAAATAGACTGCGAAGGATCCAATAGCGGGATTGGATCGAGAAGGGTCTGGTGGTTAGACATTGACCGAGAAGGACCCAATAAACGGGATTGGGTCGAGAAGGGTCTAGTGGACAAATGAAGACCGAGAGGGATCCAATAGCGGGATTGGATCGAGAAGGGTCTAGTGGATAAGATACAGATCGTGAAGGATCCAATAAACGGGGTTGGATCGAGAAGGGTCTAGCGGATATATAGACCGTGAAGAATCCCATTAACGGCGGGGATCGCGAAGGGTCTAGCGAATGGAATATAGACTGTCAAGGATCCGATAAAACAGGATTGGATCGAGAAGGGTCTGGTGAATATGATATAGTCCGTTATGGATCCAATGAACGGGAATGGATCGAGAAGGGTCTGGTGATTTGAATATTGACCAAAAAAAAAAAAAAAAAAAAAAGGAGAAGGAGAATTTCATTTCTTTTCGCAATTTTTCTATTTTCTTTAGCTGGCCAAACTTCTAAAGGAAGTGGAAACCTTACGTAAGTCTGCCGATGTTTCTAGTGTTGATACGGCCGTGTCGGCGCTGCAGATCCTATTGGCCAAACCGTCCGAGTTGTTCGATCCCTATACGGCGATGGCAGCCTTGGAAAACTTAGTCGATACAGCCAGGGAAAAGGCAGATGCAAGGGCGAACCGCTTTGGGATAGTGCTGCGCCAGTGCCGTCCTCTGATTACCGATGGCAATTTGCAGAATATCTTGATCAAGTTAATAGCGTCTAAAGAGGAGGCGGAAGTGGCTAAGGCGATTCAAAAGTCACGTAAAGAGGCCAATGCTCTTAGGGGTGCCATCTCTGGTCGGTCGCGGCCCCCTTCACCGTACCACAAGAGGGGAGGGGGACGGCCTCGCCCCCCGACTAGGTGTTGGTCCTGTGGCCAGACAGGCCATTATGCTCGTGGATGCCCGAACAGACGCTTCTAGAACTAGAGTTATTGTATAGCTACATGCTATTGGTTAAATGACCGTGTTAGCAAAATAAAGGATTGCCTCAGATTGTAATTGTTTGGTTATTTTGTCTCATAGAATCTTTTTCTGTCCCAGTTCGGTTTCTCTAGACTGACTTAAGTGACGGGAATTGACTCCACACGCGCTTTGCCTTGTATGGCATGCCCTTGAGCTCGCTTTAGCGGGCTATGGCTGTCATTTTCCCTGGGCTTAATTCTGTCTCCCTCGTTGGTCTTACCCTCGGTTTTTTCTCATTTGTTATAGGGGAACTCTCCCGACCCTGGTCAAATATGTGAGAGCTTCTCGCCCCTAGAGGCGGAACTTCGAGCGCGTAGCCGAAGAACTACGTGGGTAACGTTGTCGGGAGACGTAAGCCCAGGGGAAATGCCAGTGATCGTACAAGGAGATATTATAGCTGAAGTAAACAGGATCATATCTGGGGACTCCGGAGATATTCAGAACCTCCTATTCAGGGATCCTTCGAGTTTCAAGGCGGGGGCTTTACATAATCATCTCCCTTTATGGGATGCGATATTAACTGGAAACTCGGATAAAGCGCGCATTATTGGATGGCTAGCCAATGGTGTCGATATTAGATCTTTTATGAGGCCGTTTAAAGGGTGTTTTAAAGGTGTCATGTTCGATTCTCCAATGCCACCACGTAAGGTTTTCAAGAACCATCCAGTGTGTAAGCAGTTCGCGGAATTTATAACGCAGTCCTTACTGCAGCGGATATCTACCGGCGCGGTACGTGTGTGGGGTGAAGTGGCTAAAGTGACACCCCCCTGGCTTGTTCTCCCCCTTACAGTTGAGCCGAACAAGCCTAGGCTATGTGTGGACGCAAGATTTTTAAACCTCTGGATGAAGGACACACCCTTTTCCCTCGAAACACTTGCCTTGGTTCCCCGATTTGCCTATCAGAACAGCCATTTTTCTAAAATAGACGACAAATCGGGATACGACCATATATTACTATCTGCTGACTCGCAACAGTTTTTTGGTGTGGAATGGAGGGGTTGGTACCTAGTTGCAGCCACTCTTCCCTTTGGTTGGAAAAACTCTCCGTTTGTCTATCAGACGGTGGGTCTGGGCCCTACTAGCTATTTCCGGAGCCTGGGAATCACCGGATCCCTGTATATTGATGACAGGCTAGTTGGAGAGATCTTTGCCCTGGAAGGTCATTGGTCTCGACCGATTGAGTTGAGGGGCCACGAATACAGTCATCAAGCAGCGTTAGCAGCTCTCTATGTGGTCTGCACAGTTTTAATCAACCTGGGATATTTTCTGGGTCTAAGCAAATGCATCTTGTCCCCCTCGACGCGCTTAACCTTCTTGGGAATGGTCATTGATACAAGCAGTTTGGCGTTCCTGGTGCCAAAGGAAAAGAGAATCAAGTTTGCTGAGCTACGCGAGTCTGTTCTGTCCAGAGTATCTACTATTCCGCTCAAGTCAATCCAGAAATTAATGGGAAAATGCATATCCCTTTCCCTGGCGTTCCCTGGCGCTAAGTTTTACATCAGGGAAATGGGTGCAGCCATTGGCCAGGCTTCTAGAGGTGGAGAAGTCACCCTTTCACCACCGCTAAGAGAAGAGATTGAGTTTTGGCGGTTCCTTGATGACTGGCAGGAAGTTATTCCTTGGATCCATGAACGCCATGAGTCCATGTCTCTGTCAACTGATGCCTCGGCTTTTCGTTGGGCAGCCATCTTTCATCAACATCCAACTGACTCTAGTGTCGGTGACTACTGGGAGAACGACTTGATGAACGAACATATCAACGTTAAGGAAATGCATGCGGTTCTCAAAGCTCTGGAATGCCTCCCTCCCAGTGTTAGAGACTGTAGGGTGGACATACAAGTCGACAATCAGGCTACGATTAACGCTTGGCAAGGTCGCGGGCCCAGGTCCTTAAAACTTAACGAAGTAGCTCGCCTCATCTTCCATACTGTCACAAGGCGGAACCTGGCGCTCTCCATGTCTTATGTTCCTTCGGGTGTGAACCCAGCCGATTACTTTTCTCGCCGTCTGTCGGATTCGGATGCCATGCTATCTCCACGGTGCTGGGACATTGTGCAGACTGTCTTTGGTGGATCGAAGGGGCACACAATGGATCTTATGGCGCTCGACTCGAATGCCCAGCACGATCGCGCAGGTATTCGCTTACCCCGCTTTACGCCTTTCCCCACCCCAGGGTCGGCGGGTGTAAACGTTTTTAGCCAGGATTTGTCATCTTGTGATGGTACGATCACAAACGCCTACGCCTTCCCGCCATTCGTATTGATTGGTCCTCTCCTGCGTTTCCTACGTTCTCAGCGTGCAACAGTCACTCTGGTGGTGCCGGAACCCTCTCCTCTCCCTCCTTGGTGGCCAATGATCAATGCCATGGCCAGAAGAAGAGTACTCATTGCGCCCCTGGGTTGTACAGATGCGGTTCTTTTCCCGTCCAAGGCTGGTTTTGTGCCAAAGGCAGTTAATTATCCTCTCTGGGCTTTCCGGGTGGGAGAGCTTTGACTGCTAGGTTATGACTTCCCTCGTTTATTATCTCCTTTTAGCCCCTTCCGCTGGTGCCAAAGATCTTTGTGGCTTCCGTGGCATGTCCGTCTTGTTCCTATTCGAATGACAAAGACTTTCGATTTTGCCAGAGATGTGGTTACAAACGTCGGGAGCTCACGCCCCACCGTGAAACCATGGGAACTTCTGGGTCTCCTGTCGATATGGACGCCATTAAAAGACGACGGCAAGCTTTATTGGTGAAAACGGAATCCACTCCTTATTCGAAACAAAGGTCGTCTTTAGAAAAAGAAATGATGCAATTTCTTGCACAAGCTACGCCGGTAAGAGACATTACGACTGCTACTCCTGATGATGTTGTTAATTTCCTCATTTGGAAAGACAGGACTGGGAAAACTGTGGTACACGCTGACACTTGTGTTTATGCTGGTCTCAAATCCAAAGGAGGTTGCCAGTGCCCGAAGCGCCTAGCTTTTGGTACAGTGGACTCGCTGATCGGGAAGCTTAGATCCATATTCTCCGAGTGGGGTAGAACTCTCGATGATATCGCATTCCCGGGTTATGGTAACCCGGCGGCCTCTCGGAAAGTTAAGTCCTACCTAACGGCGGTACGAGAAGAGCAACTTCAGGCCGGAATAGTTCCCTCTCAGGCAGAGCCTCTGTTTTTACGAGACTTGGCAGCTCTTGCACAAGAGATTTTAAGACGGTTGAAGGACACCAATACGTCCCCAATTCAGCTTTATGTTTGCGCTAGAGACCAAGCTTTCTTCAAGACTCAGTTTTTCGCGGGCGACAGGGCCGGTGATTTAAGTCGAACGAAAACTAGAGAACTTCTCTATTTTCCTGGGAAAGATGGTATCTTGTTTAACCACACGCTTACAAAGTCCTTACGGGATGGTACCGTTAATATGTTTGCCCTCAAGCGCTATAAGGATCCAGCGTTATGCCCGATTACCGGAATTGAAACTTATATAAAACTGTGTGACTTGCTCCATGTTCCTATCAGACAAGGTTTTCTCTTTAGAGCAACGAATAGAACTGGTGATGTTACAGATCAGTCGTTCGACTCTGCGGCGACTCAGGCCCGTTTGTCTTTCTATGCCCAACAACTCCCTGGGACTTTTAGCAACCGGCGGGTGACTTTGCATGGCATGCGCAGTGGTTGTGCTGTTTCCCTTGCGCTAGCAGGTGTACCATTAGAGTCTATTATGGCCCATGTTGGCTGGAAGACCGCGGAAACTGCGAAACATTATCTTAAGATGAACCAAGTGATGGCTCCGGGAGGAATAAGCGATATTTTGGCTTGCCTCGCTTTGGACTTAAGTGAGGCTTACCAGAAACAAAACTCTTTAACACATTTCACCCAGGCGTTCTAAACTATTATTAAAACCCGAGCTTCATGTTGCGAAATTCATTTAAATCTGTGTGTAAACTCTAGTGGTAGGGTTTAGGTATATCAAGAATAAAGATCTATTAGTAATGAGATAGAGGGATTGGCTATTCGGATAAGGTATGGATACGTGGAAGGAATGAGGTATGGGAGGTATATGAGGATGTGGGGATGCTTATTAACGGCACATCCGGTGAAGAAGCGCTGTCAGGGGTCACTACCCAATACTTAATGCTAATGAGTAAGCAGGGAGGATAATGTACTATTCATAGTTCATTAGCATTCCTGTGACGTCACTTAGCATTATATAAACCAAGCAGAATTAATTAGGAGTGTCAGTTGCTGCGAACGTTGCTCAAAGTGAACGAAGCACCCCACCCACCACTCCCCCCTGCTGCTCTTAGCTCTTATGGCATACCCTTTCGAGTTTTGCTCGTCAGGGGTCACTACCCAATACTTAATGCTAATGAGTAAGCAGGGAGGATAATGTACTATTCATAGTTCATTAGCATTCCTGTGACGTCACTTAGCATTATATAAACCAAGCAGAATTAATTAGGAGTGTCAGTTGCTGCGAACGTTGCTCAAAGTGAACGAAGCACCCTACCCACCACTCCCCCCTGCTGCTCTTAGCTCTTATGGCATACCCTTTCGAGTTTTGCTCGTCAGGGGTCACTACCCAATACTTAATGCTAATGAGTAAGCAGGGAGGATAATGTACTATTTTCGTTATTTCTCAGTAGGTGAATAGGCCATTTCCGAGTTGCCTTTAGCCTCTCTATCAAAGCGAGGCTAGGTGCACAACCTTTTATATGAAAATGAGTTTTCATTCACATGCAAATAAAACTTATTTGCATGTGAATGGAAACTCATTTTCATATGGAAGGTTATGCACCTAGCCTCGCTTTGACAACGAGGAATAACGAATATTGGGCCTACTTTAACCGCTTGCATGCGGTAATTTGATGTTAATTAGACTCGCTTGTATGCGGTTAATTAATATGCGAATCGGCTGCCCAGCGTAAAACGTCACAATAGCGGAGAAGGCCCTGGGGAGTGAGTGCTGACGTCGCACCGAGAAGAGCCTGGGAATAAGGGTGAGTTTCAAGGAAGCGAGCGAGGTTTCGTTTTGGATTTCTACAATGTTTCCATCAAATTTAACTTCATTTATCATCGCTGTTTGCATATTATTCGTGTTTCCTTTAATTTTGCCGCGCACAGAAGCGGAAAATATCATAGTCTCACAAGATAATGGGAGGGATAACAGTACGTGTTGGCATGAAAAAACAGTTCCTTGCCAAACCCTCAACTATGCTCTAAAACATGTCGTGAATTCTACGTTAGTACTGCTGCGGTTTGGGCATTATTCCTATAACCTAACGGAGCATTTTAACTTCATCAACATGAGAGAGATTGGATTAGTTGGAGATCAAGAATCGAGCCTTGTATCAGTTGAATGCCGTCATAATGGGAGTCTGTCATTTGAAAAGAGCCAAAACATCACACTTTATGGAGTATTGCTTCGTGGATGTGGTGGCTTGCACAATAGTACAACTGGTGATGCGTTTGCAAAACACTCTCACATCCCATTTCTCTCTGCTGTGTTTTTCGTGTACTGTAAGAACATTGTTATTAATAATTGCAAGATAATCAATAGTCCAGGGATAGGAGTGAACATGTATGACGTAGGTGGTGACGTCAGGATTTCTAATTCTTTGTTTGAAAGTAATGGTCGCATTGAAAATTCTACTGGGAAGGATATTGCACGTGCTGGAGGTGGTATTTACATGGAGTTAACATACCGGGGTGGAACATTCCCATTTGATCAAAATTCATCGGCATTAGCTGAATTTGATAGCAATAGCAGTTATACCTTTTACAATTGTACATTTATAGATAATAATGCTCCAAATCAAACGTTTTCAACTATGATCGAAAATCCACAGGGAGATGACCACATTCCCTTTGGGAGAGGAGGAGGGCTGTCAATTTTTGTTAAGGGTGCTGCAAAAAATAATGTCATTCACATAAATCATTGTAACTTTACAGACAATCGTGCACTTTGGGGTGGTGGAATTTTCATTGAATATCAAGATGAAGTACAAAACAACAAATTGGATGTTACAAGTTGCATATTTAGTAATAACACAGCGTTCTATGCTGGAGGGGCTATCAGAAGTGGTACGTGTGCCGGAAGTAACACTCTGCAGTTAATTGCAAACCAAATGGCACATGAAGATTGCAAGTTTTGTAACAATCATGCAATTTTTGGTGGAGGAGTTTCACATCATGGAACCAGCTCTTATTTACAGAATCTTGACAATAATAGCCTCCATATACCGTACATAAACTGTTTATGGCAATACAATACTGCAACAATGGGCTCTGCTATTGGACTAGCTACACAAGCCTCTCTAAACGGTCTTCGGGACTTGGCTGGAAGAGGACCCCTACTTACCTACAGAATTGTTCTTGAGAACTGCAGTGTCTCCAAAAATTGGATAGTTTTGACCGAAGATGAGCAAGTCATTGGCCAGGGAGCAATCTATTCATACTCTATGCCTGTCATTTTTAAGGGAGTTGATCTTATTGAATATAACAACAACACTGCCATGGTGATAGAAAATGCAGCTGTCCATGTGTTTGGTAATGTGACCTTCAGAAACAACACAGGAGGCCAGGGTGGAGCTCTAGGATTGTATGGCATGTCGGTTATAATGCTTATGCCACAAAGTCAACTTAACTTTTTCGATAATACTGCTTCGGAACGCGGAGGAGCCATCTATGTCAAGGATTCTGGGCCACCTGTAGTGGCTTTTGAGACCACAGAACTCAACACCCGTCAGTGCTTTATTGCTTATAACAATACCTTTAGTCTCAAGGAGGTCACTAAATGGCAAACTAAAATAGTTTTTAGAGGCAATAAGGTGGGGATAGATGGTGGTGGTGACTCTGTGTATGCTTCAACTCTTCAAGGATGTCGTCAACAAGGACAACACCGCATAAACAATAAATCACTTGAGTGGCCCAACATGATCCAGTATCAAGATTCAAATAGGAGCTCTAAAGAACAAATTTCTACTGATGCAGTCAAAATAAAATTCAACAAATCGGACTGGGAGGTTTCTCCTAGTGAAACATTTGATGCTGGTGTTGAATTAATTGACGAGAAGGACAGTTCAGTATTAGGTGTGGTTAATGTAACCATCGTCGATGGTGATGTGACCCTTGGTACTGCTTCAAATTTGTTTCTTATACAAGGTGATCATCCCAAAATCAACAACTTGAGTCTTCATGGAGAGAGACACAGTGAATTTAAGGTCCATGTTAATACAATTGCAGGTCGTGTTGTACAGAAACGCTCAGAGACTGTAAAATTAAAAGTATGTTATCCTGGCTTCGAACAAAAGGATGGCAAAACATGTTCTTGTATGGAAGGAAAGGAAGCTGGTATCTCAAACTGTAGTGCTGATTCCAAGTATGTGTTCCTAAAGAGAGGATATTGGGGTGGAATGTTGGAAGATACCAGTAAATTTAGTACATACCCTTGTCCACCACATCACTGCAATCATAGCAAAAATTCGACATTTAAGTATGATTCTAAAACAATGTGTAACAAGGGCCGTAATGGATCAAGTGTCCTGTGTGGAGCATGTAAGAACAACTACTCTGTGAACCTAGGTGATGAGCAATGCTCGGATGAATGTGTCAACAGTCACCTCTGGCTTCTCCTGGTATTCTTTATAGTAACATTGTTGCTAGTATTGGTAGTTCTACGTATTGAGTTGGACATCTTTACAACTTATCTCAATGCATGGCTGTACTCTTATCAAATAATCACATTTCTTGTACAAGAAGGACAATATCTTGATCCCTTTATCACTTTCATCATTGGTATAGCCAACTTGAGAGTAAAGGGCGTTGGAACATGCTTCTACAGTGGAATGACCAACCTTCAAAAACTTGGTGTTAATTACATTCTTCCCTCTTATGTTTTAATCCTCCTATTCGCTTCAGCTAAGATAGCGAGATACCGCCCATCTTGTTACATAAATAAAAATGTGTCTCGTGCCTTCTGCACACTGTTGGTCCTCTGTTACACAAATGTTACAATGATCTCTTGGGACATTCTCCACTATGTTCCCATCCAGGGAAGATGGGTGCTGTATGCTGATGGTAACATTGAATTTAAAAGAGACTGGAGAGTACACTTGCCATATACCATCATCGCTTGTCTTTGGATTGTGTTTTTTGTTCTTTTTCTGCCATTGCTTCTTCTGTTCACCCCATGGTTCTTGAAGCGTATACCGTACTTAAACAATTTCAGATTGTTTTTCGACACATTTCAGAAGTCCTTTAAAGATGAGTACAGGTGGTTTTCAGCATATTACTTCATATGTCGTGTTTTCATCTTGTTTATTGCACTATACGTCCCCTTTGGACCTCTACACAGATCGTTACTAGAGATGTCCAGTGTCATCATCGTAGTCACTTGCCTTTACCTTTGTCCATACAAGACAAGTCAAGATGAGGATTACAACTGGTTGAATACGCTGGATGCTGTTCTTCTCACAAACTTATGCTTTGTTGTCATTTTCAGTTCCAGTGTCGTGAGTGATGCATCACAGGCCATTCAGGATGGCCTTGAAAAAACTGTGAATGTTTTGGCATATGTACCGCTGGTTTATCTTGTTTGCCTTAGTGGTTATTATGGTTGGAAGTACTTCTGTCCAAGGAACTTGAATGAATATTTAGAGGTGCCACCAGAGTTAGCCTCAACATCAGACAGTGCTGTTCGTCCAGCTCAGCCAATTTAAGGTTCTAATCATTTGTCATATTCTTCTCCATAAATATGCAAGAGGGGAGTAAATTCTCTTTTCTTGTTCCCAAACGTTTGTTATAGGAGTAGTGGGGGTCACTGATCATATCATTAATTCTCTTGACCTCTCTGTTTGATTGAGCATTATATTACAGCTGTACAAGGACACATTATGTGCACAGAATTCTTCAGTGAGACAATGGTTCTCTTAACCCTTCAGTTCCCAGTATCAAAATACAGATTCTCCTTTCTTGTCCCCATATGTTTCTTATAGAAGTAGTGGAGAGGTAATTATTCTCATCTCTGTTTGATTGAGCATTATATTACAGGGACACATTATGTGCACAGAATTCTTCAGTGAGGTAATGGTTCTCTTTACCCTTTAATTCCCAGTATCAAAATACAAATTCTCCTTTGTTGTCTCCATATGTTTCTTATAGAAGTAGTGGGAGAAGTTGTTAAAATATCAAGAGAATTCATTCTAAGTGATCATATCCTTATCAGCTTTGATAATTTTTTACAAGGAGAAATTTGAAGACGATCACTTTTGAGGCTTCTAATTAAGACAAATCTGTTTGAGGTTGTACCAGAAATAATACAATCCAATAGTACCTTTAGATTTCTTTACATCCAACTTGCATTTTATGTTTGCATGTTTAGTTTTCGTCTCAAATATATTGCTAAATTAAATAGCACTGTCAGATTAATTTGAACAGACTAGAAATAATTTTTGAACACCAACAGAATTATTTTGATGTTTAACAAAGATCTTGTGAAAAAATATTTGAAGGATAATAAACACAATAACCTCAATTTGGCTTAAACAAAATATGTACACTGTACAGAAATTTATTTTGTCCTTGGACATTATCTGTTCCTTGAAGCTCACAGTTTTCCAAGGTTGAAGCTCAAGGAAAACAGTAAGCTTCGAGGAACAGATAATGGTGGTTATTGTTTATATAAACTTCGCACGGCTGTAAAAGTTAAGCCCGCGATATGTAATGGTCACTTGCCTTACCCATAGGGAGGGAGGGGAGGGTGGAGAGTTTGACGCAAGAGGTGGGAGATCAATGGAGCAAAACACTGAGAAGAGGTGAGAGTCCAAAGGTGTACAATCTTTTATTTGGAGCATTTTGTATTCACCAGTTTGCTCATAGGGAGAAATTTCACTCCATCATTCGATCGCTGAAGTCCACCTATAATGTGGACACTGCAGGTTCATATTAGTATATAAATTCTCCTAAACTCCCTGTTATATTCGCATTATGTAAGCATGTGATTGCAATATCAGAAGTCAAATCTTGTCTATGATTACTGTTACATGTAGTAACATTTTATGTTATTTGTCCTGAGGTCTTTAACATTTCTAAAAATGTGATTGACACTAGAAAAACATGGGCAAATCCGAAACCAAACCAAAAGTGAAATAACTTACCTTTTCAGGATCCAAATTTAACAAAGTTCAAGTTCAAGTTTATTATTCACACTTATTCAATTACAATACAACAATAAGGAAAAAAAAAGAAGTAAGAACAGAGCTAACTATACACTGAATTAAACATAAAGTAAAAAGTGTGTAGCAGCCAAAGGAGCCAAGCTTTTGAGTTGGCTACTACCACAAGTGGGTGGAGGGTATGCAGTACTTTTAGAAACTAGTTATGAAGCTCTGGCTAAATTAATCACATTGAAAAGGAAGAGTATATATGAGTTATAATAACTATTTAAATTAAATAAATAGGGCTAAATAATAAATTAAAGTTGTTCAACATGCCTGACTGTCAAGTAGAAAGAGTTTGTATTCTTGTTTAAAACTGTTGAAAGGTAGACACTTCATTTTCATAGGTATTGCTTCCCAGGTCGGTGATGCTACTACGCTAAACCTTGCTAGGCCATAATTAGTTCTGGAAAATGGCCTGTGCAGGTTTTGATTAGCGGCATACCTAGTATTATAATAATACCGAAACCGGTTGAGTTAATTCATAGAGAGCAGAAGGTGTATCCTTTTTTTGATATTGTATTTTATGCACAAGAGTGCCAATTTTTAATTTAAAAATATTCTCTAACTTTAAGATTTCTAATAGTAAGTACGGTGTGGGACTTTCGCTTTTGTTCGCAAAAAAAAATGCAGCGAACACAGTTATTTTGATTTATTTTAATTTTGTTTAACTTAGTTTGGTATGCGGTACCCCAGCTCATTAATCCATACGTTAGATACGGATATATGAGAGTATAGTACAGTTGTTTGAGTATACTCGTAGGCACATAATGCCTAAGCTTAAATATAATTCCAATGTTTTTTGATATTTTGTTGTTAATGTGCTGGAGCTGAGCATCCTATTTTACATGTTCATCAATAAAGACACCCAAGTATTTGATCTGGGACTTTTGCTCTATATTACAAGCTGTTATTCTGATATTTGTTTTCTTCTTAGGCGAAGTAATTATCATGTAATTAGTCTTCTTGAAGTTAATGGACAGCATATTTGCTGCACAAAATTTTAAGACCTTTCCAAGTTCTTCATTGATAACTGATTGTATTGTTCTGGGTCTTTTGAAGAATAAAACATTTGTATCATCTGCAAAATCCTAAAAGTTAATTTCTTCAAAGACCTGGGTAAATCGTTAATATATAATAGAAACAGCAGTGGACCTAGTATGGAGCCTTAAACAAGGACACTGACTATAAAAGGAATAGCTCCGCCCCCTCTTTGTCACACCACTGCTTCAACGGCTAATCAGAGATGGCTGACACTGTGAGCAACACGGCGGAAGACCGTTGCCCCAAGAAATAGGTCTAATTCTACCTTCACTAGTTCAATCTTGTATAGGATTTATCTTTCATGAAAATAAAACTAAAAACATTATTTGAATTTATGCGCCTTTTAGCATGAATATAATATTTTAGCTTTCCAAATTTGAATCTCGCGCGGTAACGGTTCTCCATTGGCGAGCGATGCACGTGATGTTGACAGTTCGGTGTGAAGTGTGAAATGACTGGCGGCTTGGCCAGGCCAAGGTTCCTTTTATAGTCAGTGTCCTTGTTTAAGGTACACCACATGTGATGGTTATCAGGCTAGATTCTATATTACCAACTTTGACATTGTTTACAATTAGTTATATAGCCTGAAAACCATTCATGGGAAAGGACACAAGCTTTCAGTCCCACCCAAAAATAAAAAAGGCCTAAAATTCGACATTGGTTGGTTATGCTCTTGTCCCTTCAATTAGTACCTTAATATTATTAGAGGTAAATTATTATTATAATTAATGAGGAGAATTGTAAGATAATAAGATACATTAGTAGTCAAGAAGTTTTTTTTTTTGAACAGAAATAGAATATTATTAGAACAGCTGTTGAAGAAAAATTTTTATTTTCAAGTTTGCTGTAACTGATAAAAGCCATGAACGTTTGCTATTAAAAAATGTTTACTTTATAATTTAATTATTGTTTTTATAATTGTTTCAGCACAGGGATACCATCCTCTGATCAATGAGTTGATGAAAATGGCTGCATCAGTTATCAAACAACTCCCCCCTCCCCCCCCCCCAAAAAAAAACAGCGATTTTATAGGGATTTCTAAACCTGTGTTAAAACGATTAGATTATTAAACACTGAAAAACATCATATTGGTTTCCTTTCTCTGTTTGTTTTGAAGCTCAGACAGCTTCATTTTAAATTAAACGATTTGAACTGTTCATATTTTTTTAGTCTTTCATTTGAATTTTATTGTTTACTTACTTGTTTTCTTTAGAAAAACTTACTTAATAACTTGAACAGCCATTGACATTTCCAGTGCTACTTTTCATCTCCTGGTCATATATATTTAATACTTTGTATAAAAGACCACAAAAAAATGAGCACTGTTTGATATCGCGGTACCTTTCAGGGTATTGCGCCGAAAACATATGACATGTTTCGGTGGGCGCCCACAGGTGGTAGGGCGGCAAGAAAGCGGCTGACACTTCAGTATTTGAGCCACGCCCATCAAACGATTTAGGCTGTTTTTACAAAAATTTGCGACGAGCACCTTGTCAATTTGATATGGAAGACCCTCTCCCCACGGGATTTACAGTCACACCGTCGTTTCCTTTTATTTTCACTTGGGGAGGGGTATGAGGGAAGAAGCTAGTGCCCGGATGTTGCCTTCGCGAAGTCATGATGTACGTTCCTTTTTGTCTGAATTATTATTAATTTGTCTTCTGGTTATTCGTACAATTTTTGGCGTTACACTAACATTTCTGAACACTAAAATGGTCAATGGTGTTTCAACCAGAATTCTACCGATATATTCATGAAATAGGTAAGTTGTTTATAGTTTCTATTAAAAGAAACTGCGTGTCGGCGAGGAATGAAACATGAAAATTTTGAATATAATGAGTTGATAAGTAATTTGGCTAACCGTAAACAGAATCCATTAAACAAAGGTTAATTTTTGAAACTCACAGCAGGCGGTTTCAATTTAGTTTCTTTGCAGGGCTCCGCTATTGTATTGCAAATTACGCTAGCTAAAAAAAGACAAAATAAGCCGAAATAACTCGGCCTCCCTACAGTTTTGTATAAAGTTTTGGACCAATCACATATATGTTGTCCCTGCGGTGAACCCAATCTCGAAACCCAAGTGCTTAGTGATAGCATCCGATCCGATCCCACAGCTAAACAGTCAGTTCCCGCATACCGTATTCAGAGTCTCAGGATTCCACTTGAATCTGTTTTTCCTGCATTGGGCACAGAATTGATTTTGAAGTAAAAAAAAAAGAAATATGGCAGAAGTTTGGGGTATTCGCACTTTACCGCAAGTAAGTCCGATCAGTAGTGAATATTTAATATTCGTCTTTTTCTTGTTGTGCTGTACACCGCTAGAAACCAACATTCATAACAATACAACATAGCAACGTTTTTTAATGTAAGTTTAGGAAAATAATACCGAGTTGCACCACGAAAAACTCAAATATTTGCTAGTGATGTGTCGCTGTTTAGCCGGATAAAAAGCGGCAATAGTTTTTAAGTAGTCAGATTAGTAGCTCTGTATTAAAGAAAATACTGCAGTGATATTTTAGAGGAAACAACAGGGCACAGTCGCATGACATCGGAAAAGATGATAGTAGTCAGTAGAAAGTAAGGTGACAATAAAAACAGGGCAGCGCGATCCACGAATATGAAGACAAGTCAGAAACGAAACTAAAGGGCAAAAATACTTTGGAAAAATCTCCATTGATTTATTATTTAACTGGAATCAAAATCGATGCTAACCCTGGGTTAGCTTACCGCGCTTTGAACAACCCGGCCTGGGTGAAGTAGGGTTGGTCATATATAACATTCGCAAACTAGCTTAAATTAATAGAGCCAGCTAGCATAATTGCTGAAAAAATACTGTGTAAAGATTGTGTTTCGGCATGCGGTGTTGATTTTTTTTTTTACACTTCTAGATTTTCTTGGTGTTTTAGGCGCTTTTGAAAGGCTTGAAAAAAAAAAATATTTTTTTAATCTACTGATCATCAGGATTCTTGCAAATTAAATTTTGGTGTTTTCCGAAAAAAATATAATTGACGCGGAAAATTCTAGCATTGCGAAATAGCTCGTTCTCTTCTTTTCTTGGCTATTTGGTTGTTGTTATGTTTTAAAAAACTGCAGTGTTCGATTCGATTTTCTAATTTATGGTAGGCGCTGCGCTGGGAGACGTGCAAACCTACTTCCGGTGTTATGAACGCTTCTGTGCACGCTACTTCCGCTTTCTAACACGCGCGACTCGCGCGACACAGTAGTTTATCAGTGAAATGTGACTTCAACAATGGCGCCGCGTCAAATTATAAACGAAGGCATCGTCCCGAATCCAATGCAAGCTTGGGGTGAAGAACAAGTGTTACAAGTAAACAAAATACGCATGGGAACTAAAATTTTTTTCCAAAGCATGATCATATTTACTAAAAATTGTGATTTATTTTTAATTCTACAGCTCGACGAATCCGTAGTAACGCCGGGATTTGCCTACAACCTTGCCAGATATTTTCCTTCAGGGACACACAATGATAAAGAGACGTGCATAGAACTTATGGACAAGATTGGAGGGTCACCGGACCCTGCAACGTGGTACTCAACAGGTGCGATGTTGTTAACGCAATAATTTCGAGTGTCAAAAAGAATTATCGAACTAATTTGTTGTTCTTATTCTTTAAACAGTAACTCGCGCGCGCACTCCTACTCGGCCGAGAAGTGTACCTCCGCAAGCCCGTTTCCCTGAGAATGTTAAACACAGCTACACGAAAAACCCGGAGCTGTTCTACATGACCACAAACAAAAGAGAATTTGGAGGAACTTTTGGACACCCAGCGGGAAGTACGAGGTAAAAAGCCATGGCATAGGACAAGCTATTAGTGCTTAGCAACGGAATCTGAACCATTCATTTAAATACGGGACACGTTTATTGTTCTTCTCTCTTTCTTTGTCTCACGCACAGGCCAAGTACGTCCGCGATCTTTCCAAGTAGAGACAATAATAACTCCACAACATACCAAACTGAATTTAATCAGAAAAAGGTCCGAAAGACACATGCGATTCGCACAGGAAGCGCGTCTGGCAATAGAAGAAACAACCCGCATCCTTCAGAGGTATAGTAATGGTTGACTTGTAAAGCGAATAAAAGGCTATTATGCGTAGTAATCTTAACTATCAATTTTTGCGACTTTGCTATACAATCTTGTGTTGTATCTTTGCTTTGAGGGTATTAAATATTTTCTTTAGCCTGCGAGCAAGCTCTCGGGCTCGGGGAGGGGGAGGGAAACCCTGAACCCGAGCGCTTGCTCGCAGGCAAAATTTTCTTCGGACAAATTATCCGAACCCCCTCTCCCCCGACATAATTTAAGACCTCTTGGATGCAATCTTCAAAGGTGCCGACAACAAAAAACTATGCGGATGAAAAATGAAATGTTATGTCCCATTAGGGAGGGGGGGGGGGGGGGGGGGGGGGGGAACTCCCATATAAAAATGACGGGGGTGCTCATCGTACCTTTTAGGGGTCAAAATTTGTAGATTAGTACCGCTTGGGGTACAAAAATCTAAAATGACCACCATTAGAATTATTGCGGTACCTTTTAGGGTAAGAGCCGAAAAAATATGATAGAATATGTCATGTGATGTTTCAGAATTGGTACCTCTTAGGGGTAAAAATTCATTTGAGCCTCGTCCATCAAATGAGATTCTGGTACCTTTTATGGTGTTTTTTGAAAATTTCCGACGAGCACCCCCGTCATTTTTATATGGGAGTCCTTTCCCCGGGGTTGCACCTCTCTAATGCTCATCTTGCTACAATGGCTGAGTAGTTAAGGCATTGGATTTAATATGGCTGCTGCCTGACAACTACGTCCTTTAAATGTTGTTTAAGTTGGCTCCAAGTAGTTTTTTGGGGGTCACACTTCCCTTTTTTAATGTGCTTATACATAATCTTACTTTAGCTCAATGGATCTGAATTTGCTACCAGATGCTAGGCTTGGATGAAAGTTTTGAGCGATGCTCTTTTTATGCTAATCAGCATTTCCATAGCAACGGTAAACAAATATGGCGAAAAACAGTTTTTCCTAATTATCTTTCAATTTTGGGGCTACCCGCAACAAGCGAATAAATGCGTTATAGTCTATGCCGTCTAGCACACTAAATGGGAAAAATTTCAAACAAATAAACTGTTCGATTTTGAATAAATTGCTGAAACATTTTTAAGACATGTTTTTTCATGTTTGAAATATAAGTGGTCAAAACATTCCATAGGTCTCACAAATTATCATTAAGTTACCACAGAAAGTTTCCGCAATAAAGAGATCCAGCTTTTCATACAAATAAATGCAGTTTGCTTGACGTTTTTCACTCTTTTTAAACTGCATTTGACTGAAAAGCTCAATCTCTTTATTGCCGAGGAATTAGTCAGAGCTTTTTGCAGGGAGTAATAATTTAAGTCTGAGGAAACTTTCTGTGGTAATTTAATGATAATTTGCGAGACCTATGGAATGTTTTGACCGTTTATATTTCAAACATGAAAAAACACGTCTTAAAAATGTTTTAGCGATTTATTTATTTATTTAGCGATTTGTTTGAAATTTTCCCATTTAGTGTGCTACACTGTGTAGATTATAGCGCATTTATTCGCTTGTTGCAGGTAGCCCCAAAATCGAAAGATATTTAGGAAAAACTGTTTTTCGCCATATTAATGTAAGTAAGTTTGTGAAATAAATAAAAAAAAATAAAAAATGAAATTAATTTAAATAATATTTAAATTTCAGGCATTTATGATTTGGAAATTTCCAAGTCGCTTTCCACCACTCCTTGATGAGCAGATAAGTCCTGAGGCAATGAATGAAGTTAACAAAGAGCAGATTAAATCCACCTATCAGTCTGATTACACGGGTATTCCACAAGGTAAGATTAAATTTATGTACTGATTTAAATGGAGACACTACCTTAGGTATTTATTGAGTTATTGAGATTAGTGTTAATATACCCAGGGAGGTACTCAGGTATAATTGTGACAGAAAGGTGCAAATTTGGCCAAATTGTTAGACCCAAAAAAGGCCAACTGAGCCCGGAACGTAACCCCCAAAAAGTCCCTTCTCTCTGCATATTTAAAAGGTTATGGTTTTTGCTGACCCCCAAAGACGTCCTCACCAAAATCTTTCACCCAAAAAAGTCACCACAAAATTTCTAACCTCAGAAAAGTCCTCACATCACAACTAATGTCAAAACCTAAAAAGGTCTTCACACCTTCCTGCCACTAGCAGTGCTTTCCTCTGGAATGACCTCTCAGAGGAACTTAACGGACAGCTGAGTCTTTAGACCAGAAGACCATTTATTGACACCTTTTTAAAAAAATTTTAAAAAGGTGTCAATAAAATGGTCTTCTGTATCGGACTTCCACACGGCAATTATGTAAAACAGTGTATAGAATATTAATTTGATTACCGAGTTTTTAAACATGTTTAGATAGCCTTTTTACTTTAGTTATCACATGTAAATTTTAAACATTTTTATGTTTTATATTTTTGATATACAGGGCAGGTATGGATACCAGCCATTGAGCTGATTAGGCCATTACGCTGCACTTAAACTTTAAGCTCCTAGAAAATGTTCTTAGGCAACAGCCTTGAAATAGTACAATACATTTATATACAGACAATTAACTAAATTTACATTTAGTTAATAACCATTTTAATTTTAGCTTAACTTAAATTTATACACTTCTAATGAAGTTTTATTTTGTACCTTTTATCTTTATTTTACGGCGTACCTGGAAATTAGCTCTTAAGCTAAGTGTACTGACCACATTAAATAAAGGAATGATTGATTGATTGAGTGTTTAAAAGTTATTGCTGTTATTTTTAGGTGTGGATATTTCCACAGTATTTGAAGGAGATCTTGTGCCTGCACTCTACAAACCACCCTACACACTGGATTCAACATCACGATACAGTTATCAGACTCCTGCTGTGAAAAGTGAATTGTCGGAAAGCTTAAGTCGCTTTGGATGCAACAAGTACAAGTATAGGCCAGCTGTTGGTGCAGGTAGGTAACCAGACAAAACACTGGTCAGATTATATCTCTTGTAATTTTATTTCCAGAAGATTATAAGCAGAGAGGAAGCAATTAAGGCACCCATGCAAAAGAGAGCCAAAGGAGTTATAAACCTCCTGAAGAGCAAGGCAGTGGATGAAAGAGGAATATTTTACAGCCTTTCAGTTGAACTTCGGCTATTAAGGATACTCCCAAACTTCAAAGGTGACCTTCAGGAAAAATTCATACACTCACCAGTTTCAAAAAAGTATATTTACAAACCATGTATCAATAGAAAGCTTTATAAAATTAATGTAGTTTTCAATAAAAATATAATTACTTAAGCATCTTTTTCTATTACAATGTGCCTGGAGCCAGTAAACTCACAAACAAACAAAGGTTTGTTTAATCGACTTTATCTGGCTATGGAATGCCACAGCAGGAGTGAAATAGCTGCACAGAGTTAATACAAGGTATCAATCAACAAAACTCTTGAAGTACACCCCAAATTAACAGTCTTTTTGTTTGTTTTCATTCTAGTTCCTACAGTGTTATACAATTCTCCTCAAATGCACCTCTATGGAAGGACACATTATTCCAGAGACTATGTTGACAAGTCTGCTGTTGTAAAGGTCATTTTAAAATTGACATTACATGTAGGACACATTGAGAACCCCAGTGGCCCAGTTTGACCATGATGGGAAGTCTGGTTATTAGTATACTACTGCCGGCGGGCAAGGCTTTAATAGGCCCTTTGCATAACGTCATAACGTGACTTGCATAACAATAGTGCCATCCAGTCACGGTTCAGTGATCAGAATGTTCCATTGTCTATTCATTGTTTTCGAAATCCCACTGTTCTGCCATCCGGTCACTCATTGTTTTGACATATTTGTGACGTTATGCAAAGGGCCTATTAGGTTTATGATTCAAGAACTTGTATCTTGCACATTTTATTGAGTTCTTTACTGGCTGAAGAAACTTTAAAGTCAAAACCACTTCCTTTTTTTTTTTTAAATGGTGCCTGTTCCAGCCATTCAGACAGTGGGGAAAGCGCAAATAGTTGGGGAAGGCACAAAGAAAAGTGAGCGAAAAAAATGCGGGGAGACGAGGGTTCCCTTGCCTCCTCTCCCCAGTCTCCCTGCATTTTTTCCGCTCGCTTTTCTTCGCGCCTTCCCCAACTATACAAGCTTTCCCCACTATCTGAACGTTTGGAACAGGCTAATGATTCGCCAGCAAATAGATGCCTCCATTCATGTTGTTTGGGGGGGGGGGGGGGTAGGGTTGAGTGAGGTAGGTGAGAAGCAAAAGAAATAAGAAACAAATGTACAGTGATTGGGTGATCATAGCAAAAAGAAAGGGGAGCCACCAGGAGGGCATGGGAACTTGGAGTAACGGAAACAGGAACTGGCAAGTTCAGACCCCGTCTTTTCCCGTCCATAACTTTGAACTTTCCTGGTAACACCGGTACTGATATTAAAAAACACAAATATTAGAATGTGTTGTTCCTGAAAAAATCCATACCCCAGAACCAACACAGAGGGTTTTAATTTTACAACTAATTGATACTCTGAACATTATTCTTGATACTGATGACTACATTGAAACATAGGGTAAGTTCTGGTTAAATGCTTTAATGAGCCATAAATTGATTTCTCAATGCTTAAAACTGCTGGCACTGTTTTTCTCTCTTCTTTGTAGGAGAAAGGCAAACAGTTCAAATCAGGCCCAATTCCATCCCTGGATGAGTACCTGCAAACTGCAAAACCACATGGTAAGAAACTGTCTTTAATGCTATTAAATTTTCAAAGTGTTACTGAAAGCTCAACTTGTTAAAAATATACTTTATAAATATGTGTTATAACTATGTTCCATGCGACAGTGCGTTTGTTGTTAATTCCTTTAAAACAACAAATAATAAAACAATTACTAGATACGGTTTTTGTGATATGTGGAATTACACGTCTCGGGATGTGTTATCAGCTGTCGATTATGCGGGATATCACAAAAACCTTATCCAAAAATTATTTATTATTGTCTTGCAGTTTGTGGATTATTCCTGTTGATAATTTCATACATGAAAGTTTGAACAAAGTATTTTTGTTATTCATTTGTTACAGAAAGGGAAAGCTTATTAAGAAAACTACAAAACATTGCTGTTAAAGACAAGCAACATTACCGTGACCCTAACTGGCTCTCACAATGGACTGGACCAGCATAAATCTGCTGTGCATTTATGAAAAGGTCAACTAAAACTTTGGTGGAATCACAAAGGAGTTTAATAATATAATTATTATTCCCATTCAACAATGATCCAGCTTTCCACTACGAAGCTGGAGAGAACATTAAAGAGTGATTTAAGAGCATTATATTATTACTTCCAAGATAATGAGATTAAAAGAAATGTCGCACTTTTCCTATCTCTATACTTTTTGTTCTTTGCAGTTTACGTCAATAACATATCATAACTACAGTAACTGACTGCTGTTTTTCAGTATTATTCAAGGTGGTAAATTTATACCACACTAACAATCAAGCATCCAGGAAAAAAAATAGGATTGACTGTTGTCAAAAAGACTTGACAGAGGTATTTACTCCTTGTCACTTAAATAAATATTATTTTAACAGCAGAATTGGCATTATGAAGTGATCAATTTTTTTCAATAACTCTTTTGAACATTTTGCCCTTGTTTACAAGGCTGTCGTTTAAAGTCTGGTAACATCATTCTACCTGGTTTGCTTAAGTGCTACATCTGCCTGCAATGTACTGTACTTTCATCTGATGTTTTGTTAGTAATAATATAATTTTATTACCTGGCTTTGTGCAGACAGCAATCTGATAAAAATGATATGCAAATTGCCACTATTGACGTCAGAATGGGCACATCTCTAACTAAACATGTTGTGACTTTAAAAAACAAAATTATAAACTTGCCACTAAATAAACATTGCTTTTATTATTATGTACTATCAGAAGCTTAACAAATAAATCTGTTATGAGCTTCTGGTAGTATAATAACTTGGGAGTTATGTAATATCTGCAAACCTCTACTGGTGAAAGTGCATCAGTTAATTAAAGGTAGTCTGGAATCGTAGACTCATGGTAGTCATACTAACTAATTAAAGTCAAGCCTTTGGTGGCTTACATGATGTAATTGATGCTTTCTAGACTGTACATTAAAAAAAGGTCAACACTAAGGTGTGTTCGATTGAACATATTCCTGAATAAGAAATGTTTTCAGGATTTGGAAGCCACTGGAAAACTAAACATCTATTGCCGTATTATATGCATGTTTAATTGCCAGATTTATTCTGCAAAAGTGCCAAAACAAACAATTCTCAGAGACTATTCTGTTTACCGGTATTCTTACAAATTATTTCCGAAGACAGTCAATTGAGCGAGCCTTAACTAGTCCTTTTTTCTATGGTTCTCCATGTTGTGAATAAGTACTGAGGTCAATTTACTGATGCAAAGGAATGGCACTGCAATCCAAATTGAATTTGGAATGACAAACATTCCAGCAAAGGAAGGCCATTCCACATGTTTAAACAGGTCTTCATCACTGCACAGTGGTGTGGCCATAAGTGTAAAAAGGATGGTCTTGGCACAGGTCATTGTGCAAGCCACAAGTCCACATATCAGACAAGTGATGTTGGATTTGCCATGCTGAAAAAGGTGTACAGCTTTAGATTAAAATGTATGTGGTGAATAAGATGTACACTTTGGGCTTCAATCGAAGGCACCTATGAGCCAATTTGTAAAAATGAAACATCCTCACCCTTCAACACCATCCCCATGGGTAAAGCAGGTGACCATTACATATAGCAGGTTCACTGTTAACAGCCGATTGATCAATTGAGCGCGATCGAGTGAAATTTTGCCCCGTTGCTATACATGTAACTCGTTCAATGGTTTTGTATATTCACAAGTTAAATAATAATAAAAAGGACAGATTGCTTGGAACAAGATTTTCTGGTCAGTAGAAAAGGGTGCTTGATTTGCCTGAAAAATCTTGAATGTTTGATCCAAGGAATAAGAAAACAAAATTAAGATTAATTGTCAATGGAGACTGGAAGAGAAAATAAAAGATCTCCAAATGTAATTGAACCTTAATAATGTATTAATAGTATTTTTTTTTTTTACAAAAGTGTGTTGCATTAAACTCACCAGAATCAAAGTAATGATGTTCAGGCACACTTCCACAAAGTTCATCCTAAAAATATGACAAAATGGGTAAACAAAACACAAATTAGGGGGGGGGATGTCTTGGGTGGGTATGTGCTGCCCGGGTCTCCAAATTCGGACCCCGTTTTAGAAAGAATTTGCATTCAAAATGATACCCTGTTCTAGAAATAGGTCAATTTTTAATACCCCATTCTGGCTGCTGATAATTTGAAGCTTTTGTGTGGTCGAAATATTATACCGTTCTAGGAAATGTCCTTAAAATGGATACGCCATTCTAGATTAGGAATCCCAAAATCACAACCTCGTTGGGAGGCACATACCTGTATACATGTAGGATTAAGCATAGCAGAAATCGTGGGTGTGAGTGTCTATCATGCTGGAGTATGATGAATGCTAAATTTTAAACAAATTGGTCAAGCACTGAGTTTAAACACAACAAGAGGCTACACTGGTAGCCTGTACTCATGCGCTTGCACAAAAAAGATATACGGTTTATTTTAAATGGGTCACGTACCCCTTCCCCCTCAACGAATTTTGCGTGACACACTTAAGAACGCGTCAAGACTCGTTTTCAGTACTCGCCGTGAATATTTAATTTATTGATTCCTGATCAAATCCACACTCGTCTAATATTTCCAAAACAGTGACTTCTGTTACATTTGAAAAGGCTACATTTAAAAGCAATGAAATCAGTAAACGACTGGGCTATTTTTCCATTTTAGCAATTCTCAAAAACAGTATTACTCGCTTTGAATATTTAATTTGTTGATCCCAATCAGGGCGCGACAAAAGCGCTGTCCGATAGCCCGGGGCTAGTGAAGCGACCCGTCGGGCTTAGTGTCTTTTTGTCGGAGTTTGCCCGACGGGCAAGCAATATTTGTTGCGTTTTCTCATCATTAAGTTAAGAATTAAAATAAGAAGTGTGTAATAAATAGTTCTCTAGTGAAAGTGAATGCGAGGAACATTTTAAAAATGTAAGAAAATATCAACGGCGAACAAAAGAAATGGAATTGAATGATGCGTTTTCGTAAATAATTATAATGTACAGTTGCGGCCGTAATTGTGTTCTCACTCCTCTGCTTTTAGGTCTTTAAAATCGCTGTTGTTTTCATTGTATTAAGTTCAAAGTAAACCAGTTTTTTTTTAAACAAGCTAGACAACTTGAACATTTGCCGACACAGTCGTTGCGTTAATTAATACTGGATAAATTGTTTTTCCCACGAACGGCAAATATTTTTGCTGTCTGCCGTTTGCCATTTCCATGGGAAAGTGAGTAGTTTCACGTTTCTCAAACTCATGAACATGTGAATTAACTTCGATTTTTCTGGTAGATTTATTTTACGATTCAAGGAAAAATAAGGATAGTAAACTGCAAGCTGCCGTTTGCCGTGTACGCGTAGAACAAGACTATAGCGTGGGCGTAGAGGGAGGGTCGGACACCTTATTGAGACTTATATAACGGAGTAACCGGTTAGCTTTCAGTTGATGTTAGGGGTAGCAGTTTATATAGTTAAATTTAGGACTAAGCAACCCGAGAAGCTAGGTGGTACAGTGGTACGGTAGGCTATGTAAGCCTAAGCCTAGCTGAGGTCACAGGTTCAATCCTCAGTGGGGATTTTAGATTTTCTTTTTTATACTTAAAAATGTATTGAAAATAAAATTCTAAGTGTCGACATTACGTTATATAAGTCTCAAAAAGGTGTCCGACCCTCACTCTACGCCTGTGTTATAGCCAAACCCGTGTTTGGAAAGAACACCGTGCGTAATTTAATCTCTTGATACTCGCAAGCAAGTCACGTAATATAAAATGTGTTATTTTTGTTGTATCAAACTTCCGAAGGGGCTTGCAAGATATTTTACGTTATCCAAAGGCGAAAGATTTCGAATAAGAGTACTAGTTTCATTGATCAATCGAGCATAACTTTCATAACCAGCGCAAAAATAAGTTTTTCTCGTAATTTATAATTTATTCCACAACATTCGCCGTCGGGAGCGAACATAGTTGGAGATTTTTTGCCTCTTGGTGTAATATTCATCCTTTGTTTAAATTTGTTTGTTTTTAATAATTAATTTACTTTTGGGCTTAAGCTCTTCAGAGCTCCAGGCTAGTAAACTAAAGTAGCAGCTTGCCCGAAGGGCAAGCTGATTTTTTCATTTTCATCCCACCCTGCTCGATGAAATCCCAAACCATGACTTCTTTCCGTTGCATTTGAAAAGACTGCTTTTAAAAGCAATGAAATCAGTAAACGACCGGGTTATTTTTTAATTTTAGCGAGGCGACGCTTGTGTAGTAAGAACTATAAAATTAGGTCTTTAATTGTTTTGTTTACATATATCGGATATTATTACCACTGAATTTGAGTGCGTTTTGTAAACATTTCTCCAACTAATGAGAACACAAACAAAAAGTTAATCACAAATTGATATCAACATAAATTCCCATCGAAAAGTCCAACTTATTTTACGGTAAAGTACCTCGGCTTCACTCGGCTGCTTGATAATTCGTTAAAACTCTGCTTGTTCGAAAGAAATAGCCCCGCATTGAATAAAATGTATGAAGTTCCCTGAAGCAAGATTTCGTCGCTTAAGTTATCCTTTTTCTCCACTACAGCGGCTTCTGAGTATTCTTTAAAGCCTTCTCTTTCCATTTTGAATATTTTAATGTGTGTTATTACTCCGATAAGACAAAACTATGGTTTTGAAAACCAAGCACATGCCGAGCGCGGCAGCCATTTTTGTAGAATTTGTATGCAGCCTGACGACCCGGTTCGTAATAATGTATGCGTGCATAAATTTGCATGCACAAATGTGACACCAAAAAAAAAAAAAATGACGGAGAAAAACGAAGCCGGAACCTTACCTCATGCGCGCTATGCGCATGAGTAATTAGATAATGCTGGGGAAAATTGCTGCCCCACTGGCTCTTATTAACAACCCTGGCGGACAGGTAAAGTTCCAAAAAATTCACCAAACATTCAGCTAGCCTAAATAACCCCCACCCCAGGGGGGTCAAAGTATCATATTGACTAAAATATGCACACATGTATCTGCATGAAGTTACAAAATTGATACTCTGATTACACATTCAAAATAAACAATCAGAAAATTATGTAGATAAGGGTCTGCATATTTTAACACATATTTTTTTAAGATTTCAGCAAACAAAAAGAAACTTGGGAAAATAATCAACAAAAAACTATTTGCCAAAATATGCTGTTGTTTCACAAAACCTGTGCAAACAGTTAATTCAATTACAAAGTATAATTTTATTTGGCTACAGCAGCTAATAACAGCCCAAATGTAAATAATTATTGTAGTAGTTGTTGGACCCCCACCCCCCACCTCCACCACTTTGGAAATTCCAATTTTGCTTCATACTTCCCTTAACCCTTTAAGCCCTAAGAGTGATCAGCATCAATTTTCTCCTTGTAATATCAATTCCTTATCAATCAAAAAGGTCACGAGAATTAAGGACATGATCACACAAGATGAATTCTCTTGATATCTAAACATTTTCTCCCCAATACTTCTATACGAAATGTATAGGACTAGAAATGAGAATTTAAACTTTGATATTAGGGCTCAAAGGGTTAAAAACTTTGGCTTTTGAGACCCCCTTTTTGAGAGAACAGAAATTAAAATTAAACTGGATTAAAATGTTTGAAACCAAAATTAAACCAATATGAACACTTACCAGCTTTGTCCAATGACAAATTCATCTTTAAGATCCTTGTATCTTGTATCAACTTGGATGTAGATGTTATCTGAAATACAAACAGAAACATATTAAAATGGTGCTTTGCATTGGAACTGACGGCTAAATTTTAATAAAATTAACCCAGCCCCCCAGAAGGCATTTAGGAGATCTGTAACCATGATCTATGATCTGCAGTTGGTGAGTAAGAAATAGTATAAAACAAGTGTCAACTCCCATAACTTGTTCATCAAGGACTGGGCATTTCTTTAATACCATTATTGTAGCATTATTGTAGCATTATTGTAGCATTATTGTAGCATTATTGTACCATTATTGTAGCATCGACTGATAAAGAATTGTTGTATTGATCTATCAAAGAATGAGTGATGGAAACTGCCAGAAGTTATTACAAGCGACTTTAAAAGAGATCCTTGTGTCAGGGTAAAATTCTGACAAGCAACATGTGGAAAATGTCTGCCTGACAGCCATTGCTATTCTGAGTAATAATTTTGCTAGAAGTGTGTCCACGAATTCTTTTAAAGCTGGAGCTCTGTGGACATGACAGGACATGGCTACTATTTTTGGAGAAGAGGCTTCAAAAACAAGGGGGTGGAACACTCATAAGAAAGTTTTTTTGTCTTGTGTCGGGCTTTTCTTCCCTTTCTTTCTTCATCCCCCTCCCCCTCCCAACCGATAATCTGGTTAGCATTTCACTGTTTTTATACCGACCGTAGATGATGAACCATTTTTTACTCTTTCACAAGAACCAAACTTTAACCTGCGATCAGGTCCAATTTTAGAAGTGCCTCTTCGTATGAGCCTGGTTGACCGGCACAGGCTGGCCCAGTTACTAATATCTTGCCTCACTCCTACTGTATTTCCTTTACAAAATTTTATATGTGTTCATATGAGAAGGTGGGCTGGCCCGGTTACCAATATCTCAGTTTGTCCAACCGGGATCTTGGTAACCAGGATGGAAATTTTCCCATATGAACATGCCGACCTGGTTACCTGGTTACACGCATATCTGAAAAATTTTCAGATATGAATGTCTCTCATATACCTGCCAACTTTTTCTGAGTGACGGGTGTGAGAATTTTTTTCGTGGGAGTACCAGAATTACTGAAGGCGGCCCGACCGAACCCGAAGGGAAGCCGATCTATTCCGAAGATGTCCAAAAATATTCTGAAGAATTCGGAAGTTTCCATGGACCTCAGACCACCATTTAATAACATCCAGCTGTAATTGTAATGTTCAGAGCGATAAAAACCTACAAAAAAGTGCCATATTTTCATGAAAGTAACTATATTTTTAATTGGATCATGCGATCAGTTAAAGAGTCTGACCCACCCAGTTTGCAATGCGCGCTTCTCTTATTGTTATGATAGGGCGCTTCCATATTTGGGCAAGCATATCACCTCTTGCACGAGTGAATTTCTCTTCTACAATACAGCATGGATTTTCGGGGGCCCTGAAAATGGTGGATGAACCAACTTTGGCACGCAATGCAAACTGGATGGGTCAGATTCTTTAAGGCTAATAGCTTAAATCTGTAAGTCAGGCATGAGAAATTGCTTGATACTGTAGGTGTGAGTAGGCGTGAGATCAGAATTTTGGACTCGCAGGTGTGAGACTCACCCCTAAGGCGTGAGACTTGGCAGGTAGCGTCTCAGTTGAAGGCTCAGACAAGATTAGCATTATATCTTGTTATTTTTTCGAGTTTTTTTATCAAAAATGATTTCTCTACACTAGCTGGATGAGTTCAGATAAGACTAGCTGAATGAGTTCAAAGATATAAGAATTTTCAGAATTACAGGAATGAAATACACAATTTCATCCCAGTAACCTCGCTGAATTTTTTCATATGAACACACGAAATAATTCGTCCCTCTAACCGGGCGAGCCCCCTTAATTAATCTTACGTGGTGTTCGCGTTTCCCACGGGAATGATTTGTAAGCTTGATCACAAGTTGTGCTAAAAATTAACATACTTACATGGCTTGAAAAGGTAATTCCATTTACCTCCAGGTAGTGTATAAGGACGTAAAATTACAAACAAAGCGTCGATCGTACAAACAACGCTGGAAAACAAAAGCCAAAACGCGACCCAAGATGGAAGATTTCGCTGCATCGTGTGAACGTCGGGGTGATTGATATCTCCCACTGCATCATGGGTCAGGAAGCGCGCGATGGAAGACCCTGACCCATGATGCAGTGCGAAGTAGTGTGAGTAAACATTTCGCCTCACAAGACCTTCACCGGACGACTCCCTCACGATGAAGAGGAATCTTCCATCTTGGATTGTGTTTTGGCTCCTTTTAACGGCCATAGTCTGTACCATCGATGCTTTGTTTATAATTTTGCGACCTCATACATTACCTGGTGGAAAATGGAACTACCTTTTCAAACCATGTAAGTGCAAATACAAACTGTTTCTAGAATAATGTTTAAATATTTGGATTGGCAAGATTGAAATCGTATGAGAGGATTTGGAATATAATTTTATGATGTTAAAATAGTGCTAAAATGTTTTTAAAATCCATAGGAAAGATTAAACAGGGTCTGGAAGGAGTTCTGCGTGATCCGGGATTTAGTCGAAATAGAGTGCGTGATTCGGGAATACAAAATAAATCCAGCCGTGAATCGGCTGTGACGCGGGATTTGCTTTATCTGTGGTCCGTGATTCGTGATTTCCATCTACAGAATTCCGTGAAAATCAAATATTTTTGTCGTGTTTTATAGCGACCTGTCAAAAACTATTTAACTCTCACAATATGCCAACGGGCGGTTTAAGGACGTTCGCGCGAAAATCTTCTAACATTGATTTTTTTATAAAACTTTTGCTACAGCTAGGTTACGAGTTACTCGTGTCAGAAATGCAAAAAAATGAGGGGGTCACCGACTTCGTTTCTGAGATAAGCTATCTGAAAGGCGACCCTAATTTTGAAAAATTGGTCTTCCTTACGGGATGTGATCCCAATGTCTGTTAGTCTAAAAATATTGCAAATGAATCTTTCTTTCCCAAATTTTATGCTAGTAGGTCTGTGCAGCAAATTCATTCAACTGGTGACGTTTCTTGAAGTAAATTTCATCTTTAAACGACATGCAAACTCTGACAGCCGCAAGTTCACAGGATTCGATGGCGCACGGGTAGAAAAATGGAAAAAATTTAAACTTCCTACATTGATTTTTTGTTCATTTTTTCACAATCTGTCGAGAATTGGCAAAGAAAATTATCTATGAAAAAAAATTGGGGGTCACCGACCATCCAAGCGAGTTAAATCTAAGCAAAGTTAATGCAACCGCTATCAGCCCTTTATGTACTTAGATTTTCTTCTCTTTTGCGCGCGCTTGTGCATGACGAAGCATGGCGTTGCGACATGAATTGCATGCGCACTAAGGATGCGCATAAACAATTAGCGCGAACGTCCTTAAGCCTATCACATCAATAAAGTAAATTAAAACAGTCGTCATCAATCACCTTTGTCATCATGTGTCATTTTATACGTGGTTACAAAACCATTTACAGGAAGGCCATGGGTGGGAAGCAGTGAATACGCTATTACGCGATGTCCTGTTTTCGACTTGCCGTTTGTTTATTCACAATATTCACTGTAGTGAGACCAGTACTGTAGTGAGACCAGTTCTGCAGTTAGGGTTTTGGTCTCATTTTTTCTAAGCAACATTAACCCATTCGCTCCTACACCGGCCAAAACCGGCCGTACAATACTCCACTGCTTTAAAAAATTGCAACTTTCTCAATCGCGCGAACATTGCCCTAACTAGCAGTTCTGAGCATTGACTAGAAAGTCCTCAAATTGAGATACCCAATAAACACAAAAAAGTCAGCGATTTTTGCAGAATATCAGCGTTTGAATTTGGACAATAACAAAAATTACCGTTTTTAACGTCATAGAAAAACAACAAAAATCACGTTTTTGCCTTTAGTTTTTTTTATTCAAATCATCATGGCAAACCCAAAAATCAACATTCACAGCAAAATTCAGTCCTAGTCCTAGCTTAGCAGTGAATTTTTTTGCTCTTATTCGTTGCTCGGGCCGAGCTCTAGCCTCTCGTTCTAACGCATACTGACCTTGCCTCAATTTTCAATATCACCACCGCACTGCATGCTGGGAAATGGCCAAGAATTTTGACAGCGTTCGTTTCTTTCCGCACACATTTCATATTTATACTAAGTCCACAGCCACTCCGACCCACCGCCCAAATTTCGCGCTTGTTGTGTTCTCCTGTGGTCGCAACTTCCAAAATATGCCATGGTAGGTCGAGAAATTCATCCAGAGTCGAGTCCCAAAGCTGCTTCGTTTCCAGGCGGCCATTTTTCAAGTTCAACGAGCAACGAGCCAAATTCGTAAACGAAGTACAACAACTAACTCGCTTCATTGAGAAGTGGACTCTGAACTACCTCCAAGCTTAATGATGCTCACCAGGCAGCTACTAAAGATGAAAAATGGCTGTGAACTTACCAAAAATCGTAGATAATTCATATTGGACCCTTTATTGCAAATCAACGAAGCAAAATGAGATCGTCACAATGACGTTTTCAGTAAACTCGAGCCTTCAGTGTTTTAGAACAGCAGCACTTTCAATGGTAACTTCAAATATGGAGTCACGAAATCCTATGGGGCGTGTGAATGCAGAAAATCGCTCAAAAACGTAAAAATTCTCAGGAGTGAATGGGTTAAAACTACAGTAAGGATGTACTGTATGTTTAATGAGCAGTTTCTCCAAAATTGATGCCTGCAAGTGTCCGTTTACGGTTGCAGTAAGTCAATATTTATCTCAAAGACCTCACTGGTTGGGAAAAACGACGGATAAACCGAATCCTGGTTTGTCTTTTATAGCGGTAATAAAATATAATATAAACCGTAAATGTCTTTTGACCTCTTTCATAATGGCGGTCGATGCTAATTAGCCTCACTGGCCTCATTTTAGAGTAAAAATTCTTTTGAATTTTGCACATGCTAACGAAGCCACTAAGGCTGATTAACGTACATATAAGAGAACAAATAAATCGGCCGCCATTATAAAAGAGGTCTATGCGAATGTCCAGAGTTTATTTACTTGAAAAACTTTTTGTTGTATTTCTGTAATTTTTCTGACTACAATAGTTAACCATTAACACTTTCCCAGAGTGCGTGATTCGGGAAATGAAAAATAGCTCGTGATTCGGGATCCAGACCCCCCCCCCCCCTTCCAGACCCTGATGAAATCATCTTTTTAAAAAAGAAGTGAAAAAATATAAGCCTTATACAGCCCACTAGTGGCGTTGTGATCATGGTCATCATCACAGGGAACCCAGACAATCTGTGTAACATGACCGTTTGTAATTTTATAGGAAATGTATGGGATTTACCTAAATTTCATATTATAGCGACGTATCGCCAAATGTATGTACTGATTAACGCTAAATAAACGTTAAATTACCTTATTTGTTGTGTGTTGTCGTCCTTTTGCCATAAAAGTGATATTTTGAGCGATTTTGAAGGATTCTGAGTTCTCCGTTGACTGTATGTCTAAGAGAAGGACAAGGAAGCGTGAATCTTTCGGCCTTTCTGTTGCGTGGTTTGTAAGCCGAGTGATGCGATTTTATGTGGAAATATCGCCTCGGCGCTGGAGCCGTTCAAAAATCTCTTTCCACCCTTGTCCTTCTCTTAGAAGCACAGTCAATGGTGAACTCGAATCCTTCAAAATCGCTCAAAATATCACTTTTACGGCAAAAGGATGACAATACACCACAAATAAGGTAATTTAACGTTTATTTAGTGTTAATCAGTACATATATTTGGCGATACGTTACTATAATATGAAATTTCGGTAAATCCCATACATTTCCTATAAAATTACAAACGATCATGTTACACAAACAGATTGTCAGGGCTCCCTGTGTCATCATAAGCTCAATTAAAATAATGCTGTTATGTCTCCATGGGAACCCCTGAATCATGATCATTATGGCACTTGTGATAATCAGAAGGTTTTTATGATCTAGTAGGGACAGATTTCTTAAATCTTATTGAAGGAATTAGTGTATCTCTCCTCAAAGTACATGACTTGTATGCCAACCTGAAATGAGTAAGACTGGAAAGAATAGGAACAAGACGTTCATTGGACAAAACCTTATGGGTTTCTGGCAGAACACAATAGCTCATTTGCACTGCTATGATTATGAATATGCCGCTTTTGGTTTTCTTGTCCCAACTAAGATTAAGTGCGACATAATCATATTAAATCATTGACATATTTTAATCATAAGAAGATGATTGGACATTTTCCTATGATTATGATTATGTCGATCATATTAATTAGCACTCTTACGATTGATTTTACCTGTACCACTGAGACGTACATCTGTAAGTGGCTTTTACACCAATTATATTATTCAATAAATGGCGTAGTTTGCCATGCTTGTTAATAGGAGAGCACAACCAGTTATTTATTTGGCAAACTTAGCCCCAACAACAACCCTCTGGTTCAGAATACATGCATGCTTATGCATGGACTGGTATGGAACTGAAAATTATATGCATAAAACTGTACCTAACAAGAGAATTGGGGCTGAGTAGAGAAGTTGTGGGGGAATGAAAGTTTAAAAGGTGGTGGTTCTTGTAGATAATTTGTGAGAAGATTTAAAGATCGATGTTAATATAGGTGATACCGACATCTATACTATGTTACCGGTATATTCTCTTGTTAAATTGTAATGCCATTGACGTTTTTTTTTTTTTGTTATAGATAACATTTACATCAAAGTAGACTTAAGATACACCGATTTGAAAGATGAATTTGTCAGTGGAGTAAGCTGGTGAGATTTAATAATAGTATTAATAGTAATAATAATAATAATATAATAAAAAATAAGAAGAAGAATGATAATAAAAATTGCTGCCAGCCTGGAGATGAGCAGCACAGTATTCTTGACAGGATCCCTGTGTTACATGATTGGATCCCTGTTATAATGCAAGCTTCATTTCAGTTTGTGCAATTTTTGTTAAAGTCACGATGATTTTGAGCATGCATGTGTCCAGCGGTGTCATTATAACTCAGTTCAATGCATGCGCTGCTTGCTTCGTCTACGCTTACCACGTTCACGTATTCTCGAGTATTCGCAAATTAATCATGCCAAATTCAAACTTATTTGTTGCTGTAAGCATTCATTAAGGTCACAAATGATTTAGTGACATTTCATAGGGAAGACAATGTCCTTTTATATGAGTAAATCAACACAAAAACAAGCAGTCATGGAATTAAATGCATGGCATGATGGTTGATGCCATTTTTTAGGAATAAAAATTAAAAATCTTAAAAGATCATCACAGACATTAATAAAATATATTGGTCTCTTCTTTCTTGTTGTCTTTTTCTAGGATGAATCTTGTAGAAGTTGCTCTAAACATCTTCACACTAGCAGTGGTAAGTATAATCCTGTTCTTGAAGTCACTTCTCCATCCCCCTTAAGAATGCATTTTCAAGTATGTACAGTATATCTCTACTGCAGCGAAAATTGACCATATTGTTCAATGTCTGAAAAGAGTTATCATTTTTTTTTTATAAGGATGACTGGTTTGAATGTCTAAAATTTCATGTTTCTTTCATTTTTTATAGCACATGAGTGGAAAAGCAGGGCTTTCAGTACTGTTGACCTTCATGGTATCCACCATGACATTTTCCAAAACAGTATTGTATTTCCTGTTAAGTACTTCGTTATGTGGTGGGCAGCATCATATCGGCCAGAATGACTGGAAAACAATGATTCTGCTGTATATTATTCCAAATGGCATCTGGATCGTTGTACCATTCCTGTGTATGGTGGTAACAGGACGAAAAATGTTGGTTTGCATGGGAAATGACGACGACGCAGCAAAGAAAAATAAATCTCATTAATTTGTTTTTTTCTTTGCAACTCTATGGACACAGTTTTTTACAGGCTGTTTTAATTGTAGCAATCAATCAATAATTCATTTAGATACATAATGCTTAGGAGTGAAAAACTTAACATACTTACTTAGTATAAGGCCATGGGATTTCTGTAGCAAGGTTTCTTTTTTACTTGGCCGGGGTGCTGGCCCTGCGCACAACCCTCCTCTTTTCATATCCTGAACATAGGAGCAGGCGATGACGGAGTTAAAAAAAACGGCCATAAGCTATTATAAAAACATTGTCAGGTGGCCTAGTTAATCTCAGATGTGTAGCTCTGATTTTTTCAAATAAAATTATGTTTTTGAATTGCAATTTCATTATTTTTAATGGCTTTCTTCACAAGGGTGATTAACCAATAGGCTACTCATTTGCATCTTTGGGACGATTCAATAAAAGTGGCCTGTTTAATATTTGTTCAAGTATTGTAAAACATTTTGGCCACTGCGGTAGTAGAAAATATAGAATCCTTGACAATGTTTTTGGGACATCCTTACAAAATTTTCTACATTTTCTTAACCATCCAGAGAAATTCTCTGAAAATACCCCCTCTCCCTATCACAAGGTTGATTTCGCTGCATCAAAATAGTTTCCTGCTAAACAACATTGTCCAGAGGGGTGGGGGGGGGGGGGGGGGGGGGGGGGGGCAGGGGGGAGGGGGATCATTTCTACTAATGTGGTGGCCAAAATGTTTTACAATACTTGAATAAACATTAAACAGGCTGCTTTTATTGAATTGTCCCAAAGACTTCTGTAGACGATTGTTGTTGTTTCCCAAAACAGAAAAAGCTAGCCATTTGAAGCAATCTTTTATCTGTTTATAAGAAATGGAAAGATCAGTCCCTAAAATGAGCTTGCTCTAAGCATGTTACTATTTTTTAAATAGGAAATAACTAATCAAGCAAGGCTGACTGTACAACTGGTATTATGTATTTTCAAGCCATGCCTGACAAAATATTGGACAGAATATTCGGGGGGGGGGGGGGGGGACTCACATATAAAAATGATGGGGTTGCTCGTCGGAAATTTTCGAAAAATACCCTAAAAGGTACCGTAATCTCGTTTGATGGGCGTGGCTCAAAATAATTTTTACCCCTAAGAGGTACCAATTCTAAAACAACACATGTCATATTCTGTCAACAAGTAACTGTAATTTGCAACGGACCACCGTAACGAAATAGAAGCACCGGATCCTGTGGTAAAGGATCTTAAATCTATAAAATAATGAAACAATTTGATAAAAAAAGCAAGGCTAATAAACGGTACGGAAACGACTATATTTGCACAGCCTTTCTTCTTCAGGGTCTTACAGATAATGAATCGTAAGGCAAAAAAACGTTACAATTTTAAATTTAAAAGGGGGCGGGTGATAAAATATGATACTACATGTATAACAACATAAACTATAGTGACAAAGTAAATGTAAATAACTGTATAAAATAACAAAGCAATAGAAATAAGAAAAACATGCGACATGAGGGACATGACACCACAGTAAATATAAGTAATGGAAACTTAGAAGAGATGTCATGTTTCATCTCTTCTATTTAAACCTAAAGGTTCTAGTGTCTGACCTCTTTCAATAAGAAATGCTTCTCTTGCTTTAAGTACACCGTCACGATTAGTTTTAACGAGTTCAAGAGGAATTAGTTGCATATCAGAAGCGGTATGGTCGTTAGAAAGAAAATGTTCTGAGACTGCAGTAGGTTTAGAGACGTTTGTCATAAAACTGGTCTAATAGGTACCATAATCCCGTTTGATGGGTGTGGCTCCAAATAATTTTTACCCCTAAGAGGTACCAATTCTAAAACAACACATGTCATATTCTGTCATATTTTTTCGGCTCAATACCCTAAAAGGTACCGCGATAATTCTAATGGTGGTCATTTTAGATTTTAGTACCCTAAGCGGTACCAATATACAAATTTTGACCCTAAAAGGTACGACAAGCACCCCGTCATTTTTATATGGGAGTCCCCCCCCCCCCCCCCCCCCACCCCCCCCCCCCCCCCCCCCCTCCCCCGGAGAATATTCTGAATATACATAATCCCAGTTGTACAGACAGTCGGCCTTGCTTGATTAGTTATTTTCCTATTTATATAAAATTTGCTGACTAGATCCACCAGGATCTGACACCTTTGTATTGTCTGTTGGCCCTTGCAGATATTTCCTAAGTGTTCATAATTTTTTTTAGTCAAACCTCTATTAAGCAGCCATCTGTCAAGCAGTCTCTCTCTATTATTAAGCGGTCACTTACCAAATTCCCAGAAATCGCTCCCCATGCTCACTGTAAACTTGCTAAATTTTAGAACATCTTTAAAAGCAGTCAATGCAACCCCTTGGCTATTTCCTGAGGGTGAGACTTTGATAGTGACCCAATTCCATGGAATGAGGAACAGAGCCCAAGCTCGCAACAGGAGACCAAAATGACAAAAGATATAAGGATTTGTATGGAATTTTATTGTGAGTTTGATAAAATATCAAAATTATGAATAAACAGCCATTTGAGTGTTCATACCTCATTTTGTGACCCGGGGCTCCCCGTGCTAAAATATGGAATCGGTGATATTCCCTACTATTTTTGCCCCAGAACCCATAGTTGCCCGCAGAGGAGGCTATAACCTCGTAAACCCCACAAATTCAAAGCAAGCAAGCAAGAGTCACATCCAGGTTATCAAATAGTGAGCTTGGGCTGCCTGTGCTCGACCCAACTTTCCCTCACAAATTTTAGTTACCTATTTTTTATACACACCTAATTGCAATTGCAGAAACGTTGTCATAGAAAATACCAAATAATAATAATGATATTTTTACAGGGTGCGTTCTCACAGAACGTGGTTTTTAATGATATTTACAAAGGAAAAAAAACAAGAGAAACTGTTAAGAAATAAAAAAATATTCATTCCTAAGATAAAGATTAATTCATTTATTTGATAGTAAACAAGCAACAACAACAACATTTATTCGTACGTTTATTCAAGCTGACTGTATTTGCAACGGACCACCATAACGAAATAGAAGCACCAGATCATGTAGTAAACGATTTAATTAGCTATAAAATAATGGTGAAATCTGCAAAGGACCGCAAACGATAATGCTGCTAACACGTACTGACACGGTGCACGTAGGATCTACGAGAGACCTAACCAACCAAAAAATGAACAAACATATAATAAACATAAACTGCAGGGCTGATCTGACGATCTGACTATGTAACAAAATAGACTTTGCGAGACACCATCACGACACTGGGGGCACAGAAACCGATAAAGTAGGGTTGCAACCGTGGACAGCTGGGTCAACTTTTGGGTATGTGCCACTGGCCTCTCCCCATTATAGTCTATTCTGTGGCCTATTATAGACCCCATCTTAAGCTGTGTTCACACTAGGTCGAAACATGATTAGTCTGATCACGAATGAAACATGTTTCATCATAAAAAGTGTTCACATCAAGCAATGCATTGCGCGAATCATGATTGAAACATGATTAGTCTGATCATGATTGAAACTACCTCACGAGGTAGTTTCAATCATGATCAGACTGAACACATTCAAAATGGCGGATGGATGCGGAGAAGACACGAGTGTGCAAAAGAACCAAAATTGGAGCTTTTATGAAGCCAAATGTCTAGTCGAAGTATGGGCAGACGAGGAAATACAACGACAATTAGCGGTAATGGGAAGGAAACAAAACATATGGTAGAACATTGCCGCAAAACTGAATGAAAATGGTTTTAAGCGTACCGCATCGCAAAACAGCATAAATGATTCAACCATGCATGAAACGTGTTTGAAACCGACATCTGATGTGAACAATGCCAGAACAAACACGTTTACGTGAAACATGTTTAGTTGAAACATGTTTACTCTAAACATGTTTCGGCTTTAATGTGAACGCAGCTTAAGTCACTTTTGAGTAAATGTAAATTTTGCAATCCCAACTTAGTCACTTTCTGTTTAGCCATCTACCTTGAGTTCGGAACCCTTTTAACTGGGTCATCCTCAAATGAATTGACACATTTATTAAATGTAGAAGACTTTACTCTTCACCTACAAACCTTCTGGTACATTTGTTAACCGAAAATATTTACAAGCTAAAACTACCCAAAAAAATACTTCCCAGAATTTTCTTACCCCAAATAATCCCGACAATTCTAGTCACCCTATTAAAAATGCAACCCCATTATAGTCAATCCAGTCGTGAAAATGCGACCCCAACCAGCGGAACATCCCCATTAGCCCATTACTAGGAAGTACCCCCCCCCCCCCCCCCCCCCCCGGGGGATCCTACTTTATCGGTTTCTGTTTCTGTTTCTGTCGTGATGGTGTCTCGCAAAGTCTATTTTTTTACGTAGTCAGATCAGCCTTGCAGTTTATTGTATTATAAAATAATGAAACGATTTGATAAAAAAGCAAGGCTGATAAACGGTACAGAAACGACTATATTATCTGTAAGACCCTGAAGAAGAAAGGCTGTACCTTTCGAAGTATAGGATATTTTACAAATATAGTCGTTTCCGAACCGTTTATCAGCCTTGCTTTTTTATCAAATCGTTTCATTCATTTGATAGATTTGTTTTGGAAGAAATATCTGTTGATAGGTCATGTCATGAATGCGAAAAAATACATCTGCGAATGTCTTTAAAGTAATTAATTCCCATTTGGTATTTTGCATTTTCTATGACAACGTTTCTGCTAATTTGGTGTATTTAGATAAGGACGTTTTGACTTTCCCACCCACGCGCACGCCACCTGGTTTGCTAGTGTTCCTGTGCACCGACATTGTGACGTCATGAATTTCCTCAAAACGAGTCGAGGGTGCCCTTCGCGGTCAGCTTCGCTGTTTGTTTCCGCCATATTGGCTAGTAATTGCGTTCCACTTGTATTGTGGTATCTTTTCAAGGAAAACGGTAAACGTGAATCCTAAGAAAGAACAGAAAGCAATTAGAAAGCTGTGAGGCTTTCCTGAGAAGCCCACAATGGCCTCAAATCAGCGTTATGAACCTGTAAGTATGAAAATCGTTTGTTCTTTTTGTCGACAGTTCATTCGAATTAAATGATTAGCCGTCTTATGTAAGCTAGCAAGACATTTTCTTGTTTTTCCTTGTTGTTTTTGGTTTAACACATTAGAGTTTTGGAACAACATGTTGAATTATTTGTATAAAATTCTCTCAAACTTTAAATAATGTCGCACAGTATTTTGTTTTTTATTTTTTTTCCCAAATTAACCTTGTATAAAGCTTATAATAAATTCTCTATTCGTTAAACAGCAATATAATATTCAATACAGGTGCAGATTATTATTTTAGTGTGCTTATATCAGTTAAATTTAGTATTATAAGTTATATTTTAAGCTTTAACACTTACAGTTTTTCACTGTGAATGTTGTTTAGTTCAAACTTTTATTATATATATGGTAAGCTCTGCAAGTGGGCAAGGTGAAGCCAACCCTGCACTCTGAATGGCTTCCCAAGCGGGCAAGATAGCTCCATCTTGATTGCCTGTTGTGTTTCCACAAGCACAATTTTCTTTTAGCCTTATAAATGTTTTATTGACCAAGATGACTGGATATGACACAGAAAAAGAACTTGGCCAACATCCAGTCACCTTGTCCTCGCACTTGGTTAATAACGTATATTATATTACCTCTAAGATATGAACCTAACTGCAGGTGCATTTAAAAAATAACATAAGCTTATAAGACTTTAAACTTGTGTTTTCGGGGCATAATGTATCAATAATTTCAATGGTCGATAAAACAATAAAATTCAATACTAATCAAATAAAATTGATTTCTGTTAATCTCTATTGAAAAGTATTGAAAGGATATATGGACAGGGATTGGGAAGGCAAAAGAGACAAATAGGCCTATGGCCCCTGACTTTGAAAAGTTATGGGCCATTTGGTAAAAGTATGGGCCGGATGAAAAGGAATACGGAAATTATAAAGTGCAATTCGTAATACTATGTAGAGTATTTTATTTATTTATTATTTTTTTTGCAGTTTTTCACTTTTCCTCGTGTCTTGTAATGCTGCTTGTTTTGAATGTTTTGCAACCAGAGGTCATGGTATTTTTTTTGCCATGTTTGAGGCAAATCTTACAAAACATGGCATCTCTTTCATACACTAGCCACGGCCGCAAAGTTAACCACTTCGACTGGAATTTCCTGTCTTCGTGAAGCTTACTTGCAGGCCTGGAACTCGTTTCGCAAGATGGACCTTGTCCTTCAAACTCGACAGTCGTATCTTTGTTGTTTTTATGTTTGCGATCAGTCTCGGCCGACTCGACGTTCCATTCCGTGTTAAAAAAAGTTGAAAGTTTTCTTTGGCCTTGAGTACTATCTAACTTCGGTAGTTTCTTCGGAGGCATTATCTCGATTTGAAATGCAAAAGAAATGAATTCATAACTCAAAACACATGTCAAGCCGCAGCAGAACCTCGTTTGCGAGCTGAGTGCGAGTAGAGGTCTGGGGAAGAAATTAAACGAACACGAAAGATCGCCGATCAAAGAAGCAAATAGACAAGTCAACATTTCATTATTTTATTTGTTGTAACACAAAATGAATACGGAGATTGAACTACTAATCACCTATTACGCGACTAGAGCGCATGTTGGGCTCGGTAAGCAGTTTTATAATGCGACATTTTTAAAATTTTTGCGCCATATGCGCATTGCGCATTGCCTTCCCAATCCCTGTATGGAGCATAAAAATTATGCCGTGGGCAATACTACAGTTGTGGAACTTGATGGATGGTATATTCAAAATTACTTGTTCCAAGTAAATCACAAAAAATTCTTATTCCCATCCTTGCAACAAGGCTACGTAGTTTAATTAAACTTACCTTTGCTTGTAAGCCAAGCGAGCGATTTTACACGAAAATAAGCAAGTTTGGTTATTGACTTTTGCTGGCTGGTGCACTGGATGTTTTGCTGCAGAAGATCACTTTTCGTGGAATCTGTTAGATATGTGTGGAATGAGCAACAAAAAAGCAAAAGCAAACAACCAACAGCATGCATCAAGACTGTTGCCTAACAGGAGCTTGGTAGCCTGGAGCACCCAAAAAAAATGATCTGGGCACCTAATTTTTGGCTATGGCACCTACAGTAACATTTCACAGCCTGGGTTCCTGGGAATTTTTTAGGCATACATGTATTCGCTTTCAAACATATAATTTATCCACTCATGTCAATATCTAGAAATACAAATGGTGGTAAAATACTTTCACGGAAAAGAAAAGAATCAGAAGTTTTGACAAGCATTATTCAATGTCATTCTATCAGTTTTTGACCAATCAGAAGCATTGCTTCCCACAAGTGAAAAACAAATATGAAATTTGATAACTCTGCAAATCAATCTTGGCTGTTATCCAAATCCCCTTCTCTGGCTCAAATTTTACCTAATCTTGGCTTGAATTTGTGTAAAAACCACTTGGCTTATAGCCAAATAAATGCAGTAGCTTTTAGCTGATGATGACTTATATAAAAATTATCCTAAATAATGCCAGGGGGAAATTATTATTTTTTATTTGCTTCAAAAGGATGCAATTACTCATGGGACACAATCGTGTGAGGTAAGTTTTTGGGCAACTATTATAACAAGTTCCCTTGAAAAGGAGTGATTATTCAAGGAAGGCCAAAAAAAGTATGGTTCCAAAATTGCTAGAAAATTCATTGCTATTGCATATGAAAGTCTCAAAGAAATTAGTTGCTGATACAGTATATTTCTTCTGCAAAACTGTATTATGGGGAGATGCTCTCTGCAGGGGTGTTTCATGGCTGCTTTCTTCTACACCTGTATAATATTAAGAACCACACTTATAAATAAATAACCTCAAAATAAAAAATAAAATAAAATTACAAATATAAAACTACTTCTAATACAATAGTGCTAAAAAATCCTAAAAATATGTTAAAATCCTAAAATATAATAAAACACTATATTAATAATATTTAAAATCTTATTGATTTCGTCTGATGCTTGAATTACAGTGGGTCAACTGTAATTCTGAATGTGAACCTTCCTGAACAGTTCTCAACATTTCTAGTAATCCAAGTTAATTCTGTGAAACTTAAAGAATTTTGAAAGATATCCTTGAATCTCTGAGGATCTTCTGAATATAAGAACATTCCTCAAATGACTACAGATTATGATTTCAGGATTGACCAAAATTCTCCTAATAACTTTGTTTCATTTCAGGTGTCCACCGATGAACCGCCCTCCCCTCCCCCAGTTCCTGTAACTTTGACAATATCCCCACCCCCTGATGGTGCTACACTCTACTCTCCCCCTCCCCCTTATGAACCTAGCAGTGAACAAGATAGCGTACCAGGTAAGACACCATGTAAGAAGATTGTTGACGGTTTAATGAGGAGAACTTTTTGAACTTAAACTTTAACTAAGAAACTGTTGTAAGTGATGTTGTTATCCACATGTTTGCTCTCCCGAACATGCACATGACTGAAAACTCTCATGCATACATGTCAGAACATCCATTTAGTTTTTGTTAAAGCTGTAATTTATATGTACATGTACAGCTACTGGGAGACCAAAACCGCCAAATCATACCGAAACAGATAACTGACCTTGCGAGTGAGAAGGGGGCGGAGAAGGATTGCAGTTGCCACAGCCAACCATTGATGATGGTGATGATGTACATGTGTGTTCACATTCAGAGCTGCTGTGTCAGGACCTATTTGTCCAACATACATCATACTCCCACCCAATACACACACAAAAAAACTTTTTTAAAAGCAAGAACCATTTTTGAGATCCAAAATTTGTCATTAATTACATGTGCATGTTATTGTAACTGATCCTTCGTTAGCAACTGAATAATTTAAACTACTTTTTTATTGATGCTATCAGGACAAAAAGGTAGCACAAGCACAAAATCAAGTACTTTATGTCACTACTTAACGTACATAAGGTGTAATAAACGCTACCAACATTGCATAAAACAAAGCATGCACACAAAGATAAAAGGAGTATTTATGAGCTGGTCATATAGAACCAAAAAAGTACAAACAATAGAAGAAAAAAAGATGACAAGAAGGTAACTAACTTTATTTAATGAAGTCCTTCCATTTTGCACAAAAGTGGTTGTCATTATTTGCACGAAAAGCAAAACTTAAACTACTGCTGTACATGTACTTGAATCAAAGATCAGAAACACAAGATTGTTAATTGTAATGCTGTGACATTTCTTTTCAGATTCCGATCTTCCACCATCCTATGACATTGCTGCCAAACTGCCAACTTATGAAGAAGCAGAAAGGGTCAAGGAGCAACATGATGATTTGGTAAGTTTCTCTACCTTACTACAGTAAATTTTGATCAGGACGAATTAGTGACAAACCACTCTCTTCTAGTACTCCCTTAAAACTACCGACACAGGCATTAATAGGTTAAGCTTCAGTAGTGATTTATTTGTTAACAACTAGCAGTAATCGGAGATTATGGAGACGCGTTCGAAGGAACTTCCAGCGGAAATGAGCCCCTGAAAAAACCAATAGGGGAGGCCATTTGGAAGACCGTCTACCAAAAAATCTCAAATTTTACTGCACGTACACTGTAAACCACAGGACAACCAACACGAAATTAGGATTGCGTTCTTTGAACAAGATAACATGAGTAACTTTGTAAATGGTTTGAACCCAGGAGTATCAGTTGTCTGTCAAGTGTGATCATCCGGCTTAGTGTAGTTCTGAAAAGAACTGTTGTTGACATTGAGTAACTTTGTTGACAATGAGTAACTTTGACTTTGTTCATTTTAGGTTGAAAGGAATGCTCTCATGATTGATGGTGGAATAGGTATAGTGAATCTTTTTCACTCACACACACCCCTGCACAACTAAGTAGCATTTCTAACAAACAATCATAGAGCAGTTTTCAATTGAGTGTCAAAAGTAATTACACAAATGCTTTGGTTTTGCATTGCTACGCTTTGTGATCGGCTAAAAAATCTTGCGCCACTTTCTTGACCAATCAGAAGTAAAACCAAAACCAATCGTGACTTGCTCGCATGTGTTTTTCCATGCTTGGCCAAGCTTGGCCATGCTCTAACAACAAGTTTGTTAACATTTTGTCTTATTTTGTTGTTGCAGAAGTTTCTCTTGGAAATGATTGGCTCTTTGTAATCTGTTTTATCAGTGAGTTGTGTGTTACTTTTCTTCTTTGTTGTCCTTGTCTCACACTGTGCACATATTTTTTCTGACAAACCCATGACCTGAAGGGTTAAATGTGTAAAATGTTCAAAATGCTTTACTTTCATAATAACCGGGTTTTTTTTTGCCCTCTGACTGATAGCTCTGTCTTCTATTGAGCAGTGATTGTAGATAATAGATTGTAATAATTACAACTGATTGTAGTGGAAGGGATTTAAACAATTATAGCAATTTGTATTTTAATAGTAACATTCCCTGTTATCCTTAGATCAATGTGACCGTCTTAAAGGGACAATGTTACATCTGATATGTTATGTTTTAATGATTATGACCAGGAGATGGTTTTAATTTTTTTGTCATATCAAAATGTTCCCAAATTAACATAGTGCAGGGATGGAAATTAGCACTCACCCACTTGCCCACTCTCCCACTCACCCACTCGCCCAGGTGACTGTCAAAACTTCTCGGGCAAGTACAAATTGAACATTTTTTGGTGCAATTTTGAAAGTCATTCATGCTGTCAAAATTAGGTTTTCAACCCTGATACTGGTGGCCAAGAATTGCCTGCAGTTGATTATAATTAATCTATCACTTGAGTTATACTCTGGGTCCCTGTAGTAGACAAAAAGGCGCAATTATACATGTATCTTAACCTATAATATTGGCATTTAACTTGATAAATCCCATCCCTTTAGTGGCATTTGTATTCAACTGGCTGGGCTTCTTTGCTGCATACTGTCTGACCAAGACTGTGGCTGGGAGGTATGGAGCAATATCTGGCTTTGGGCTATCAGTTGTGAAGTGGGTTCTTATTTTGAAGGTGAGTGACAGTCCCTTGCACCATCTTAACTTGTTCCCTTGTAAGCTCATGAATATGTGAAGCGCAGACACATCCATGACCAATACTGTCGACCTGATACGACGCAAAAACATCAAAGTACGATCTGTACAGATCAACAAAATGAGACGACCTGTAAAGTGTAGTTGTTGACCCGAAAATTGCATCTAATTAGAGACGCATGCCAGGTAAGAGACCCTGGGAACAAGGTTAACAGGCCCTCTTAAGGTTACCGTGTACCTTCAGGGGTGTCTCCAGTATAACAGCTCTAGCGTCTTAAGATTACACTCAATATACCTGACCCCAGATATCAAATTAAGGCTTATAGAGCTGACTATCTAAATATGGAAACCATTTGGTAATAGAATGAATTGTCGAATTTTTTACGACGTCTAAATTCGAACGTCCGAATCAGCTTTAAAGCGCTATAACTCAAAGCGATTATTGTATTTTGCTAATTTGATTTGTTCTCGGATTTCCGGACACGAAGCGCTAAAAAAACGTGTCGGCGATTTCCCATATTCAATTGCAGTGAAAAGTTACAGAATATTTTCGAAAAAGGGAGAAAAAAAATTGGAGTGATTGCACGGAAATGGCTCTTGATGAAAACGTTTTCAGAAATAAGAAATTCGCCAACAGGTATTTGTTGATTATATGTTAGCCTAGCTTGTGTCCAAATTTGAGGAAAATCGAACAAATTCCCTTTGAGTTGTAGCTCTTTAAAGTGTCCCCTACAAGCGAAAAATTAACTTTGAGAAAACAGCGCTTAGAAAAACATATCGCTTCATAAACAAACTCCGCCCACAAAAGTTATACCATCATTTCTCCGTCAATTTTCACTATTTTTTGATAATTTTTTTTTGGGGATGAAAGTTCATTCTGTAAACTTTATTTTGACGCCAAAAAAAAAATTCAATAAATTTTCGATCTGAAGGTACACGGTAACCTTAAAGGTTGTCAACTCGTACAAGTCATACTGATGGACAAAATTATTGTCAACCCGAAAGACAGTCTTGTCAATCTGAAAAATGCATCTCATTAAGAAGAGAAGCAAGTTACAGTGTACACGAAAGGTTCTCGACCTGATACGACCTAAAAAAGCCACTTTTCGATCTGAGATGCATTTTTCAGATCGACAATTCTTTTTTTCAGATAGTAACAAGTTGTCGACCCGTACAGATCGAAAACTGTCTTTTTTGGGTCGTATCAGGTCGAGAGTATTGGACAACCCTCAGCAGATGGGGACAAATTTGCACCTTTTCACTCCTTTGGTCAATCAGCTGTTACCATTGAGCCTGCAATACATAATTGTCACCTGCCTTACCCATGGGGACTGCAGCGGACGGGGGTCTGTTGAGCTTAATGTCTAGGGGAGGGGAGGGTGCGAACATTTTGTATTCACCAGTTGGCCTATAGGAGCCTTTGATTCTCTTTCCCTGTGTGCATGTTCTATTTATTAAATTTCTGTTTATTTATTTATTTATTTATTTTGTGTAGAATGCAGCCTCTGATGATGTGATAGTTGTTCAGTCTTGGATTTGGTGGCTCTTCCTTGCCCTTGGTAACAATATTTATTATTTAGTTATGTTAACAACATTCTTCCCATACTAAATCATTATTGTCAACATCAGACTTCAGACTTCACTGCATAGTTTATTTCTTTCCAACCAGTCTCGGTAACAACAATGGATATTTTAAAACAAACCAGTTTTCAAGATTAACTTTTGCACTACGTTTCATTCAGATACTAAAAGTAGTACTCAGTGGTAATGCATTGCCCCTTATTTAAGTTCATTTAGTGAAATCTTAACTGGTCTATGTTTACTGTTTGTCTACTTTGCAAATTTAGCTTTGTTTACAGTCATTTAATTACTTTACAGTCATTTATCAGTTGTTTACTTTCTTAGAATGTTATTGTTGACCTGAAATCGACTCTTTAGGTGAAACCTGCTAATAAAACATTTGTTACTTTTAGGATGGCTAATCTTTGTGCGAAGCATTTTGGTTTACTTGCACATCAAGTGGTGGGTGAAGAAAGGCTGTCGTACCTTTCCTCGTTACTGGGGAATTCCAGGAAGCAGTTAATTGCTAGAGTTGATATAAGAAGGAAATGCTTACTGTACCTACATTGTACAGTAAAGCTTGGTTATTTGACTTCTTGAAAGTAACATAGATACAATTTGGAAAGAAATTAAGGAAGTAGTGTAGATACATGTAATTTTCTCTTATGGGGCTGTCATTAACTTTTGATGTTGGTGGAGAAATGAATAAGTAGCCTGTTATTATTACAATTATTATTATTATTATTACTATTATTACAATTATTATTATTATTATTATTATTATTACAATTATTATTATTATTATTTGTAGTCTTGCATCAATGCTTTGCTTTACTTTCTTAATAACCGGTGTTTTTTTACCCTCTGACTGATAGCTCTGTCTTTAATTGAGCAGTGATTGTAGATAATAGATTGTAATAATTATATCTGATTGTAGTGGAAGTGATTTAAACAATTATAGCAATTTGTATTTTAATAGTTACATTCCCTGTTATCCTTAGATCAATGTGACCGTCTTAAAGGGACAATGTTACATTTGATATATTATTCTTGAAACGTAAGCAAAAATCGCCACAAGCAGCCCTGTCAAAATGTGCCGGCAGCCGGCAATTTTGCCGCCTACAGTCAATCATTTGCCGTCTACTTCACACTGGAGTTCACAAATCATGACTAATAACAAAATACATCACTAGCCCTTATTGCCTACAACTTCTGTTTCCCTGCCTACCACTACAAAACATTCTGTCAGGGTTGGCTACATGTGATAAAACCAAAGAAATATAAAAATAACTAAAGAAGTCAAAATTCAACAACAATGGTAATTTTGATTATTTGACTACCTGTCACAAAATCGAATTTGATGAACTGAACTCCACTTTTATCCTTGAAATCCTGCACTTTATCTCCAAACTACTGCTTCTGTTTTGCTCTATGAATCTTTGTATCCAATTAAGTTGTAATTAGGTGGCATTTGTTGATATAACATGGAAATAAGCTAAGCGAAATTTTGCTATTTTGGCAGGACAGTGTCCCTTAAAGAGTTAAGGAATCTATAACAACATTAATTATTATTAGTGGTGAATGTTATGTGGTAAGAAGCAGGAAGCAAAAGTAAGAAACTAAACAAAACTAACTTATGCACACAGTAGTAACACTATACAACGAAATTACATGTATGGGTACTTTATTACATAAAATCTTTGTAACATCAAAATTTTGCAAGTTTGGAAAAGTTATAGAACAGGTACAACCCGACATTTTCATGGCTGTTTAGACATGGACCTGCATTGCCTTAATACATTTAACTTGGTTCAATCTTTCTGACACTTAATTGATTTTTTTATGTTTTTTTAAATTACAAAATTTTGATGTCACAAAAAAAAAATTGAATGAGAAAAATAGGTTTAGGTTAAATGTCTATAGTAGAAGGCAGGTGTCACTTGTGTTTGTTAGCCGATATTACCAGGTTATTCAGATGCTGTTGTGCTACAGATGCTAGTTTGAAGCTCTGAAGGTTGCTGTAGTGGCAGGCAAGGGGTGTTTGTTTTGACACGCTAGCCAGCAGCACTGATTCATAATGCACTTGAAGATCTCTTTTGTATGGCAAAAACCTCATTCATGGTTAACGTAAGACATACTTTACAATCTGTCAAGCTATGGAAAGCACATGTACTAATATTTGTGGCTAAATGATTCATGTGTGACTTGTATATAAACAAAAATAACAAAAAAAATTGAGATGGTTTCTGACTAATAGTTTTTACAATGGGGGTAAACCTTAATACAGTTTTAGAGTCGTTGCTAGGGACATTATTTCATGGTTATCATTTTTCACGTGTCAAAAACTGCTAACATGGTGGGATCTATGAAAATGAACACAAGACATCACTAAATCTACATTGCACATGCGCAACTAGTGCCACTCCCCAACCGCGCGTAAGAATGAAAAAGCGCAAAAATTCAAAGGAAAGGAGATAAAAATCCAATTTTTTTTGGCGAATCAAAAGCAATTCAACTTTTTTTTGACATCTGTAGCACGGAATTACTGTTTAGACGAAAAAGAGCTATATTGTGATTGTTTTTAATTTTCTATGCTGAGTTTGAGGTAAAAAAATTGAAGAGTAAAACAGATTTAAAACGACCAAAACATCTTGGCGTGACATAAATATGCATTGTGTGAAAGGATGTTTCATTCAATAACAAAAAAAAATGCTTTTTGTTGCATAGCACTCACGTTGAATGATAATATTGAAATTTAGTTAAGAGAGCAAAAGCACTGATAAAGGGATTATCCCCGAAACGTCTGACTCTTTGTAACAGTTTGTTCAACACTTGATCTCAACTAAATTTCTATATTATTATTGTGTGAAAGGAGACTGTCTTGACAACTAGATGACGTAATTGCACTGGGGAATTAAAAAAAGAAGTTTACAATCTTGCAGATAATGGAACGAGTGAAAATTTGGATATCTGTCCTGGATACTAAATCTCGTTCAAAGCTTCGCGTATTCACGAGATAACAAGAAAGGCTATTAAAGAAAATAACGTGAATTTTAACAAATTAATGCAACAGATTTCTTATTGGGATGTTTTTAAGCCGTTGACATTGTTTTTTTTAGGAAAAATGAAAGATCATGTTTGAGTTTTAAGGGTTTTTTTTAATGTTCTTGTCACGTGACTTGCTAAATATATTTGCGACTCTAGAAGTAGAGGTCTTGCCAAAATAATAATCCTTTCTTTATGATTATAGTCAATTGTTGATACTAAAGCATCTCTAGGTTATTTACGAAACAAATACATACTTTCCTTCTTCTCGCGGTGGATCTCTTTCGAATAAACGAGCGAAAACCTAACAAAACCTATAAAGAACACATGTTTTGTCCTACAATAGCCGTGGATACTCGCGCCGGCTGTGGATTGTAGTGAAATACAATGAACCCCGATCCTTTCTTTTATTTGCTCCCCACCCCCTCGAACTCCTCATAATATATTTTTTAGCATGATTTCCATCCCCCACTTACACCTCAAATCGCACTTTGTCTTTGACAAACAGGTCCTGACATGAGTGGTCCGAACAAGCCTACCACAAGGATCATGTCCAGAGGCACTTTGAAGTTTTTAAACCTGACAACAGCGGATTTAAACACTTCAGTAGTGTCATAACAGACGCACTCGATCGCACTCGTCTATTACGAACTTTAGGGGCAAAATCAGTGGAGCAGAGGTGCGGCGAAACTGAGACCAGAACTTACGTCTTGTTGCGAGCACGTTTGCATGCAAATTTGGGTGCATCCCTGGTGTAAGAACCTGTGAAACTCATGAGTGACGTAAAACAAGGAAAACAAAAGGCATTAAACAATAGAGTCAACTGGGAATGCAAGACGACAAAGGGAAAAGTCACAGGTTCTTACACCGAGGTAAACCCCAAATTTGTCCGCAAGTTGAAATTTTTGATACGGTGTTCGCTTTTTTAATACATGGTCATACATGTTTGATTGTAATCACATTTCATCGCCAGATTTACATCATACCCTCATCAAGGTGATGTTTAAAATACGGGACGATTTTCAACGACGATTTAAACCATCATTTCGTTAAAAATCGCGCCGTGTAGCACAACACGAGACTGAGACGATTTTTAACGCAACAATTTGTTGCGGTAAAATGTTGCAAGCTTTTAAACCACTTTCAAAACCTTGCAACATGTTGCCGAAACAAAATATTGCGTTAAAAATCGTCCCGCGCGCGCTGTTACATGGTACGGAGTTTTCACCCAACATTGTTGCGTTAAGAATTATCCCATGTCCCATCACCTTTATGGTCGAAAAAATCTCATTGTCATAAAATAAATCAATTTGTCCAACAAAAATTATCGATTCAATTCCCAAGACCATTTTTTCATAACTTTAAGAGAACATTCAACCAAAATGCCGGCGAAGACGCCGTAATTTCGTCCAACCAATCAGAAAAAAGAAAGCGTTGCGCAAGCCGTCGAGCCAGCGTAAGAAATTCACGCCTATTTTTGCATAATTTTTTATCACTTTTCAGTCCGAACTTTACAAACTCTTCTATATGCCTATTCAAAATTTAAGGAAATTATTGCTTAACAAGTTGTGAAAACATTACTAGAAGTATTACACGCAGTCCGCTAAAGAAGAAAGGGATAACAATTTACCTCGGAGGCATATTTTTTCGTGATACAAGGTAAGAACTTACCAAGTAACAAACTTTGCGGCCGTTCACGGGTCAAGCTTTTGAATGTTAATATTTGTTCTAAAAAAAGTTTTATTTACATTTTGTAGGGATTACACGACCAGAAAGAAAACTCACAGCCTCCAGAGCTGTGTTAAAGCGTGAACAGTTTAGAAGTAGTGCACAAAATTATTGATGGAGAAAGACCATCGACTGGGACGTGATATAATAAGGAAAATTCATTGAATTCATGGCGACTTAAGACTTTTATAACAACTTTGGCATATAACATCTAAGGTAATGTTATTTTCAACTTTAGTTAGCAGTACATTTCCACCGTCGTGTAATTTTTGAGCGCACTGACGTAGATAAAAAATAAGATGTGGTTTACGTAAAGTTGAACCCTGTTAAAATGCTAACGGTTGCACAAGTTATTTAATTTCCGCGCGTTTTTAAAAGCCAGTTAATGTTATATCTAAGGCCCGGTTCAAACGTCGATCTTCACATGTGCCGAATCTAATGCAAATGAGCAAATTCTATTGTTCTTTGTACCTTGTTGTATGCATGTAATTGTAAATCTTAGAAATAATTTCCTTCAGTATCTTTAACGACATAGAGGTTGTTTTGTACAAAAATGCTTAATCTCAACAAACTGATTTAGGTTCTTTTAATAAAAACGCTCGAAAGAGTTTGTTTATGTACGTACATTTCAGTGAAGAAGTGTATTCAATTTTCAACAAATTTATAAATTTAGGAAGTATCTAAAGAGAGATTTCAATAAAACTCTAAACTCGCTTAATAAAGTTGCCTCTGAAATAGTAATTTGGTAGTACTCATCTAATCTCCTCTTCATTGTCATCCCGTTTTCAGGGAATAGAGGACATTCTACAAGCGCCAATCTCCTCTAGATCTAACGAACACCCCTGCAAGGAAAACCACCATCTTCTACAATCTTGGCTCAGCCCTTTGGACTATAAATGACAAAGTAGAACAGCAAGAAAAAGATAAAGTTCGTCGAAGGCATTTTATGGTCGTGGTATCGCACCCTTTTCTTTGGTTGATTGGGACAGATCCAAAATTATGGTTGGATTTAATTGCAGAATACGCCACGTAATGTTGTGGCTTTAGTCCTTGCAATGCGTCGATTGTTGCGACCTTTTTCCAGGCTTTTACGCAGGCTACTAAATTATATTGCTTGGTTTTTGATAATTTGTACTTTTTTCTGATTTAGATGAGGGTCATGGATTCGTCAGTGGTAACCGTTTAGTATTACTTTACTAACGTTATTTTTTATTTTTCTTTATTTACTCGGCTGGGTTGCATGTTTTCAAAAATGAAAAACGATGATTTGTACAGTTCGTGTTAAACTCTAGGAGCTTTAAAACAAGTATACATGGTCAGTTACTACTCTTGTAATCGAATTTGCTGTTGTTGTTATTCTTAGCAGGACGCAGTTGGTCAATGCAATGGTTGTAAGGACGTCTCATGAAGAAGAGTGCCTCCAATTGTTGATCATGAGATTATAAGCTAAGATGAATCAGAGAAGCCTTAATACATGCTGCATGCAGTCTACATGCTGAGTGGCTAATCTCATCTTTCTCGTCAAACAATGTTGACGCACGCCTCTAATCAGAACCAGAAATATTGGAACTCCGGGAGACCGGGATACAAGGACACCGGAACAGTCCGGGAATACAGTATATAACGGCTAACCCTAACCTTAACCACAAGCTAAACAGCTATTTAGGCCCTAATTTAGGTGTTCTCGGATGTTTCGGTGTTCCATGTTCTTATATCTTGGTGCTACAATGTTCTGTTGTTCCTTGTTTTCGTATATGCCCGCAAGATCATTTCTGAAGTGAGATGTCCCCCAAAAGGTCACGTGGAATAGGTGGAGTGTTGTTCTGGTCTTTCTGTTCTTAGTTTCATGATGCTTCACGTGGTCTACACTATATATAGCTTACTTGTCGACGTTTTGAACCACCTCTTAAGTTTTACTTTTTCTAAAGCCTAACATTCAGCTTTTGAGCTGAGTGCTTGTGCTTGCTAACTTTCTCCAATACCCTTGACCACGTATTTTCGCTTTCTCTAACTCTTAACTTTTTTCAATATGGTTATTGTATTGTTCAATGTTCTCTTATAATTAGTAATTTTTGTTATTTGTTAATATTATCATCGGTCATTCATAATAATCCCTGTTTTCTTAGCTCAACGCTAAGAAAACAGAGGTCATGAGCTTCAACATCAAGGAGGAAGTCAAGATCACCTCCAAAGATGGATTATCACTCGCTTCCAAAAAGGAATTTATGTCAGTTCCACTGAGAGAGACATCCGGGTGAAGAAAGCAATATCTTGGAGAGCTCTCCACGACCTCAAGAACATCTGGAAATCCACCATGCCGGAAGAACTCATTCTTCTCTTCCGCTCGGAGTCATGAACGCCCACAGTAGAGCAAGAGACTCGGCTTGACGGCTGCTACACTCGCATGCTCAGGATATCATAGTCCTCAATTTCTCATGGAAGGATTGGGTCAGAAACAAAGTCATCTATGGCGATCTGCCTAGTCTCTATGTCAACTTCAGGAGCTAGATCAAGAGATTCCGACTGGCTGGAACACTGCATACGGTACCCTGAGCTGGTTGCCAGTCACTTGGTCCTCTGGGAACCGACCCAGGGGGACAGACCCTCACATACAAAGATCTGCTTTGACTTGTATGGTGGACCGTAAAGTTTGGCGTGCTATTATATAGCCCGAGGAAACTCGACTTGATTGAATTAGTTTTTTCCAGGATATTCAATAATGCGATTTTATTACGAAGCTTAACTGAACGTCACGGTTTCAAGACTGGTCCAAAACTATACATTACTCAGACTTCAATGCGTTCTCTGCCTCGCTTTTTCGCATTCGATACGATACAATCCTCACACATGCCTCAACGACGCGGCATTTCGGTTTAGTAACTTCTGAACATGGTTTTTACATCCTACATCTTTAATTTTCATTACCATAAACATTTGCCGTATGTTAAAAATGGCAAAGCCCGTCTTTTATCTAAGTCAAAGTTAGTGCACCTTTGACGCTGTGCATCTTTGACCCTTATCAAAGGTATAGTAAAGGTGCTGTCAAATGTTGCTTTGTCTTGTACAAAGCGTGCATCAAATGTCGAGCACTTTTGACGCCCGTCAAAAGAGTGTCAAAAGCAAAGTCAAAATTACTATAAAACCTTTGATTACAATTGATGCCTGTGTCGCGCAACTTTTGTCACATCATTGATGGAGATCAAAGGTGATCAAAGCCAACTTTTTTGTACAGTGAGTTTAATGGCGGCGTAAATTTAACTAGTTAGCGTTCTAAATTAGAAATTTTAGTGGTTTATAATCGAAATATCTTTAATTCGTATCTTCCTCGCTATTCTTCGAAGTCTTCGGTAATCTTCGGCAAAAAATAACCGAACGCATTAAAATGACCTTCCCACAATAATCGGACATTTTCGTAACACCTACGGTAATTAAATTGTTGGAAGTCTTCGATAAACTTTGGAAAATTTAGAAATTGATCATAAACTTGCAACTGGCATTGTAACGATAACCGAAATTTTTCTAAAACTGTGGTACCAAAGTTATAAAGGCACGAGGTACTCGTGAGTTGATTTTTCTTTGTCTACACATGACAAAAGGCTCCTGTGTACACTAAGAAAAATCAAGTCACTCGTGGAATATTTTACGGTATACCACTCGAAACCTTTGAATACCTAGCATCATCTCGATACGATTTTCTGCACACGGGTGCGTGTTCGTTCATCCAACTCGTATTCTATGAGGTTTTTTCCACAAACATAACCCGTGCTCGACTGGGTTCTATCCATGTTCGATCTGTAATTCGTACTCGGTTTGTATGAATCGAGCTTGGTTGCCCAAAAACAAAATTTGATCCGTTTATTTAATTAAAGCATAATATTACCCCCTCCCTTCATATATGATATAGCTGTCTACCCCTATAACTTCCGAATACATCCATACTCAAAGACATGACATTAATCTTTGCACTGAATGCAGTAAAATAAGCTACAGTTTTGTGATAAACCTAAAACGTATAATAATATATTAAATACACTCATCAACAGTTTTAAAATGATATATCGTGGAATAGAATTTGTATCGATTCACCTTGGAGAAAAAAAGGTGTTTGCCATAGGTAATGAAACTGGGTTGACCATAATTAAACGCCCATTGGCCCATAATGCGAATAACGCGGTTTTATGTAACCCGTTTGTATTCTCACACCGAACAACCCATTTACTTTCATTGTCATTTTCATGCTTAAGGAAAATCCTGAAGGTTAACTGGCCGATGAGGGTCAGTAATAAGAGTATGGAGAATAATAATAATAATAATTAATAATAAGAGTAATAAGAGTATGGAGAAAGATCTGGCACAAGGTCAGTTGATGAACAAGTAAGGAACAGGCGATATGAATGGTTAGGTCATGTTTTGAGAATGTCACCTGACAAGAACCCCAAGATCATACTAACATGGGCACCCGAAGGCAAGCATACGAGGGGACGGCCAAGAGAGACGTGGCGGAGAACCATCGATAAAGAAAGGACACAGCTAAGATTTAGAACCTGAAGACAGAACAGAGACAGAACACTGGACTTGGAGGAGGTGGATTGATGGTGCTATTCTTCACGAGAAGAGAGAAGATATAGATGATGATGATCGAGAGAGAGAGGGAGAGAGAGATAGATAGATATAGTCTGTGTGCAACTGCGCGAGCACATACACGCAACACTTGCGCGATAACTTTTAAGCCCATATTATAGCCACTTATACATGCTCGATAATTATTCTGATTAGAAAAGTCTGTGTGATTTTACTAATGACAGTTTCATTTGAAGAGAATTGCAGATTGATTGAAGGCAGGTGGCTCCTTATGAAGAAAATGGGTCTCATAACAGGTAAGTCTTGGAAAACCTGTGGATTTTTTTACGATTAAGAAAAAAAATGATAAGGCGGTTTACAATTGAGTATTGAAAGTAATTTTGCTATTGCTTTGGTTTATGCGTCACTGCGCTTTGTGATTGGCTAAAAATATTGCTTCACTTTTTCAACCAATCTGAGGTAAAACCAAACCAATAGTGACTTACTCGCACGCGTTTTCCCGCGCTTGACGCTTGATGTATTTGCTTCGAGTTCTGATTGGCTCATTGGATTGTCTGTGTCAGTTTTGATTGGTGGCCAGAGTAATTGCTTTGGTTTTGGTTTTACGACACTCGAGTGTAGACCGCTCTAAGATATCAGATTAACTTGGGCCGCAAGGTGCGAGTAAGAAAAATAAGGTTGTAACTGATATTTTCCAATTAAAATATTAATCAAACAGCTTTGCAATGTTCTGATCTTGCAGTTCTCAGGGATGCCAAGAGCCTATTTGACTGGAGATGCTGACAAAACCACTACAAGGAAAAGCCAATGGCGAGATAATAATTACAGCTAGGTATATATACGTTCTATTTTTTTTTCTGTGAGTGAGGGAGAGAGACTGTGTGTGCGCGACACCTGTAACTACGCAAACACATACACGCAACACGCGCGCGAAAATTTTTAAGCACACATTATAGCCACTTACATGCTTCTTCATAATTAGTCACACTGATTAGAAAAGACTGTTTTCTTTAACTAATGCTCTTTTGTCTCGTAAACAGTTTTATTTGTAGAGAATGGCAGGTAATTACGGATTGACGACAGGAGGCTCTTAGTTTGTAAAGAAGGTTGGTCTCAAGTCTATCAACAATCCATCGCTTAACACACAATGCAAATAAAAACGTTTGGATTTTTACGATTAACAAAGGAAAAGTGACAGTGTGGTTTTCAATTGAGTATCGAAAGTAATTTCGCTATTGCTTCGATTTTGCATTGCTGCGCTTTGTGATTGGTTAAAATATCTCACGCCACTTTTTCAACCAATCAGAGGTAAAACCAAAATTAATTCTGCCTTGCTCGCACGCGTTTTCCCGCGCTTGTCGCCAGCTACATGTATTTACTTCTAGCTCCGATTGGTTCATTGGATTGTCTGCGTCTGTTGTGATTGGTTCATTGGATTGTCTGCGTCTGTTGTGATTGGTTCATTGGATTGTCTGCGTCTGTTGTGATTGGCCAGAGAGATTACTTTGGTTTTATTTAAACGACACTCAAATGATGACCGCTCTACGATTTAAGATAAATACATTTGTAACTAATTATGATTTGCCAAATACAATGTCAATCTTACAGTTTTGCGATGCATTAATCTTGCAGTTCTCAGGGATGTCGGGAGCCTATTAGACTGGAGATGGTGATACTAAGATACTAAGATACTAAGATACTAAGATGAGATACAAATTGCAACAAGGTATATAGACGCCTTAATTTTTATTTTATTATTAATTTTATTCATAGGTGGGATTAAACAGAACAGAGAATCGGCCGCTGACGAAAGTTAGGTGGCTCCCTAGGGTATTAATAAAAGCACATGCGTATAATTTACAAAATAACGCCCAATTTTCTTGATTTGCAATTGTGGTTTAATCGAGGATTTTAACGTTTATATCCCTTTTTATCAGTTGTCATTGCCATGGAAACACAACACCTTGAGAATGGCTATCTAGCGGAAATAAATACGGACAACATTTGTGATGGAAAAGACACAGGGTCATTGAGACGGTTTTCCCAATACCACGCAATTTCGTACATTGAGCTATCCAACTAAATTGCTGTTACGTATTTGTTTCCTAAAAAGAATATGTGAACGTTTGTATCTCACAATTTGCGAAGTTTTAGAAAAATCACCGATAGAAACGAGAGAAAATCTGCTATAAAATTTTGCGGTTGATATCTGAGCCTCGGAGTGTGGAGGGAAGCTTTTAAACAACAAACTTCATACAAATTAACTTTATCAAAAGACTGACAATTATCGTGGCTACGGACATGCAACTCTACTGATCACTTAAAAGGCGAGGAGAGCTCAACTGAATTTAATGTTGCCTTACCCTTTATGGAGGATTTATTAAAATCTGCATTTCTGTCTTAGACTGGGGAATTTTCATCATTAAGGAAAGGAAAAAAGAACCCGGGGATAGCTGATGGTAAGAGGGAAGTCTTAATCATCTGATGCAGCTGCATATTTTTGTACCCTCAACTGGCAAACTGTTGGAATTCCGTCATCTCGAATCCATGGGTATGTTCTGCCTTTTAATCTGACATTAGGTATAGATTTTTGACATCGGGATTGAAAAAGATAAAATATTTAAAAAGGTTAGATTTGAAAACGTGTAAGGGTTTTGAATAGCAGGCAGCTTGCACCCCCACCAAAACGTTTAAGGAGTACTCTCTGGAAAATGATAGACTGAGCTGGGAATGCACGCTTGGAATATTGATAAGGCACAAAACGAAGGAAGAAGTAAATTATTTTTAACAACATTGTGTCTTGAATAGATTATTCCTTTCTTTCGCTTAAAAATTGATTGCTGTTGCTCAGTTTCTATTGAATTTGATTCTCGGGACGAGGCTTTCCATATTGCCAATCAGGTAAAACAAGATCAGATGGAACTTCCATATTAAAGAGCCGGGAGTGATCAACGGACATTTTAGGGGTTGAAATTCGTAGTTTGCGACGAGTGGGAGGTTAACACAATTCTGGTACCTTTTGGGGGTTTCTCTTAAAAACAGCCAGCGAAAACTCCTATTAATTTTAATACTCTCACCATGGGACTACGAAAAAAAAAACTACGAGATTGCAGTCTAATTGTTTAATATACCATATATTTTCAGCTGTTTCAAGCGACTTCAAAACGCCTTGAAAACTCCATGAAAGGATCTTCATGCAGTCTCATCAGATGAAATGGACCCATGATCAGGATAATAGACTAAGGATAATGGACCACTGGCTGTTCCTGTTGCATGCTTCTGATAGTTTCTAAGAAATCTGAGTTAATTATCTTAGTCGTAAAAGAGCGCTTTTTAAGGGCTACTTTAAAATGTACGCATTACCACAGGCTGTCCCAAACCGCATTTTTCAGTCAATAGGCGTTATTCACGATAGCCACCATGTTGCGCGCGTTAGCAAATTCAATTCATACATGATTTAAGAAGGCATGATAACTGTGTTTAAATAACAAGTAAGAAAGTGCGCGTATTTTAGCAAATAACTGATACATGAATTAAGAGGGAATAATATTTTTATATAAGTAATAAGAGTGTACGCGTGTTAGCAAACAACTGATACATGAATTAGGGAGGGATAATTGTTTTATAAGTATAAATAGTGTGAATGTGTTAGCAAATAAGTGATACACGAATTAAAAAGGGATAATGAGTAAGTAAGGGATAAGTAGAAAGAGTGCGCGTGCTAGGAAATAAGTGATACATGATATAATGTTTATGTGTGGTATTGTATTCTGGTCAATGGCAGTATAATACGTAGCTACCGTTAGATATCTATCGATATCACATATTTTTGGTTCGCCTTCGTCTTGTAAAATCTTTTGTTTTTTCACATTGCGTTTTATCATGCCTCGTAAGAAGCATTCCTCGATGAAACCTTATTCTGGCCAAGCAACAGATTCTTGGAAGGGCATACCGGTGGCCTTGATGGAAGTTCTAGCTGAGTACCAGATGACCACAAAATAACCAAGCAGAATTTGGAAGACATGCACCTCGTGGTGGGTCACAAATAGTTTAATGCCAATTAATCACTCACCTCACCAAGTCCGCTGCTGATACTACCACCGCCCTCCGTGCAGCAGATTCCAGCTTGACTTCTACTCTATCGGAGGTTCCTTCGTCCCTTCATCCATTCAGGCTGGAGGACGAGATCGCCAAGATTAAAGCGGAGTTTGCGTGCCGGAGGCCGCTTCTTCAACGCTTCACGATACTGTTTACACTGTCTATATAAGCATTAAGAGTCCGCGTTACCAAATAAATTATACATGAATTGAGAAGGGATGTTTATATACGATTTAAGAGTAAGCGCGTCTTAGCAAACAACTGATTCATGAATTAAGAAGGGATATATTTTATATAAGTATAAATAGTGTGCACGCGTCTTAGCAAGCAACTGATACATGAAGTAAAAAGGGATAATGATGTTTATATGAGTATATAGAGTGTGCGCGCGTCTTAGGAAACAACTGATACATGAACAGTAAGATGGGATAATAATGTTTATATAAGTATAAAAAGTGTGCGCGGGTCTCAGCAAACAACTGATACATGAACTAAGAAGGCATAATAAACACATAGTAATTCATTTTTAATGCGAAAATGTAGTGATTAAACATTATTATTATTATTATTATTATTTAAAAGTATTAAGATTGTGCGCGCGTCTAAGCAAACAACTGATACATTAACTTCAGAAAAGATAATAATGTTTATATGAGTACATAGTGTGCGCGCGTCTTAGCAAACAACTGATACATGAACAGTAAGATGGGATAATAATGTTTATATACGTATAAAGTGTGCGCGTTTATATACGTATAAAGTGTGCGCGCGTCTTAACACTGATACCTGAATAAAAAAGGAATAATAATGTTAATGAGTATAAAGAGTGTGCGCGTGTCTTAGCAAACAACTGATACACGAACAGTAAGATGGAATAATGTTTATATAAATAGAGTGTGCGCGCGTCTTAGCAAACAACCGATACATGAACAGTAAGATGGGATAATGTTTATATAAGTATATAGAGTGCGCGTGCGTCTTAGCAAACAACTGATACATGAACAGTAAGATGGGATAATGTTTATAGAAATATAAAGAGTGTGCGCGCGTCTTAGCAAACAACCGATACATGAACAGTAAGATGGGATAATAATGCTTATGAGTATAGTGTGTGCGCGTCTTAGCAAACACTGATACACGAATAAAGAAGGGATAACAATGTTTAAATGAGTATTAAGAGTGTGCGTGCGCGTGCTTTAGCAAACAACTGATACATATATGAATTAAGGAAGGGATAATGTTTGTATAATTATTAAAAGCGTGCGCCTGTTAGTAAAATAACTGATAATTGAATTACGAAGATATAACGTTTATGTAAGTATTAAGTGTGTGCGCGTGCTTTATCAAACAACGGATACTTGAATTACGAAGGGATAATACCGTTTAAATGTGAGTACTAAGAGTGTGCGCTTGCTTTAGCAAACAACGGATGCATGACTGAGTTAAGAAAGGATTATATTCTAATATTCATATGAGAGAGTACGTGTTAGCAAATAACTGATACATGTATTACGACGGGATAATGTTTATATAAGTATTGAGTGTGCACGTGTTAGTAAACAACTGATACACGAATTAAGAAGGGATAATAATGCTTAAATAAGTATTAAGTTTGCGCGTGCTAGCAAATAACTGATACGTGAATTAAGAAGGGATAATATTGTTTATAGTATTAAGAGAGCACGTGTTAGCAAATAACTGATACATTAATTACGACTGGATAATGTTTATATAAGTATTAAGAGTGTGTACATGTTAGCAAATAACGCATACACGAATTAAGAAGGGATGTTTATAGAAGTATTAGTCTAAGAGTGCGCGTATTTTAGCAAACAACTGATGCATGAATTACGAAGGAATAATGTTTATATAAGTATTAAATACGCGTGTTACAAAACAACTGATACATGCAATAACAAAGTATAATGTTTATATATGAATGAAAAGTATGTGCATGTTAGCAAACGACTGACACATGGATTACTGAAGGTATGACAATGCAACCTCGTTCCCAGGGTCCCTCAATTAAGTGCACGCGCGTGAATTATAAAGGAGTTTGCATGATATGTTTTTGTAGATATAGCTAGATATAAAACTATTCCTACGTTAAAAATGAAAAAGAGTTATCGCTGTTTAGGACTCATTTTAAAGGAACAGGAAAATAGAACTGTTGCTGATATTTATCACGAGCTAAACATCGTTTGTCATAATAAAGCAGAGTACAATGAAATAAACATACAGTTTATTTACAATCAAATTATCCCTTTTTATTTTCTTGACTTTTTTCTGATTTTCTCTCCACAAATCTCATTCAGTGGAATTTGGAGGTGAGAGAATGATCTATTACTGCTGTCAGGCTATAGCGAGGAAACTATAAAAACTCTAGTAACATCAGAGAGTTCAAGAGGAATGTAAAACGGGAACTGAACTGCCATTTTTGCGCATTAATGATATATAATAAGATTGTAGTTTCTTATTAATTTTATTAATAATGTGCAATGTATCATATATGATATAAATATTATAATTTCTTACATTAGTTCTGAAAAACCAAGTTGGAGGAACTAATAAACTATTGCATTGTATTGTAAAGAAAATCTTACTTTTGGGTCCTTCAAATAAAAGCTATTTAATATTATTTTCCAGTATTGTCGTTTCTTTTACATGCTGATTTTTCATTTTCGCACTTGTGAGCTCTTCGCTTGGTAACTTTCTGAAATTTCGAAGATAAGATCCCACAGTTTGAGGAGTGGAGGTGCATTAGCTGCAGACAATGCTAATATTTTTTGTACGGGTGTTTCAAACAACAATCGTGTGCGATATTCATAAAAGGTGATTACCGTTTTGAAAAACGAAAAAAAACATTCATCCTGAAAACCCTGAAGTTGAGCACTGTTCAACTTTTTACATTTACGCATGCCGAGCTGTTCGTACATATTTGTCTCTAATTTTATTTATGCAAGTAAAACACAGCGAGTAATTACGCGACAGTGGAAATCCAGCTATAGAAATCTAATTCGTCCCTGAGATTTCTGGGATCGTTTGGGTAACCAATACAAGCTATGACTGCGGGTTGTCAATGTTGAAAATATTGTTATATTAATAATGAAATAAAGTTGTCGTCGTCGTCGTTGTTGTTGTTGTTAATTGGTTGTAAACCATCAACCTATCGTAACTAACGCTGGTAACTCAAACGATCCCAGAAAGCCTAGTGATGAACGCTGGTGCTCAGTCCCTCTGAAGATTCTGGAGCGGCACTGAATTGTTGTTACCATTATTTATCTGTTATTTATTTTGGTGGTGTTTGTCCCATCCCGGAAGTTATTGTATTGTGAAGTTCAGTTGGCCCAGGCTTTTTCTCCTCGGGGCATTTGGACGGAGTAACACATAAGCTTATATTTCCATTTTTGTGCCAGGGACATTTTGGGGTTTCAAAACTCTCCGAGATCAGAATGATGTAGATCTTTCCTCCACAGAGGCATCCCCTACGCTCTTTGCCTGCATTCACTTCGCTCAGCGTATTCTCACCCCCCCCCCCCCCCCCCGGGGGGGGGGGGGGGTGGGGTACTCTGCAAATTTTTTGGGCGGGGGTGTGCCGCTGGGACTTGGAGACCATTTTAGCTGCATTTTGCAACCCTTTTCTAGACTAAATACCGAACATCCCCATCATATCCTAGAGCTACTCCAGACTCGCTATTTTCCAGAAACTCGTTCACTATCACAGTCTAAGGTGCACATCAAAAACAATAATTATTTGACCTTCACGTACTCGTATTTTCTTTGTACTAATTTGTTGTACTTTTGTCGTTGAAATAAAGTTTGAATAAGCAAAGATAACTACTCGTATTACGAAGAACAATGAACTATTTATTTTTAACGAATATTAAACTACCGATTTCCGTCACAATCCTGAACTGTTGACATTTGATGAGGCTTGGATTATATTTATGAACGCTTTCTTTGTTTAATTATTAGTTAATACTGCATGAGGGGTCAGTAAAATGCCGTACTGTCTGCCGTACTGATTGTTAAATGCCATTTGCCAGTAGACCTTGTCTAGACTAAATTCTTCACGCAACTGATCAGTTTCACGGAAAATGAAACACAATTCTAGACCAAAAATCTCTGATTTCTATACCCTATCCCAGACTAAACTGCCTGAAAACCATACCCTCCACGGCGGCACATACATATATAGCTCATATATGGGAGTACCCCTCCCCTCCCCGGGTTCTCACACTTGAGGTTGCTGGTCATCAAAGTCTTGAAAAACTATTTTAGTACACGTCTTCGTATGGTTCTCACCTGTTCATACTGATGGGTTTCGGTTGAAAACGCATAATTTTCGCGTTCAAGTCGTGGGTACCCTTTCCATAACCATTGACACAAAAGTCTATAAAATTTCCCTAGGCGAACCAAAACAGGCCGAACGAGATCATATCAACTCATGCCATCCTTAGATGTTCAGATCCAAAGTGATCGCTGCATCCTAGTGCAACAATTATTATCTTAGACGAAATTGTCAGTAACGGGAGAATACCTGATAAGACGATTCTGAATGTATTCTTGCAAGACGAACGATATTCCCATCTTTCGTCTTGAAGTTTGATATCTGGTATCCTTTTCACCAGTTCCTTGTTTATTGGTTTAAATAAATCCAGTTT
>JAJLRJ010000005.1:4986657-5024972 GCA_024195265.1 Dendrophyllia cribrosa
TACTACTACTACTACTACTACTACTACTACTACTGTACTACTACTACTACTACTACTACTACTACTACTACTACTACTACTACTACTACTACTACTACTACTGTACTACTACTACTACTACTACTACTACTACTACTACTACTACTACTACTACTACTACTACTGTACTACTACTACTACTACTACTACTACTACTACTACTACTACTACTACTGTACTACTACTACTACTACTACTACTACTACTACTACTACTACTACTACTACTACTACTGTACTACTACTACTACTACTGTACTACTACTACTACTACTACTACTACTACTACTACTACTACTACTACTACTACTACTACTACTACTACTACTGTACTACTACTACTACTACTACTACTACTACTGTACTACTACTACTACTACTACTACTACTACTACTACTACTACTACTGCTACTACTACTACTACTACTACTACTACTACTACTACTACTACTACTACTACTACTACTACTACTACTACTACTACTACTACTACTACTACTACTACTACTACTACTGTACTACTACTACTACTACTACTACTACTACTACTACTACTACTGTACTACTACTACTACTACTACTACTACTACTACTACTACCACTACTACTACTACTACTACTACTACTGTACTACTACTACTACTACTACTACTACTACTACTACTACTACTACTACTACTACTACTACTACTACTACTACTACTACTACTACTGTACTACTACTACTACTACTACTACTACTACTACTACTACTACTACTACTACTACTACTACTACTACTACTACTACTACTACTACTACTACTACTACTGTACTACTACTACTACTACTACTACTACTACTACTACTACTACTACTACTGCTACTACTACTACTACTACTACTACTACTACTACTACTACTACTACTACTACTACTACTACTACTACTACTACTACTACTACTACTACTACTACTACTACTACTGTACTACTACTACTACTACTACTACTACTACTGTACTACTACTACTACTACTACTACTACTACTACTACTGTACTACTACTACTACTACTACTACTACTACTACTACTACTACTACTACTACTACTACTACTACTACTACTACTACTACTACTACTACTACTACTACTACTACTACTACTACTACTACTACTACTACTACTACTGTACTACTACTACTACTACTGTACTACTACTACTACTACTACTACTACTACTACTACTACTACTACTACTACTACTACTACTACTACTACTGCTACTACTACTACTACTACTACTACTACTACTACTACTACTACTACTACTACTACTACTACTACTACTACTACTACTACTACTACTACTACTACTACTACTACTACTGTACTACTACTACTACTACTACTACTACTACTACTACTACTGTACTACTACTACTACTACTACTACTACTACTACTACTACTACTACTACTACTACTACTACTACTACTGTACTACTACTACTACTACTACTACTACTACTACTACTACTGTACTACTACTACTACTACTACTACTACTACTACTACTACTACTGTACTACTACTACTACTACTACTACTACTACTACTACTACTACTACTACTACTACTACTACTACTACTACTGTACTACTACTACTACTACTACTACTACTACTACTACTACTACTACTACTACTACTGTACTACTACTACTACTACTACTACTACTACTACTACTACTACTACTACTACTACTACTACTACTACTACTACTGTACTACTACTACTACTACTACTACTACTACTACTACTACTACTACTACTACTACTACTACTACTACTACTACTACTACTACTGTACTACTACTACTACTACTACTACTACTACTACTACTACTACTACTACTACTGTACTACTACTACTACTACTACTACTACTACTACTACTACTACTACTACTACTACTACTACTACTACTACTACTACTACTACTACTGTACTACTACTACTACTACTACTACTACTACTACTACTACTACTACTACTACTACTACTACTACTGTACTACTACTACTACTACTACTACTACTACTGTACTACTACTACTACTACTACTACTACTACTACTACTACTACTACTACTACTACTACTGTACTACTACTACTACTACTGTACTACTACTACTACTACTACTACTACTACTACTACTACTACTACTACTACTACTACTACTACTACTACTACTGTACTACTACTACTACTACTACTACTACTACTGTACTACTACTACTACTACTACTACTACTACTACTACTACTACTACTGCTACTACTACTACTACTACTACTACTACTACTACTACTACTACTACTACTACTACTACTACTACTACTACTACTACTACTACTACTACTACTACTACTACTACTGTACTACTACTACTACTACTACTACTACTACTACTACTACTGTACTACTACTACTACTACTACTACTACTACTACTACTACTACTACTACTACTACTACTACTACTACTGTACTACTACTACTACTACTACTACTACTACTACTACTACTACTACTACTACTACTACTACTACTACTACTACTACTACTACTACTGTACTACTACTACTACTACTACTACTACTACTACTACTACTACTACTACTACTACTACTACTACTACTACTACTACTACTACTACTACTACTACTACTACTACTACTACTACTACTACTGTACTACTACTACTACTACTACTACTACTACTACTACTACTACTGCTACTACTACTACTACTACTACTACTACTACTACTACTACTACTACTACTACTACTACTACTACTACTACTACTACTACTACTACTACTACTACTACTGTACTACTACTACTACTACTACTACTACTACTACTACTACTACTACTACTGTACTACTACTACTACTACTACTACTACTACTACTACTACTACTACTACTACTACTACTACTACTACTACTGTACTACTACTACTACTACTACTACTACTACTGTACTACTACTACTACTACTGTACTACTACTACTACTACTACTACTACTACTACTACTACTACTACTACTACTACTACTACTACTACTACTACTACTACTACTACTGCTACTACTACTACTACTGTACTACTACTACTACTACTACTACTACTACTACTACTACTACTACTACTACTACTGCTACTGCTACTACTACTACTACTACTACTACTACTACTAACTACTACTACTACTACTACTACTACTACTACTACTACTACTGTACTACTACTACTACTACTACTACTACTACTACTACTACTACTACTACTACTACTACTACTACTACTACTACTACTGCTACTACTACTACTACTGCTGCTGCTGCTGCTGCTGCTACTACTACTACTACTGTACTACTACTACTACTACTACTATGTTTTACTTTAGCCTCAAGTCGGGCTTTCGCAGTTGCAGGACCTTTTTTCGAGACAGTTGGCTTGCAAGTTATTTTTTTAATCACCCAACTTCCCCACCTAAGAAATCTAAAGGTTTGCCTCTGAATGAATATACAAACATACATACAGGATAAATATACTTTATTTTAATTCGGCAACAACTTCACTTATATACTTTAATGATAACAAGTTCTTTTTTGGGGTGCGGGGGGGGGGGGGGGGGGGGGGGGGGGGGGGGGGGGGGGGGGGGGGGGGGGGGGGGGGGGGGGGGGGGAGGGGGGGGGGGGGGGGGGGGGGGCGGGGGGGTTCCACTCGTTAAACACCGTAGATAGAACTCAGCTTAGATTATCCGTTTATTTCGATAAAGAATGGCAGATAACTGTACTCATAGAAAGCGTTTACTTGGGTTTATGAAACATGGGGGAAAATAAAAGTCAAAAGATAGCGAACAAACCTTCAAACCCCCCCAAAATCGAGTCACACACTTAATTATCCGCCCAACGTTCTGCTTAGATAATTATTCACAGTTATTGCCAGTTCCCCTTGAAAGATTTATACAACAATGTCACCGTCAAATAACCTACTTTTAATTAAGAAAATTGCACACACAGGGCGCTAAACTTTAAATGCCAAGTTTAAATCACGCGCTTCACTTTGAATACTCATGAAATAGCACTTTCCTTTGACATACGGCCAAGCAACAATTTGCGAAGGCTTTGTCTTCCTTGTTAATTACTCCTTCATAATTACTTCAGGAATGTTTCACGACTGAACGGAATGAATTTTAATCGCCAGATATAAAAGCAACGTGGCACGAATATAGTGTTTGATGGTAGTTGGCCTGAACGTGGTGCTGTGAAGGTCAGATTCAAAGCTCTGGCTTGTCTTCTTCTTGATCTGTATCAGTTTGGAAAAGACCAGGTTTGTTCTTCGTTCAAATGTCATTTCGACTACATTTTATGTTCGCATTTACATTACAGCCAAGTCAACATGAAAGCTGGAAGTATTGATAGCAGCGACAATGCGGTGTTGAATATTTCCGTTGCTATAATTTCCATCGCGGATTCACGTCAGTTTGGACTTTGCAAAGTGAAACGATACCTTATAGCTTTGGTCTGTGGCTTTGATTCGGAGTAGAGAAAAGGAAAAATCTACAGAACTAACTCCTTATCTTTTCTTTCAAACAGTTTATTCTGTTGGAATGTCCCAAAGGCCGTCCATGTGCTATGCTTGAGAATCAAGTCCTTTGACTAAACAATTTTGACGTGGAATTTTTGCTGTTTTCACAAAGTTCCTCGCAGGTATGGCGGCGTAACTATTTTGACTTGAGATGTAACTTGATTTTCGCCATGTTATCTTTTTTGTTATTGCACAGTGAAAGCTAAAAACTAGCTTTTGGTTCAAATTTTGTTTCAACACGCAACTGATAGCAATCAGTCTCAGGACGATTTTGGCTAACTTATTAGCAGATGAACTGATGTTGAAAGGATTAACCGTATTAACACAAATCGTGGCCAATGTTCAAACTTCAAGTTAAAAGCGCTAAGTCTGATCTATCATTTGGCTAGGTATTAAAGGAATTCATAACAATAATTGATTGAGGTTTACTGCTTTGTTCATTTAGGTCCATCAGAGGTTTATAAAACTATCCTGCAGTGTTGAACCGTTGTACGACTCAAGGCGTCCACTTCAATAAAGAAGCGCAGATAAGTACACCTTATTACAAATTTGTCAGTAGCTCAGTTCAGTTGAATGGTCACACTTAAGGATTTTATCCACAGACTCAAAGTTAGAATCACCTTCTACAGCATAATAAACAGCACCACAGGAAAGTACTACTCAATACCATTAATTTGAAAGGCCACACTTCAGCATTTTCAGTTATCCACGAACTCAAAAGTTACAACCACCCTCTACAGCGCAACACTAAAGCACTGCAGGAATGTTAAATTTGAATATGTTACATTTGTATGGTCGCACTTTAGGATTTTGATCCACATACTTAAAATAAAAGGTTCCAAAAGGCAAGAACTATAATTTGTAGCTTTCATTGATTTTAATGGTCACACATTCAAGATTTCATCCACGGAATCAAAATTTTGAAACACTACCATAGGAAAAGTATGCCTTTGTTACTTTCATTTAAATGGTCATGCATTAAGATTTCATCCACAAACAGTACCATAGCCCTTAGTAGCTTTTATTTGAATGGTCAAACATTTAGTATTTATTTACGGACTCGTGCAAAAGCCTCTTGAAACACTACCACAGGAAAATAGGCCTTTGTTTTTGCTTTTATTTGAATGGTCTCACATTTAGGATTTCATCCACGGTCTCAAATTTTTCAAACAGAATCACAAGAAAGTACGCCTTTGTAGCTTTCATTTCAATGGTCACACATCTAGGATATTACTGATTATTCAAGGAATCAAAAGTTTAAAAAAGGATCGATCACAGGATAGTTGGTCTTTGTAGCTTTCAATTTAATGGCCAAACTTTTAGGATTTCATCCACGGACTCAAATGTGTGCCCAGAACGACAGGAAAGTAGGCCTTTGTAGCGTTCAATTGAATGGTCACACGTTTAGGATCAGATGTAGGATGTTATCCACAGACCAAAACGTTTGAAACAGTACCACAGCAAAGTACGCCTTTGTGCGCTTTCATTTTAATGGTCACACGTTTACTCGGGGATTTCACGATGCACGGAATCAAACGTTTGAAACAGTATCGTAGGAAAGTGCGCCTTTGTAGCTTTCAATTGAATGGGCAGACACGAGGGGTCATGTCGGCAGGGACATGTCGCAGCGACATGTAACAACAACAAGCTTTACTTGCATGACTTTTGAATCGATTAAAGTATTGCAAAAGCGTAAGATTATATAGAAAGTTAACAAATAAAACTAACAAACAAAAGTAATCATAATAAACAGAATACAATGCATTAAATCTAACTAGACCGGACTGATAACAATTTTGTTTAGTTGACAAAACAGCCGGAAGAATGAAGTTTACAAAAGGAACAGCTGCATGTTTATAAAATAATCCTCGGAGTTCATCAATTTTATAATCAATTCATTCAGTGGTAATTGTTTGGAATTCGGCAATCGATTATACATTTCATTATAGAAATCATCTCTAATTGATGAATAGTTATGACAATAAAACAGAAAATGGATTTCATCTTCGATATCAAGTTATTGAAACCACAGACAGAACAAGTCTTTCATCTTGAGATTTCGTCATATCTACAAGTTTCAATCTTAAGTTTGTGGTTACTGATCCTTAGTATCACTAAAGCTTTTCTATTCGGAATATTCCCAGTCAGATCTAAACATATCGAGGACTTGTATCTGTTTTTAAAAACGCTATAAAAGTTCAGTTTTTTGGAATTTGTTGTAAGCTATGTTTCCAATGTGCGATATATTTCTCGTTCATGGCATCTATATGGTGCTTGATCTTAGCGTCAAGTGTATCAAGATTTAATTCAGTAAGATACAATATTCGAGTATCTTCCTGAGATGAGAATAAAAGCTAGCTATGTTACCATTACAGTGGAAATCAATTGACATTAGTAACGACTGTTTAACAAGAAAGTTTTGATCTTTACTTTGAAGATAACTTACGTAATTACGAATTTTATTGATATCAATGACCAGAGGGAAACGGCCAAGTTCAGCCCTGCAAGGTACCGTTTGCAGAACTGTAAGTGGGTTTTTTCAATTGGAGACAAGACTTAAAATCAGATTTAGTATATGCACCCATAGTTTCACTATTGTAGGTCAAAATTGGGGAAATCATAGTGTCAAAAACCTTTTTTATGTTTTTATTTATTTATTTTATTTTAATCACACAAAATACAAAAACATAATAATATACATAAAGTGTATTAAGATACAACTAGCAAAAATATATAGTTTTTTATATAACGTGTACAAGCTAGTCTTTCTTTTTCAAATACATTCCTGCGTTTTTGCAATCAATCGTATATTGCTTACTTACTTACTTACACATGCATGCCTAGTACACACACATCAACAAAAACAATCAAGATATATAAAACTACAGAGCGCCGCCTACGTTTCACTTCCTTGCAATAATTCATTTGTTTATGAGTTTATAGAGTTTATAGAGGGGCGTTTTTTAATCGAGACCACTTCTTAATGAAAGTGTCCAAGGAGCTGATATCTTTTGCGATTTGCCTTTCTATTTTCATTGTATTTTGAACTCTTTGTATGTACATTTGGGCGAGATTCTCTCATTTTGCAGGTGTAAATATAGTGCCTTGCGGTAAGCAGTAGATGGTGCAATAGTAGGTCTTTTGTATCAGTAACTAAGCCAAGAATAAGAGCCGCGGAAAGGTCAAATTTTTCAACTTTAGAAATGTTTTGCAAAATCCATTCAGCACAATTTTCCCAAAAGGCACTGGAATATTCATAGCTCCAGAATAAGTGAATCAGGTTTTCGGTTGTTTCTCCACAGAAGGTGCACGAGTCAGTTTGTTTAACTCCTATTTTGTAATGGAAATCGATCGCTGGTTGCAATTCGTCTATGAAGACGTTTAAATTGAAACTCTCATTGCACATAAATGCTAACGAATAAGTATTTTCCCAGTTTATTATCATGTTCCCGCTGTTGTTTCCTCCGTCAACCATTTGCCTTGGCTCTTTATTGGTGCGGTGGCCTTTTTTTCAAGGAGGTATTGTTACGCTTTTTGGCATATTTTTGTATGAGATTCAAGAATTTTAGTTGCATCGTTTCAGTGTGCTGTCACTGCCGCGAGTAGGTGGACATACTTTCTTATACTGTTTCAGAGCAGAGACCACTTTATAATACTCAAGACAATTAGTTTTAATATTGAATTTCTTTACAAAATCATCAAAGCTAATAAAACAGCAGTCCTTATCAAGGAGGTCTTTAACTCTCTCCACACCAGCATTAAACCATGTTTTAAAGAAAAAAGGTTTATTTTCGATTGTGATAAGTGAATTGTGCCAGATATATACGGACTCAAACTCTAATTTAGTCTCTCTAAAGTTGAAATTGGCCCGGTGCTCAACAATTTCTTTCAGAAAAGGTTCTTTTATTGTCAGTTGTACTGCGTCTTGTTGTTCTAGATTAATCAGGAACAGCAATTTATCGCCATGTCTTTCTAAAAAATAGTCGAAAAGAGCCTTCCATTTTCCTTTGTTCTCCGTGTTCAGATAATTTTGTATCCATTTTAATTTCAGTGACATGTTGAAGCTTTGTATGTCGATCATCTTGAGTTCCCCTTTTTCATAATTATTAATCATTTCCGTTCTTTTAATTTTGTCACCTTTGCTGTCCCAGAGGAAATCGTACAGTATATAATTTATTTTTTGGAGCATTTCTTTCGAAGTTGGTAGAGATGACAACAGATAGACAATTTGTGACACAGTCGGAGATTTTAGGATAGTAAATTTCCCCAAGAGAGTTAGTCTTCTTACCGTCCAGCTATTTAGGATACTCTGTATAGTTTGTCTATTTTTTCCGAAAAGTTTGTTTAAATTGTGTTTAAATGAATTTCATTTAATGTTGAGAACCATACTCCCAACGCATATACTTTATCTTTGTCCTATCATATTGGTTTTGAGGAGGTAAAAACAGTTTCTGAACATTTGTAGGAGCCCATCCACAGGGCTTCAGTTTTTTCACAATTAACTTTAAGTCCAGATATCAAGGCGAAAGTATCTAGAAGGTATAGGGCTCGGGTAAAAGAGGATTGTGATCCGTCTAAGATAAATGTTGTATCATCGGCGTACTGAGATATTTTACATTCTGTATCGAGAACTTTGATTCCTTGTATTGTGTTATCATTTCTAAAGGCATTTCCCAAACTTCGGCACACAGGATAAAAAGGCAAGGGGACAATGGGCATCCTTGTCTTACTCCACGCTTAAAGTGAAGAAGTCAGAGGTCCATCCATTATTTTGAACACAGCTGATGATGTCGGTGTAAAAGAGCCTGAACCACGCTACTAATGAGTTTCCAAAGTTATAACAATTTAGAGTTTTTTCAATGAATGACCATTCTAGACTATCAAAAGCTTTTTCAAAGTCAATGAATAGCTAGAGGCCTGGGATTTGTTCGATGTTAGAATAATTTATTATGCTGTCTACGAGTCTTATGTTTTCTCCAATGAATCTGTTTTTTAAGAAGCCAGTTTGATCATTGTTGATTAGCTTTGGCAAAAACTTTTGTATTCTGTTCGCAATACATTTAGAAGCAATTTTATAATCGCAGTTAAGAAGAGTGATTGGCCGCCAATTTTATAAGAGATTTGCAGGTTTATTTTTTTTTGGAATTAAGGTAATCATTCCTCTTCATTGGCTAACTGAAAGGAGACCTTCCCTATACGCACAGTTCAAGGCATTCACAAGGTAGGGGTGGATTTCCCTCCAGAATACTTTATAGAACTCGGCCGGTAAGCCGTCACTTCCTGGGCTTTTATTTGAGTGCATTGATTTTAGGCTTTCCCAACATTCCGCTTGTGTTAAGGAGCCTCCGCATTCTTTTTGTTCTTGTTCATTAAGCATTGAAGGGTTTCCCTCCGGGAAGAACAGGTTATCATAAAGGTTATCAGGAGCGCAGCCAGGACTTTTTCAGAGGTACGCACAATCAATTTTCAAACACCCCCCTACCTCCCCCCCCCCCCCCCCCCCCCACCACCCTCAAGTCCCAAAACTTTGAATCTTTTCAGTTCCACTTTTTCAGGTACGCACGTGCGTACAGGTAGCTACGCCCCTGGTTATTCATTTGTGGAACAGTCGAAGAATACAGTTTTTGATAAAAAGACTTCGCCTCTTTTAAGATTTCGTCGTCCTTAACAACGACTTCGTTTTCTGGCAATTTTAGGCTTTTGATAGTTTTTTTTATTGAAGTGCCGTTTTTCTAGACCTAGAAAATATTTTGTATTTTTTTCTCCATCATTATACCAATGCGCTTTGGATTGTATAATAGCACCTTTCGTGTTATGTTTAGAGATTACTTCTCTTTGTAGTTTTTTGTTGGCTAGTTCATCTATTAATTGATTCTTTTCTATTTCCGATAAATTGTTCTCATCAAGCCTTTTTTGTAGGGCTAAGATATCGTTTTCTAAGGACTCTTCCCACGACTTCATTTTAGCTTTCTTTATTTTTGCGTATTGTAGCGAGCTGGAACGGATCTTCATTTTCATGGTATCCCAAAAGAGAGTGGCGTTCACTTCATTATTGTTTTGGTACTCATTTGCTACTTCATTGATTGTCTTAATTAGGTCGATATATTCAACATCAGACAGAAAGGAAGTATTTAGCTTTCAGAAGCCTAGTCCCCTGGGGTTTGCATTATTCGTTAGATGCAGTGTTATGTCCGTATGTCTGCATTTGTCACAGCAGATACTAAACTAAAGCTAATCACGAAAAAGTCTAAGCGACATTGTATTTCTTCTCCAGGTGAACGTTTGCTTTTCCGGGTTGAGCATACGCCAAATGTCTTCCAGATCTAAGGAATCAACGATATATTTAACTTTTTGTAAAGACTTTTCATGTGTCACGGGGTCCCACCTTTTTTGTCTTTTAGTACATCCAAAACCAAGTTGAAATCGCCTCCCAATATTATTTCTTCACATAAAAAAGAAAGTAGATGGTTAAGGACATTTTCAAAGAATGCAAAGTCATCATTGTTTGGCGCGTATATATTTGCTAACGTCAAGGTTTTACTTTCTGTTTTAATGTCCATAATTATAAATCTGCCTTTTGGATCGGATGTAGTTTTCAGAATCTGAAAGGAAAAATTGTTGTTGAAAAGTATGCTCACTCCAGCTCTAGCGTTAGAGGCTGCTAAATATTGCTGAATAACCCCATTCTGAAGCCCAGAGGGTTTCTTTATCTTTCGAACAATGAACTTCTTGTAAAAAGAACATTCCGAATTTTTTATTTTCAGCTATCGAAATATTCCACGCCTTTTCAAGGTGTTAGATAGTCCCCTCACGTTTAATGAACAAATCACTAATTCATCCATGAATGGATCTTTGGTAACTGAAAGGTGTTCACAATATGAAGTGAATTGGAATAACACAAGGCGTAAGCGCGGCTCTGCCTTACGGAAATTTCATACTCAAACATGTAGAAGTAAGCGTGAATTAGCGGTCATTAGCATAACGGAAAACATGAACACAAAAACAACCATAACATATGAACAGACACAAAACTAAAACTTAGATCTTTGAAAGGCATTTACAAGGCAAAGGCAGCAGCCGACGGTTTTTAGCCTGTTAAGCGTATGCGATGCAAGAAAGCAGGGAGCCAGGCATTTTGATAAAGCTAGTGATGTTTCTCGCACAAGGAAAAATTGGATAATTTTGTCTAAAGGTTATTAACAGGCCGGGTTCCGGTGCAGGTTTAAGATCGTCTGGGATGTTCCCTACGTGAAAAGTTTCATTATTAATAATTAGCTTTCTGTCCACCACTTTGGCGGTCATACCTTTTTCCCCTGCGGCGAACATGGCTTTTATAACAATTTTCCTTTCTATCTGAATCGCTCGGGCATAATCTTGGGTAATGTAAGCGTTTGCTTTGCAGGCTAGAGATTGTCTTAGCCTGCTAAAATCTGTGTGTCGTCTTAGGCTGAAAAGAGCATGAAGAGCCTTCTCCCTTAAGTGATCGATTAACATTGTGAAGCTTTCGGAAGAAGAAATGCAAGTCCCCAAATAGGTGTAATTTTGAACAACAATGTTTTCGTTGCCAATGTGAAAGTTATAGTTAACAATTTTCTTTGCGCACCGTTGTAAGATCATGACCTTGGTTTTCTTGGGATTTATCTTTAAAGTGCCCCTATGATCAAATTTTTGATTTTTATTTTTTTACATTTTCGTTAATGTAATAACAGTTTCATTAATGGCGGCCGTAAATTCTCAGAAATAAATGTTAAAATAAAATGACTTCTGATGTTCGTAATGGATTGAAATTTGGCAAGATGAGTACGAAAGTCTAATAGTACACGAAAATGTAAAAAAATGAAAATCAAAAATTTGATCATAGGGGCACTTTAACATCCACGAAGTACAGTATATGGAGACAGCGTATTGAGACAATTTTGCAATCCTATAATTTTTGATCGTGACCTATGATTAAACCATCAAACGTTTGAAACAATAGCATACTAAGCTTTTGTAGCTTTCATTTGAATTGTCACACATTTAGCATCGCGTACACGGAATCAAAAGTTTGAAACAGTACCATAGGGAAGAACACCTTTGTATACAGCTTTTATTTGACTAGGGACACCTTTAGCATTTCATGCCGATCCAGGGGATCACAATTTTGAAACAGCAACTTAGAAAAAAAGTCTTTGCAGCTTTCATTTAAATGTTCACACAACGGACTGAAAAGTTTAAAACAGTAACACAAGAAAGTAGGCCTTTGTATCGTTTTCATTTGAATGGTCACCAGCTAGTAGCACACGAAACAGCTAGTAGCACACAAAAGTACGCCTTGGTGACACATTTAAGAATTCATCCACGGACTCGAAAGTTTGTAACACTAACACGGACTCAATAGTTCACAGGAACGTAGGCCTTTGTAGCGTTCAATTGAATTGTCACGCGTTTGTACCAGTAATCACATGATTATTCTCGTGCGATTTGGAATAAATAAGCACAAGTACATTTTTCAAAGACTGATATATAGGCTGAGCCTAACAGCGTCGCTCTCTGAACAGAAAGCCGATGATAAACTTAACTATTTAAAGGTGAAAGGTCGGAAGAACAAGAATTAAGATTGACAACCAGGCTATTTTTCAATTTTAACAATTCTCAAAATCAGTATTACGCGACCGTCTGCACAGTACCTTTAGACCGTACAAAAGTTTACAAAAAAAAACAAAAACAAAATTTCTGAATAAAATGCACCTGTTGCGTATCAAAAATTGCCCGAGAAACTGATTTGGAAATCAAAATTGCAAAAAATACACAACATATTTGCATATTAACAGAAGACGCGAGTGAAGTTTATTAAACCTATGGAACGAATGAACAAACACAATCTTCTTTCGAAAAATTTTATTCAAATCTCCGTAAGTATATGTTTAAAAGCAAAACGCGAACCATTTATAGCGCATCGAGGCCGAGCTGCCTTCGATAAAAGAAATCAAAACGACTGAATTTGAGCACGTTTTATAAACAATTCTCCCAAACTAGCGAGATCACAAAGAAAAAGTCGGCATAAATATCAGCATAAATTCCCATCGAAAAATGTATTTGTTTTACCTTTAAGTCCCTCGACTGCTTGAGAAATTCTTTAAATCTCCTATTCTTCACTGAAGTTGTTCACTGAAGTTCTGAAACCCGGAGTGAGAAACAACTCCGCGCATTGCTCCGGCATTGATAAAAACGTATGAAGTTCCTCGAAGCAAGATTTTATCCCTGAAAGCTCTTCTTTTTCCACTATAGCGGCTTCTGAGTATCCCTGTCTTGAGTAGCAAACCGCGAAAAAATGCAGGAAAATAACGACTTTAATTTAAACGGTTTTCTCCGCTTATTAAACACAGCAAAACATCGAAGTGTTTACCGAGCTGACAATTGCTCGTGCAATTTGTAGTCTTTGAAAAATTTTCGAGTGCTTATTTATTCCAAATTGCACGAGAATAATCATGTGATTACTTATTAATAATATACATGCAAAAATTCACGCTGCGATTGTTTTCGTTACAAAAATTCACTTTGCCATACTTTAATAACTTCACTTTAGATTGGTCGAAGGTTTGACAGGTGAAATAATGCATAAATATTCATGCACTCTCCAAGAACTGCATGCATCACGAGTTTTTCGTTTTTCAACTAACTCCTTTCCTAGCTTCCGTTAGAAACTTTATAAAAGAACGAAGCAAAACATAGACGTCGCCATGATTTTGCTGTTATCCGCAGGCTGATATGGTTCAGTGAAAGGTTTCGACATACGCTGTCGCCGTTTTGTTCATTTACGCCGGATCGGAAAAGTCTTTAATCTTAATAATGCTCTTGACGACTTCGAAGCTAAAACAACGAGGCGAAAACTACCAAACGGTTTTTTGTCAGCACAGGAAAAGTTTTAATCACAGGTCTGAGAATTCATTTGCTCCACAGGACATTAATTACCGAGGTTAGATTTACGGACGCTTTTATGGCCTTTTTGCTTTCTTGTTGTAATGAGAAGACATTTCTTTCAACTGAGCAAGAGGCCCTTTAAATCACTTTGGCAGCTTCTTTAATTATTCTTTCTATTTTAAACGCAAACAGTTATTGTTTATTGTAATGTTATTGTTCAATTAGATTTGGTTTAAACTCTTACGTTAAATTCATCGCGGGTTTTCGTCGGCGCCTCATTGATTCTTCGATTCATTTTCTTCTTTGTTGACTTGTACTCGTGTCGTTTTTTCCCAAATCTTCTGGTATTTCTCAGTTAAAACTTTTGTCTGTTTGCGTGTTTTGAATTTTCTTTTTAAGACTTTCTTATAAAATTCCGTTAAAATTCCGCCATTTTGTTTCTGCATGGCTCTGCGAAATCCGTTCAGCTATCATAACTGTCAATCATTTTTAATTTCACCCTTTTGCACTGCCAATTTCAACTTTCTGCACTGTTTGGGATTAATTGACACTCTCTAAGCCAATCAGAACGCCGCAGAAATTTTTGCATGTATATTATTAAGGATGTTATCCATAGACTAAAACGTTGAGTCGAAGTAGGCCTTTGTAGTTTTCATTCGAATGGTCACACTTCAACGTTTTATCCACGGACTGTAAATATTGAAAACGTACCAAAGGAAAGTACGCCTTTGTAGCTTTCATTTCAATGATCACACATTTAGCATTTTATCCACGGACTGTTAATTTTGAAAAGGAAGTACCACAGAAAGAAAAAAGCTTTCATTTGAATGATTACACATTCAGGATTTCACCCGTAGCTTTTATTGACTTTCATTTGATTTGTCGCATATTGAGGATTTCATATACGAACTGAAAACTTAGAACCACTTCCATGGGAAAGTGTAATACTTTACATGTCTTTTGGTCACACAGTTTAGTATTTCATCCATGGACTCAAGATTTACAATCACTACCGACAGAAGTAAACGGCTTTTGTAACTTTTATTTGTTTTAATTAAAAAATATTTTGTCAAAGCCTCGGCGTTTTACAAGTGTTTTTTTGTTTATTTATTTCAAGACAACTTCTAAGTCTGCAAGACGGTTAACGTTGTCTGAATCCAGTTAGGAAATCTTCTTTCTATTAAACAATTGTCAGGAAAAAATAACCCAGAGGTAACAATAATATTATTGTTTTGTCTTCGCGAACAAGAAATTGCAGATTTTGCGAACTCAGTTGACGCCGATGATTTGAACTTTATTTCGAAACGAAATTTAGAATTTTCCCATAAACTTTTCCAACATTGGTATGTTTTGGTTCTTACTCTCAAGTCCGTGGCCACAAAGTCTTATCATCGAAATGAAAGCTTTATAACAGTAGACCTGTTCTTGTGGAAGATGTACGAATATGGACGCCAATATGTCGCGGGGGGTGACAACTCTAAGAAGGCCTGTTTCGGGAGAAAAACAAGTCTTCCGGGAATCTGAAGATTTTGCCGGGAATCGGGAGACCATGAAAATTTTCGGGGAAACATGAGATAACGTTGTTAAAATTTCGGGGAGTTTGAAATTTTTGCGAGAATGTCTCCGAAAAAATCGGGAAGATATTCCAAATTTTCGGAACAACTTTTAGTTCCACACAGTATTGCTCAAACAGCGTTTGTTAGAGTTGTCACCCCCCGTAATATGTCTGTTAACAGCTTCAAATAACGGAGGTTTTGGATAAACAATTAAGAATAAAAAGTAGGGATAGTAGTTTCGAATGACGTTTCGATGACTCACTCATCTTTATCTTTATCTTTATTTATTTAAAAACACGGGATCGCTTTCATTAAAAAATGCTCTTCCAGTGAGCCGTGGACTACTTAACATACAATAATGATAAAACGTTTAAAAAAACAACCTTACAAGCACAAACTATCGAAGTAAAAATTATTTTTAAATTACTCATCATTTTTAAATTCGTGTAACTATTAGTCAGGTTCTTGTGAGTTCATTACTCATGCGCGTGCAGCTGTATGAGTTTTGGTTTCGGTCGAATTTCTTTTCGTAGTCACAAATTGTCTTAACTTTTTAAAGTTTTCCGTATCCCGCGGGACGACTTTCACTGGTCTGATTGGTTGATACGCGACCTCGTGATTTCAAATGACAAAGGCCATGGCAACCATGTTGGTGTTCCTAACAAAGGAAGTTAATTAAAATTCTTTTGTACGGGAACACCAATATGGCGGCTATGACGTCAAGTGAAAACGCTCTATAGCCGAGTCAAGCCACCAGCATTTGTACTTTACCCTAAAAATAAATTACATTTTTCGATGGGAATTTATGTTGGTATCAATTTGTGATTGACTTTTTCTTTGTGTTCTCGTTAGTTTTGGAGAAATGCTTATAAAACGTGTTCAAATTCAGACGTCGTAATAAATGATATCTGATATTATGTAAACAAAACAAGACTTACATGTAATTTTATAGTTCTAACTTCACGCAAAGATGTCTGTGTAATGTTTTGCAATTTTCATTTCCAAATCAGTTTCTGGGAAATAAAAGAAGAATGTGTATTTGATCTGGAATCAATAAATTAAATATTCAAAGCGAGTACAGTTGTCAACAGACGGTCGCGTAATACTGTTTTTGAGAATTGCTAAAATTAAAAAATATCCCAGTTGTTTACTGATTTAATTGCTTTGAAAAGTAGTCTTTTCAATTGTAACAGAAAGAAGTCACTGTTTGGGAAATATTAGACGAGTGTGGATTTGATCGGAAATCAATAAATTAAATATTCACGGCGAGTACAGACTGAACGTGTCTCGAAGTGTTCTTTAGTGTGTCACGCAAAATTCGTTGAGGGGGGTAGGGGTGCGTGACCAGTTAAAATAAACCGTAAAACTTTCTTGTGCAAGCTCATGAGTATAGGCTACTAGTGTAGCCTCTTGTTATATAACAAATTGCCTTTGAAAGTCTTGTTGTATGTGATTAAGTAACAATCCGTGTAAGAAGTAGGCAATTCTCTATTGTTCCGATGCATTTCGCTTTCCCCACATAAGAATGTTTAGATTTTCGTACTGAGAATATGTCAACCTATGGATAACATGGTTTTATAATTTAAAATTTACTGAAACATTATTTTAAAGCGATGTTTCTTTTGTGTTACAAGATTTCATCCAATCGTGAGACTCCAAAACAATGGCCAAGAAAGACTTCTAATTTTCCATGTTCCCCACATAAAATTTTTGTTGCATTAAAAATCACAATAGTTTTCACTAAAAGGGAATCAATTAGTAAACTAGAGATAAATAAATGCGCTGCCTGATGAAGTTATGGTGGATTTCCATGTTTTAGCCAATGAGGTGGACGGTTTCAACAATAGCACAATTCACACCTTTCTGCATTCCGTGCATTTGGGTTGCCTACTTCTTACACGGATTGTTACTTAAAAATAAATACAATGTGAAATATAGAGGGTGTTAATTAGGTAAATAGTTTTGCTTTGATTGAGTCAGATTGAGTGTTTAGTTTAGGTTTCTTGTCATTGATAAAGACTGGTAAAGAGCATTTCGTAATATATAAATTAAGCATTCCAGCTTCTCACGGCATTTCTTGAGAATGGTGAATTGTTTCTGAAAATCTTTATTCCTCTGATTGTGAGCGCCCAAGTGTTTTCCAATAGCAGAGTACTTGCATGTGTTCCTCAATGCGATGAAAAAGGTGTCGGCGCGTATATTAAACCTACATAACTACTGCATCGCACAGATCACATCTGAATTCGTAAGCAACGCATTGTTGATTTGTTAACGGTGGTTTGGCTTTTGCTACTTAGATCTCATCGGCAATTTCCTTGCTCGTAAACACTGGGCGTAGATCGCCGTTTATTTTCTTTCCAAGATCGGAAAGCTGTCTTCGCAAAGCAAAACTATTTACCTAATTAACACCCTCTACATTTCACATTGTATTTCTTTTTAATCACATGCAACAAGACTTTCACACGCAATTTACTATATAATAAACTTCAACCTGACTTTAGTTACACGAATTTGAAAATGATGAGTCAGTCATCGAAACGTCATTGGACACTACTATCGCTATTGGACACTACTAAAAGCTTCTAAGCTAAGTTTAAATGATACCATTGGGTGCCCGTGGTTTGAAGCAGAGGCAAGCCGCATGCTAATAACGTCATTTTTATACAACACACAGCATTTTTATACAACACACTAAGTTAATTCATGTTTCTCTTCTTTCGAACAGCACATTCTGTTGGAAAGTCTTAAAGCAGGACTGGTGTTACCTTAGAAAACTGAGTTCTTGGATTTCACTGCTGGTTTGAAATCTTAAGACGATTAGCTCAAGTCTTCGAAAATGAAACATTTGCTCATGCAGAAGATAGATGAGAAAGGTAGAACACTTTATAAGAACAAGAGCCAAATACAAGTCCACTTTTGAAGAAAAAGACACAGTTACAGGGGCGGATCCAGGATTTTATGGGGGGTGGCTACGGGTATAAGACTAAGTCTATTGTTGCAATAAAAACGAAAACTGTTAAAACCGACGGTCCAAAGGGGGTGACTAGCCACCCAATCCATCCCCGCTGCATACGCCCCTGAGTTATTTGCAAGATCAGAAGAAACTGTACACCTAGCGACATTTTTCTCCGATTATACACTGATTTAGAAACGAATTCAGGAGCAAAATAAAGAAACTATTTCAAAATAATCTCTCAAGGGCCTTTAATAAAGTTCCAAGATATTAATTTCTTATTCATAATAGACAGTAATAAACGGCCGTTAAACCTTTACTGGTTTACACGGTCAAACATTGTGTCTGGCCACTTCCTTTGACTTTCTTCGGCTCCTCCGCCCCTCTCCCACAGCCGAAGGGGTTGGGGGATGGGAGGGGAAAGGGACTTTCCTCCGCCCCTCTCCCACAGCCGAAGGGGTTGGGGGATGGGAGGGGAAAGGGACTTTCCTCCGCCCCTCTCCCACAGCCGAAGGGGTTGGGGGATGGGAGGGGAAAGGGACTTTCCTCCGCCCCTCTCCCACAGCCGAAGGGGTTGGGGGATGGGAGGGGAAAGGGACTTTCCTCCGCCCCTCTCCCACAGCCGAAGGGGTTGGGGGATGGGAGGGGAAAGGGACTTTCCTCCGCCCCTCTCCCACAGCCGAAGGGGTTGGGGGATGGGAGGGGAAAGGGACTTTCCTCCGCCCCTCTCCCACAGCCGAAGGGGTTGGGGGATGGGAGGGGAAAGGGACTTTCCTCCGCCCCTCTCCCACAGCCGAAGGGGTTGGGGGATGGGAGGGGAAAGGGACTTTCCTCCGCCCCTCTCCCACAGCCGAAGGGGTTGGGGGATGGGAGGGGAAAGGGACTTTCCTCCGCCCCTCTCCCACAGCCGAAGGGGTTGGGGGATGGGAGGGGAAAGGGACTTTCCTCCGCCCCTCTCCCACAGCCGAAGGGGTTGGGGGATGGGAGGGGAAAGGGACTTTCCTCCGCCCCTCTCCCACAGCCGAAGGGGTTGGGGGATGGGAGGGGAAAGGGACTTTCCTCCGCCCCTCTCCCACAGCCGAAGGGGTTGGGGGATGGGAGGGGAAAGGGACTTTCCTCCGCCCCTCTCCCACAGCCGAAGGGGTTGGGGGATGGGAGGGGAAAGGGACTTTCCTCCGCCCCTCTCCCACAGCCGAAGGGGTTGGGGGATGGGAGGGGAAAGGGACTTTCCTCCGCCCCTCTCCCACAGCCGAAGGGGTTGGGGGATGGGAGGGGAAAGGGACTTTCCTCCGCCCCTCTCCCACAGCCGAAGGGGTTGGGGGATGGGAGGGGAAAGGGACTTTCCTCCGCCCCTCTCCCACAGCCGAAGGGGTTGGGGGATGGGAGGGGAAAGGGACTTTCCTCCGCCCCTCTCCCACAGCCGAAGGGGTTGGGGGATGGGAGGGGAAAGGGACTTTCCTCCGCCCCTCTCCCACAGCCGAAGGGGTTGGGGGATGGGAGGGGAAAGGGACTTTCCTCCGCCCCTCTCCCACAGCCGAAGGGGTTGGGGGATGGGAGGGGAAAGGGACTTTCCTCCGCCCCTCTCCCACAGCCGAAGGGGTTGGGGGATGGGAGGGGAAAGGGACTTTCCTCCGCCCCTCTCCCACAGCCGAAGGGGTTGGGGGATGGGAGGGGAAAGGGACTTTCCTCCGCCCCTCTCCCACAGCCGAAGGGGTTGGGGGATGGGAGGGGAAAGGGACTTTCCTCCGCCCCTCTCCCACAGCCGAAGGGGTTGGGGGATGGGAGGGGAAAGGGACTTTCCTCCGCCCCTCTCCCACAGCCGAAGGGGTTGGGGGATGGGAGGGGAAAGGGACTTTCCTCCGCCCCTCTCCCACAGCCGAAGGGGTTGGGGGATGGGAGGGGAAAGGGACTTTCCTCCGCCCCTCTCCCACAGCCGAAGGGGTTGGGGGATGGGAGGGGAAAGGGACTTTCCTCCGCCCCTCTCCCACAGCCGAAGGGGTTGGGGGATGGGAGGGGAAAGGGACTTTCCTCCGCCCCTCTCCCACAGCCGAAGGGGTTGGGGGATGGGAGGGGAAAGGGACTTTCCTCCGCCCCTCTCCCACAGCCGAAGGGGTTGGGGGATGGGAGGGGAAAGGGACTTTCCTCCGCCCCTCTCCCACAGCCGAAGGGGTTGGGGGATGGGAGGGGAAAGGGACTTTCCTCCGCCCCTCTCCCACAGCCGAAGGGGTTGGGGGATGGGAGGGGAAAGGGACTTTCCTCCGCCCCTCTCCCACAGCCGAAGGGGTTGGGGGATGGGAGGGGAAAGGGACTTTCCTCCGCCCCTCTCCCACAGCCGAAGGGGTTGGGGGATGGGAGGGGAAAGGGACTTTCCTCCGCCCCTCTCCCACAGCCGAAGGGGTTGGGGGATGGGAGGGGAAAGGGACTTTCCTCCGCCCCTCTCCCACAGCCGAAGGGGTTGGGGGATGGGAGGGGAAAGGGACTTTCCTCCGCCCCTCTCCCACAGCCGAAGGGGTTGGGGGATGGGAGGGGAAAGGGACTTTCCTCCGCCCCTCTCCCACAGCCGAAGGGGTTGGGGGATGGGAGGGGAAAGGGACTTTCCTCCGCCCCTCTCCCACAGCCGAAGGGGTTGGGGGATGGGAGGGGAAAGGGACTTTCCTCCGCCCCTCTCCCACAGCCGAAGGGGTTGGGGGATGGGAGGGGAAAGGGACTTTCCTCCGCCCCTCTCCCACAGCCGAAGGGGTTGGGGGATGGGAGGGGAAAGGGACTTTCCTCCGCCCCTCTCCCACAGCCGAAGGGGTTGGGGGATGGGAGGGGAAAGGGACTTTCCTCCGCCCCTCTCCCACAGCCGAAGGGGTTGGGGGATGGGAGGGGAAAGGGACTTTCCTCCGCCCCTCTCCCACAGCCGAAGGGGTTGGGGGATGGGAGGGGAAAGGGACTTTCCTCCGCCCCTCTCCCACAGCCGAAGGGGTTGGGGGATGGGAGGGGAAAGGGACTTTCCTCCGCCCCTCTCCCACAGCCGAAGGGGTTGGGGGATGGGAGGGGAAAGGGACTTTCCTCCGCCCCTCTCCCACAGCCGAAGGGGTTGGGGGATGGGAGGGGAAAGGGACTTTCCTCCGCCCCTCTCCCACAGCCGAAGGGGTTGGGGGATGGGAGGGGAAAGGGACTTTCCTCCGCCCCTCTCCCACAGCCGAAGGGGTTGGGGGATGGGAGGGGAAAGGGACTTTCCTCCGCCCCTCTCCCACAGCCGAAGGGGTTGGGGGATGGGAGGGGAAAGGGACTTTCCTCCGCCCCTCTCCCACAGCCGAAGGGGTTGGGGGATGGGAGGGGAAAGGGACTTTCCTCCGCCCCTCTCCCACAGCCGAAGGGGTTGGGGGATGGGAGGGGAAAGGGACTTTCCTCCGCCCCTCTCCCACAGCCGAAGGGGTTGGGGGATGGGAGGGGAAAGGGACTTTCCTCCGCCCCTCTCCCACAGCCGAAGGGGTTGGGGGATGGGAGGGGAAAGGGACTTTCCTCCGCCCCTCTCCCACAGCCGAAGGGGTTGGGGGATGGGAGGGGAAAGGGACTTTCCTCCGCCCCTCTCCCACAGCCGAAGGGGTTGGGGGATGGGAGGGGAAAGGGACTTTCCTCCGCCCCTCTCCCACAGCCGAAGGGGTTGGGGGATGGGAGGGGAAAGGGACTTTCCTCCGCCCCTCTCCCACAGCCGAAGGGGTTGGGGGATGGGAGGGGAAAGGGACTTTCCTCCGCCCCTCTCCCACAGCCGAAGGGGTTGGGGGATGGGAGGGGAAAGGGACTTTCCTCCGCCCCTCTCCCACAGCCGAAGGGGTTGGGGGATGGGAGGGGAAAGGGACTTTCCTCCGCCCCTCTCCCACAGCCGAAGGGGTTGGGGGATGGGAGGGGAAAGGGACTTTCCTCCGCCCCTCTCCCACAGCCGAAGGGGTTGGGGGATGGGAGGGGAAAGGGACTTTCCTCCGCCCCTCTCCCACAGCCGAAGGGGTTGGGGGATGGGAGGGGAAAGGGACTTTCCTCCGCCCCTCTCCCACAGCCGAAGGGGTTGGGGGATGGGAGGGGAAAGGGACTTTCCTCCGCCCCTCTCCCACAGCCGAAGGGGTTGGGGGATGGGAGGGGAAAGGGACTTTCCTCCGCCCCTCTCCCACAGCCGAAGGGGTTGGGGGATGGGAGGGGAAAGGGACTTTCCTCCGCCCCTCTCCCACAGCCGAAGGGGTTGGGGGATGGGAGGGGAAAGGGACTTTCCTCCGCCCCTCTCCCACAGCCGAAGGGGTTGGGGGATGGGAGGGGAAAGGGACTTTCCTCCGCCCCTCTCCCACAGCCGAAGGGGTTGGGGGATGGGAGGGGAAAGGGACTTTCCTCCGCCCCTCTCCCACAGCCGAAGGGGTTGGGGGATGGGAGGGGAAAGGGACTTTCCTCCGCCCCTCTCCCACAGCCGAAGGGGTTGGGGGATGGGAGGGGAAAGGGACTTTCCTCCGCCCCTCTCCCACAGCCGAAGGGGTTGGGGGATGGGAGGGGAAAGGGACTTTCCTCCGCCCCTCTCCCACAGCCGAAGGGGTTGGGGGATGGGAGGGGAAAGGGACTTTCCTCCGCCCCTCTCCCACAGCCGAAGGGGTTGGGGGATGGGAGGGGAAAGGGACTTTCCTCCGCCCCTCTCCCACAGCCGAAGGGGTTGGGGGATGGGAGGGGAAAGGGACTTTCCTCCGCCCCTCTCCCACAGCCGAAGGGGTTGGGGGATGGGAGGGGAAAGGGACTTTCCTCCGCCCCTCTCCCACAGCCGAAGGGGTTGGGGGATGGGAGGGGAAAGGGACTTTCCTCCGCCCCTCTCCCACAGCCGAAGGGGTTGGGGGATGGGAGGGGAAAGGGACTTTCCTCCGCCCCTCTCCCACAGCCGAAGGGGTTGGGGGATGGGAGGGGAAAGGGACTTTCCTCCGCCCCTCTCCCACAGCCGAAGGGGTTGGGGGATGGGAGGGGAAAGGGACTTTCCTCCGCCCTTCCAGGGTTTAATTTATTCATTTTTTATGGAGTTACAGATAACCCTGCTATTTTTTGTGACAGAACACAGCTAAATTTCTAGCTGTGTTATTATGCAGATCCGGGGTTATGCGTGTGGGTTGCCTTTTGCCTGGAAGTAGCATTGTAAAATTAGTTACATCCGGTAGCGTGAAATTTTACGAATCTGTATTTTTGTTTCGTTTGGTTTATTCACCACCAACATAGTAATTATGGAGGCCTAACCATTTTGACCTGACTGCTTGCAGGTTAGGCATTGGACGCTATGTTTTTCTTTTCATGGGTACCTAAAGGGATCTTTACCTGGAACAAAGCATGATAACAACAAACAGCTAGATTTGTTTTTGTCAAAGGAGATTGTGGATTAGCTTCCTTTGTGGTTTATGAAAGACAGTTTAAAGTTATGAGAGCTAACGATTCCTACATATACGGTAAAATTAAGTTTCTCTTTCGTAATGGGAGCATAGTTAATAGAACAAACTGGTTATGAAGCTCAACAAATTTCAAAGAGTGTACAAAGCTGCTTTGTTTTATGTTAAACGAACCGTGACCGTGCACATTGTTTTGTTTAACGTGTGAGCCCAATTGTTTCTACTGGTCAGTTGCTCATATGTATTTCAATACTTTTTGTGTTTTGTACACGGTCAAGGCAAACGAACAAAAGAAATGGAGAACAAAAACATATAACAAAGGACTGGCTGAGTTTCATAACCAGTTTATTCTATTAACTATGATGGGAGGAGAGAAACCATTAAAACCGTGAAATAAAACGTTTTCATCACTTCCCAGGTACATGGATACGTGCAATCATGTGACTTAAAAAGGCAGACTATTTACAGCTCATGAGTAATAATAATAATAATAATAATAATAATAATAATAATAATACATTTTTATAGCGCCTTTTCTCAGTGATTCAAAGGCGCTAATTACATTCGAAATACACTAAAAATATAATCTAAAATGTACAATGTTTAGTTTAAAAAGCTCGCCTAAAAAGAAAAACAAATTATTTACAAGTAAGATGTTCAAAAATGCTAAAAACGTTATAAATAAAAATCTGCAAAGTAAGTTTAAAAAGTAAGGTTTTAAGTTTACGTTTTAGAGTAGTTCTTTGTAAACTTAATTAACGCAAACTATTTACAGTGAAGACTGGCGACTTATAACCCAGCGTTTGCTGCAACTAACAGACTCCTTCAGTTTCTTGTTTTCCAAACGATGGCTTTTGTTATTTAAACCTCAGTGGGATTACAAAATTGTAATAGGAAAGGAAAAACGAAATGAACTCTGGAAGTTGTAGTAAAATAACGTCATCGTGAAAATGGGCTGTTCTGAGGCACCCCCCCCCCCCCCCCCCCCCCCCCCCCCCCCCAACAGAGTTTCCTTTAAACTGATTACATGATTATTTTAACATATAAGTTATTACATCATAAAGGGCGATTCAGACGGTACGATTTTGCCTGCGACACGCTCACGCCATGACTTAAGACCATTTACACCACAAAATCGTATACAATGTTGCCAAAATGCCGACACGCAAATCGTGTTGGCTATGGCTGTTTTATGCAAGAGAAGAAAACAGCGAATGGTACGAGAAGTTAGAGAGAAGAAATGGTAACAGCGAAGATGGGAGAAAGGGGTTTTCCGGCAGTTGATGGATGAACTACGTTTAAAAGACGAATTAAACTATCGCAAGATACGATTGACAGCATTTTGTCTTGAATCGGTCTTGAACTGAATAGTCTTTGTGTTTACATTTGAACAACACCTCCTCCTCACTCCACGATATGAGGCGTTCTGTCTCTTCTTGAGAAAAAGATACCTTGGGTTTATCGGATTTACGGGCATTTTGAACTTGCACCGAAACGACTTCCTCCGACTCTCTCTCTCTCTCATTTTGACGCAACACCACTTCTACCCTCCTCCTACTAAGTAAATTTTTGTCACTTAAACGTCACGAAACGTCATCTTTTTATTGTTCTCGGCTGCGATTGTCGTAGAGTTTTCCTACGACATTTTCCGTGTTGTTTGCGTCCGCCGTAAGGATGTGGTAGGTTGATTTAAACGACACGATTCGTGTTGTAAGCGTGTCGCATGAGATAATCGCAGGCAAAATCGTACCGTTTACATCGCCCTTAACAGTGTTTTTCGATACCATATCAGCATATTGTAATATATTATACAATGTAGTACTGTAAGTAATATTTAAAAATACGAGCGGCAGAAGTGTATGAACATTTACAATGGCGAGCCGCAGGCAAGCCATTGTTAATATTCATACGGTTTTGCTGCGAATATTTTATGACTTATAAAAGAACAACAGCGATTCAGCTTAGTAGCATTCCTATTAGTGTTCTGTATCAGGATTTACAAACCTTCAATAAATTTTCATTTCGTTTGTTCTTTCTTATGCATGTGTTTATTTGTTTGGTTTATTCTAGGTAATTCTCAAGTATGACGCATTCTTTGGACCTTTTTAATTGCGTGACAAATTAATAATATTCATTCACGATATCAAGCATACAAACAAATGTTCCTAAATTTCACGAGGCATGTTCGAGCGTAGTCAATAGATAATTGGCATTCGTGATATCGCACTTACGTCACTTATTCAACAGTTCACGCTTAACAACCATGATGTACTTCATATAGTACGATGCATGTAAACCAATCGGAGAAACCTTACAAGCAACCTCAAAATCATCTTATATGATTTTTATAGTGGAATCAGATTATAGCATAGCGTCTCCCCAGTTCCCAGGGTAGACACAAAAATTAAAACAAAATATTTAAGAATATAGTTTTCCTAATTTCCGAAATTAACGCCCCCTTCCTCTCTTTTGGAATAAGCAGCCGTAAGAGGCTGCAACTTTCGAGTAGCAGCTACTTTAGGGTGGCTGTTACTTTGGGCAATATCATTACTTCCAGCAGGTAGAAAATTGACATTTACAGTGCAACACACCTTACCATGAGAACCCAACAAACTTTTTCACAAGTTAGCCAATCAGAGAGCGCGAATTCAATTGACAGGCACAAGTTAGCCAATCAGAGAGCGCGAATTCAATTGACAGGCACAAGTTAGCCAATCAGAGAGCGCAAATTCAATTGACAGGCACGCCTCCTGGCAAAGTGAAGTACAATGGAATGTTATCTTGTTACTTCGTGTTTATCACAGGAGTGCAAAAATTAATAGTTACAAAATACAAAGAGTTTATTCACTTTATTGCTTTACACATATCCGCAGTTTGGAAAATGATTATAAGAATTAGCTGGTGATATCGTGGACGATTGTAAAAAAGTTTGTTGTGTGCTCGCGGTAAGGCGCGTTGCACTGTAAGTTTCAAAATTAACATTAGTTTAGAAGGGGCGTTATTTTCGGAATCACTACGGTACCATATTTTCAATGTTACATAACACTACAATGCAATATTACAATGCTAACAGGTCCTTAAAAGTGGCTTCAGTTGCACTGTCACTGCGATCTGGCCATCTGTAATCAGTCTCACAATGAATCCCTCCTCTGTTGGTGGAAACATGCTCTGAAATGGTAAGAAACAGGTTTTTCATCAGTCTAGCTCTAAACACAAGTGGCTATTTTGACTGTAAGTAAATTGTAATTGATATTTTACAATTTTAGATTATGTCCCCAATTAGTGGTTTTAACGGCTATATTTTTTATTGACACTTGAATAAAGTTATTATTATTATTATTATTAAAGGGGCAATGTCACGTATTTTAGTATCACTTTGACAAGCCAAAAAACATATTTGTATTGACAGAAATCTAAAAATAATGGACAAGTTCTGTTACCAATATTACCCTACTATTGCACTAAAACTATAACTTAGTGTCTTTATAAGTGCAGATGGCCAGAATGGAAATGGATTACAACTTAATTGAGAAAATGTGAAGCAGCTGTCTTTAAAAACATGTCCATATCATGTGGTTGTGAGAGTGCAAGTTGCTTTAGGATCTGTATATTAAGGGTTGGAGAATTATCATGGCACTTGAAGATTTGCTTCAGTAAAGCTAATTTTGACATGCTACAGAAGTCCAATTTTATTACTTGATGCCAACTAAGCTGATGCTTGGCATATAAAATGCTTTTGATTTATTATGGCATTGCTACAAATTGGGATGAATTATCTCCACATACTATTTAGCAGGCAATCTTCAAGCTTCTTTCAAAAGGCGCTTTTAAATGCTGCTGTCTGTCTAATATGGACACCTCCATAATGCAGACACAAGCATGGGTCTGTCCCTTGGTTTGGCTGTAATAAATTTACATTCTGGTAGAGTTGCTTAATCATTATGACCTTCTGCTTAAATATTGGGACAGTACAACTGTGCTTCAAGGTTAGAATTTTTCCATAAAATAATGTATCTGTCAATTCCTAGCATGATCATTTCCCCAGGCACGATAAATTAGCAAACTGTCTGACAGCAGTCATTATCACTTAATTAGTACACCTGCAGACCCAGAATGCATCACATGAGATCTGATACTGTGTTTGGAGTTTCAAAAAGATTTGTTTATGAAAGACTAGCTTAAATTATATAGTCCTGTTGTTAATGTACTACAAGATTCAGAAAGATGGGTTGGGCAGGGCTGTGCTTTGGCAGTGCCCGCAACTCTTTTATTTTCAGCGACAAGAAAAACTGAGTTGTTGCCCTAATTGGGCTCCCAATGATTTTGTAACTCTAAGAACAAAGCTAGCCTTGGTTGGTAAATCGCAGATATAGTTAGCTGAGGCTAAGAAAGAGTTCGTTAATTTCATTGTGAATAACTATTCTTGTTCTCTTTCGACACTGTCAAGATTAAAACTCATTAAAAAACCTAGATACAAAAACTTTACTAGTTTCATCCACACAGACCTCTTTAGCCTTGGTTGGGTAATTGTTAACTCAACATACTTTGACAATGTTAGTTGTTTTCTTCAACAGGTTCTCCATTTTCCCATGTGTTCTGATCAAGCCACTGTGCTTCCATTTCTAGTAAATGAAGTTAAAATGTTACCATCAACTTACTGCCATATCACTTACAGCTAATTTGCTGTATACTGTTGTTGTATTTGTGGTTAATGGAAAAAATAAATGAATGAATTGAATGACCAACTGTTATAAAAATACAACTTATACTATTCCCTGTTCATCCCTTAAGGAATAAAAAAAATGAAAATGTTTTTAAGTTGGCGTTGTTTAATAATCAACTAATTACAAACAATCATTGCCAGCATGAATTTTTGTGATATGATCCAGAATAATGAAGGTTAAGGTAAGACGTAGTGTTATCAACCAAAGCCAAAGGCTGAGGAGGCTGATAACAATTACCGAGACCTTGATTATTCCGGATATCACAAAGACCGAATCTTATAATTGTTTTATTATAATTCATTGTAATGATCCTATTGGTTAGAACAACAACAACGCCAGGTAATAGCGAGCAATTGCAAAAACACAAGAGTACCATGCCTGCACTAAGGGAAAAAAAGTCTTGGTCGGAGCTGTAAAGCACAATTGTTTCAAAGAAAATAATGACAAATGCAACACTGCATGAGTACTAATTAAAATGTTTTTTGCTGCGTGGCACTCACGGTTAATGATAATATTGAAATTTAAGATTGAATGCCGAAAAAGAACTGACAAAGACAGTCAGACGTTTCGGGGATAACCCCTTCATCAGTGTTTGTGTTACTTTTATGAGACCTGCATGAGTACTGTTTATTAAGTTTGAACAAGAATAGAATTCACCACCTGTAAACTTGAAGTTGCTCTTGGAAATCATGCATGGTGTACACACTCTGCAGATCATTCACTGATCTGTGGAGTGATTATTCACTAAAATCTGTCTGTAGGGCAAGCTGATTTCTAGAAGACAATCAGAGGACAGATAGTGACTACAATGTACAATAAAACCTGTAATTCATTTTATGCCATTCTCTCTCCGACTTGACATTGCTCTTGGAAATCATGCAATGCATGTGCACTCTACAGATAATTCACTAAACTACTAACAGATTAGTAAATAATCTGTTAGGTGAGCTGATTTTCAGAATTAACTTACTGTAAGCTCTTAGCCAATGAGAAGACAGATACGTGTAGTGACTACAATGTAAAATAAAAACTGAAAGTGCATGATGTTCAAATTTGCTTGACATACAAAGTCATAAAGCTGAACACCATGAGAAAATTAATATGACAATTAACTAACCTTTTTTTCCTGATTGTGGCTTTCTTCAGATTAAGTCAGCCATCTGTTTTCACTTTCAAGTATGATTACAGTTGCAGGCTTGAATTTCATGTTCAGGAAGACCACAGGCTGACAAACATTAGAGATTGTATAAACAGCAGTGAAGGACTGACCATTTTTCTTTTAGTATTTACTTGTTTGTGTGCATGTCAGAGTGCGGGAAAGGCAAGCTTTTTCAGCTTGTTTTCTTTTGGCAACTAAGGGGCCGATTACATGGTGAATTTCAGCCTGGTCAACTGGGCTGAAATTTCGTTGTGATTACATGACAAATTTCAGCCTGGGATGAGATTTCAGCCCGGGCGCCAAGTTTGAAAATGCATGGGAAGATTATAACGAGAATCAAAATGGCATCGAAGATTCAACTGCGCATGCCAAAATTAACTTTTCAGCCCGTGCTGAAATTCTGACGCGATTACATGGCGAATTTCAGCCTGTTTGGCTGGGCTAAAAATTCCAGCCCGGTTTCTAAAACCGAGGTGGAATTTTCAGCTCGGGCTGAAACTTTGTTCATGTAATCGCTAACTTCATTTTAAGAGGATTTATTTCGGAAAACGGGCTGAAATCTCAGCCCGGTCAACCGGGCTGAAATTCGCCATGTAATCGGCCCCTAATTGTTATGCATGAATAACCTCAGCTAACTTTATAACCTTTTATTTAGTTTGCAAGATATTTTTGCTGTTGCAAAACATGTGTATTATTACTATTTTTTAGGGGGGGGGGGGGGGGGGGGGGGGTCTGGCCCAACTCGCTTCTGAAAAAATTAATGGTCTTTCTTTAAAGCAAACACTCAGCAAGCGAAAGCTTATGAAATTCAAAGAGTATTTAACTTGCTCTGTCAACTTCAAAATAGCCAGATTTCTTTGTATCCTAGTATGAACCTATGTACCTGTACTTTTAATTACCACAGGGTTAAACTGACTTATGGGGTGAATTATTTGGCTGGAAAAAGGTTAAATGTAATGAAATTTACTAGTACACGATATTTAAATATAGACAATAATTTGCATCTGATACCTTGAACTATCTTAGCCAAAACCTCATCATTCTGTAAACATTTGAAGGGGTCGGGGCATAACCAGCCTATGTTGCTTTTTGAGCGTTTTACTTTTCTTTCTCTCTGAGATTTGCCTAATTTTATCGTACAACGAATAATATCACAAACCCTTGTCGAATTTGCACTAATCTTAAGAAACTGGACTAATTTCACCTGAAAAAAAGCAGAGTTCTGGTCTTCTGGTGGTTGTTTACATTCAGAGCGTAATTTCGACGCCATCACAGCAGATTGGCCGCAAGAATTGCGACCGCAATACTCCTGACCCGCGCCAACGACATGAACAAAAATACCGTTATTTACGCGTGCCTGGTTCGTTATCGATCGTGAGCTCGCTACGGCAAACACATCGTCTGTAGCGTGCGTATGAGCCAATATGTTTAAGGCCCATCCGGTGATTGAAGGACATCATTAAGTCCGGAAATCCGTAAGTCTCTAGCACCTCTCAAAGAAACGAGTCGTGTTTCTTGCCTAAATCTCTATTTCACGCTCGAAGGTGAAAATAGACGTTGGTGGACAAGGCGAGCCGGCGGGAAAGTCAGGAATCACTTCGGATCAGAAAAGGGGCAGCGTTGTGAGTTGTGGGCCATTTCCCATCCCATGCCGTAGTCGAAATGCCCGATATCCGAAGTGCTTCGAGACTTATAATATTCTCCGTATTTCGTTTGGCGGACATTCCGTTTTCGTTTTCGCCATTGCGTGGTCGCGCGGGAGATTGAAATACAGCGTTGGGCAGCTCAAAGTGAGTTCTTGCGGCCGGGTGAAATTCAGCAAGGCGGGCAAAGACTATGAGCCGGCAGCGGAGGACCGGGAGTGCTTCCTAAAGAAGGTCCGTAACGATAAGAGAGATGGCGCGAATCTAAGTGGCTGACTATCGGTGATAAAAATGAAGCGATTTTGAGGGAATGAACTTCAGGATTTATTTTTCTTGAGCGGGATTCAGCGGTACGGGCCCAAACTTGGCCATCTGAAGTGAAAAATCAGCGTAAAATCGAGAAATTCAGGTAAACCTTGGGATTCATTTTTTCGAGCGGGATTCAGCGGGAGACATGCAGATTTTTATTTTTTTACATACGTTAATTCTCGAAAACGACGGGAAAAAACAACAGAAAAAAATTTGAACAATGTTTTGCAAGTAATTTGTAGTTCACATGCCAAAAATGGACAAATCTGAGCGAGAAAAATAAAAAACGACCTCAAAAGCAACATAGGCTGGATATGCCCCGAGCCCTTCATTTGTAATTCAAATTTCATTCCTCTGGCCTGCTCCATTTTTTCATTTCTTTCCTTGAGATCTTGGTATTTTCATATTTATTTATGGAAAACCACATGGAAGGTGTTTTGAGGCCAGGGCCATCAATGACTGATTTCTTTTAACATCTCAAGTATTTCCTAGAAAAATGACATTTTCCATAAGTGCTGAAAACTATCTAAAATGAAATAATATTGTTCATTGAAGAACTATCTGCCAGCCTGGTCAATCTTATGTGTATCAACCATATGGGGTCACTTACTTGAATGATGCCTAAAGTGATGGGTCTGTTCCAAGACTCCAGACTGCTAATGCTCTTAGTGTATTTTCCTTCTACACACCATCATGCAAGGGTTGAGCCAAGTAAAAGTCTAAAATGAAAACAGAAATTTAACCTGGCATACCATAAATGCTCTATTAAGCTACCCCAGGGGGCTTCTAGAGGGGGGCTGAGCTTAATAGAGAAGGGGCTTACTAGAGAAGAGGGGGGGGGGGGGGGGGGAGGCGCTTATTTAAAACTTGAAGATGGACTTGTTGTTCGAGAACGTATAGTGCGATTATGCAAGTCAAAAACTACATGTACTGTATTTTCTCGATAAAACGCCAGGTGCCTTTATTTAAAACTCTGCCTTGTGTACCTGGCGTTTATTTGAGGCCCGCCATTTAATTTTTCATCAGTTTTCATGATCACATTTTAGGTTTTTTATTCCTAAATTCTTAATTTAAAAGCTAAATTGATCAAAATGTTTCCAATATCTTCAGTTGATGTAAACAAAAGTGAGAAGTCTCAAAGAGACTATAATATAGTCAATAAGTTTAGCCAGAAATTCAACTGATGTTCCCTGACCTTGAGACTTTTATCTGTCTTTTCCTATAAACTATCAACTATGGATAAAGTAACTGTGGAGCGATCCCCAGGATGATAAAGATGATGAACTTTACATCTCGATTACTTGAAAGTCCCATTGACAAAAAATCCAGCAAATAGAGACAACGCAGTGACTATTGTTGTCATTATTTGTTAATGTTTCTTTTTTCCATTTAAAACTGACAAAATAGCAGTGCTATCTGTTGTAGCGTAACCATTAATAAAAAATATTTCTACTAAAGCAAAGCATTCAGAACATAATTATTGTTAGGTGGAATGGACGCTGCAGTTTATTCCACCTAAAACTACATTATTTCATGGTAACAATAATAACATAATACCAAATTCAATTAAATGCTGAACCTCAAATAAACACTGGTACCTCGAATAAACGCCCCTGGCATTTAATTTAGAACTCGACCTTGTTGATCCAGCTTTTATTTGAACCCAGTGTTTATTCGGGGCCCAGCATTTAATTGAGAAAATATGGTATCACACAGGAGAGTGGTAAATCTTCTAGGGTAAGTACAAATATTGTACATCTTTTGGTGGTAATCCTAAAATTCACTCACCCAAATGGAGAGTGCTGTCAACTGTAAGTTTCCAACCCTGTATACAATGTATACATGTACACTGAAACAAAAGCTGAAACAATAGAATACCTTTAGAACTACAGTCAAACCTCTTCACAACGGCCACCTTGGGGACAGAGTGAAGTGATTGTTATGGGGAGGTAGGGGTGTCATATAACACCCTGTATAATGCATACACTGAAACAAAAGCCAAAACAATAGAATGCCTTTAGAACACTGTATGAAACAATATTAAAACCTGTATAATGCATACACTGAAACAAAAGCGGAAACAATAGAATGCCTTTAGAACTACAGTCAAACCTCTTCACAATGGCCACCTTGGGGACAGAGGGAAGTGATTGTTATGGGGAGGTAGGGGTGTAATGTAACACAATTTTTTGGGGGGAGGGGTGGGGGCGTACAACATTTTATTTCTGATTAGTAAAAATACTTATTTATAGCATATAAATACATATAACACAACCAAAATATACCAATAAAACAGAAACCAAGTGTTCAGAACAAAAATGTTAACAAAACAAAGTGAGTATTAGGTCCAATAAGTACATAAGTTTGTACATTGTTTGCTTTTAATACTGCAGACAGTTTCTTAATTTTTCTCTTTCATGAAATGAAGCTGTCAAGGGTTGTCTGCTTGAGTGAGCTTTCACGCATTTTTATTTTACTAAGCAAAGCAATTACTTTGCTTGTGGCTTGGACAAGTTCTTCGTTCCCATGAAACTCAGCAAATGAAGCTTACATCATCAGCAGCTGCTAATGCTTCTTTCACCGACTGTAACTTTGGTTTAAGTGGCCGTTGTGGAGAGGTTGTTTTGGCAGCTGGGATGCACTTTAGCATCCGTTGCTGCTGTGGAGAGGTGGCCGTTGTAGAGAGGTTAAAACAAGAGTGGATGTATGGACTGTAATGTACGGAATGGAATGTATGGACTTGTGGCTTGGACAAGTTCTTCGTTCCTATGAAACTCAGCAAATGAAGCTTACATCATCAGCAGCTGCTAATGCTTCTTTCACCGACTGTAACTTTGGTTTAAGTGGCCGTTGTAGAGAGGTTATTTTGGCAGCTGGGACGCACTTTAGTGTCTGTTGCTGCTGTGGAGAGGTGGCCGTTGTAGAGAGGTTAAAACAAGAGTGGATGTATGGACTGTCCGCTGGGACAAAAAAAGTGGCCGTTGTAGAGAGGTGGCTGTTGGTAGAGGTTTGACTGTATGAAACAATATTAAAATGTGCACATGCATGATATTAATGTATGGGTCTGGGGCTGTATGGAAATCTTGCCAAAATCACTTCCATTCCCACAGGACCCAGGGTGGAGTTTCATGTCCATATGGATAAACTGAGCAGTCCACAGTCATACCAATCTCAACAGTCATAGCTACAGCCACAGTCATACCAATTTATAACTGACATTAGCAGTTAAACTGAGAAGTCTACAGTCATACAAATGCTGCCTACAAAATTTTGTAAGCTTATTTTTAACTGAAACTGTGTGAGACAAATGGGAGTAACTGCAGAATACCCTGCCATTTCGAGTCCCGTCTCTGGAAAAAAGTCGGTAAGTGGTACGCAGTGGCAGTATGAAAAGAAACAGAATATTAATCAGTTTCTGCATACTGCGTAGGCACCTACATAGAAAACAGTTGATGTGGCAGGGTATTCTGCAGTTAAGCTGACAAATAACTTTGTTGCACAAGAAATTGGTCAGTTGGACAACTATTCTTGGCTTGCACATGATTGCATAAAACTTCAAAAATCTACACTTTACATGTACCTCCTACAAAGCTGTCAGGTTTTAACGATGTTGCAATTCGTCACGCTATTTCAAATAAGCCGCGAAAAGAAACAAAATTGAGCCAGATGAATGTTATTTTTACATTATAGAATGTTTATAAGCCAATATTATGTAACTTATAGTGAATCCAATCTTTTGTGATGAGATTTTTTGCATAATCATGACTTTGAAGTTTGGCCGCCATGTTGGTGTACCAAATTATGTACCAGTCAAATCCAAGAGCGCCCATCCAACCCCCCACCCCCGGGCATATCCCGGGCATTTGACGAGAGGTTAGCTCCGCATAGTGGGGCATTTGACGCGAAACGAGGCCCGACGGGGCAGGCATTTGACTTTGGCAAAACATTAGTCAGCGGTCGCAAGGTAAAGGATTTCGTAATCCATTCTTTTCCGGTAGTTTCCACGTGGTTTTGCCTTGTGTCTGTTGACTCAGTTGACCTCTTTCGTTATAAATATTCATTATTCTGGAGTTCAGATACCTTTGCTTAAAGTGTGGAGCGCAGACAACGAAATCCGGAAAGGTGTTTTAGCAAGAAACTATTCCGAGCTCGTATCGAAAGGCTGAATTTCTTCTTGAAGCCAATTGCTTGTACTCTTATAAACAATAGTTTTCGGCCAATGAGCGCACAGGAAATTTTACAGTCATGGTAAAAAAGGTATTAGCCTTTCCAGATGACCTATTAGCAAAGCTACATGAACAACAAGTATACATAATATGACAAATTATTTGTCATTGGCTTTCAATTTCGTTTTGTTATCAGTAGAGTTATCTTTTTTGTTAAAAAAGAACGTATATGTTTTATTTGTGGATTTGTTCCAATTGGTTTACAATCTGTTTATTGTATATGTTGTGGGTCAAAATTTGCCTTGGTTCAAAATTTTCTTTCCTTTGTTTAAAACTCATTATCATACATTGTCATGCATTTTCATACCCAAAAACAAAGGAAAAGGCAAATTTTGACCCACAACAAATATATTGAGTTACATTATCTGTTTTGTTGGTGCGTCTCTGCATTTTTGAAAAGGCTTGACCAATGTGGGCTTGCTGTATAAATAAAAATTTGTATAAATTGTTACATTAAAAGGTGTGAAACGTTGTAAAAATTCCTTTAACTCGTTACTTTAATACATCCTTCCCGGACGGTGGGGCATTTGACGCTCTATGAAGCCCTGCCCGGCAGGGCATTTGACCCTATAAACTGCCCACATAGTGGGGCACTTGACCAATTTTTTTTTTAAAAAGTCAAATGCCCGGGGGTTTGCCCGAGGTGGGGGGAAAGGCGCTCTTGGATTTGATTGGTACATTAGTAGTACAGCAAGATGGCCGCTCCATACATTTTTACTTTTTACTCTTGAACAAAATGCTCTGGCTTCTTTAAAATTTGGCCCAGATGTGTAGTTTTAAACTCTCTACAATTCCATAAACATTTTGGAATTGAAATCTGTTTTTTAATGCTTCTGAATTTTGATATAAGCTTAACATCGATATGACTTAAGCTTACGTAGCTAGTAAATCTAGTAAATGTACAATAAAAGATGTAGCTTAGAAATGAAGTTTACTTTACCGTGTAACGGTGTTGGTTCCCGTTAGTGCTTGAAAAAGCTAAAACATCCTTGGCTCAGTTGCTGCTGTCGCTGAGTGAACTCAATTTCCCAAAGATGTTGTCATGAGTCACGCACAGACGGCCGTGCTATTCAACAGGAAACTTGTGGTGACGAAGAAAAAGAAAAAGAAAAAGAAAAAAGAAAAAGAAAAAGAAAAAGAAAAACAAAGATACACAAAATGTATTCTTGAAGGAAGATTTCATCGGCTTTGAGCTCTCCAATTTCAACTTTTTAGGCAGTTAAAGTACAGGGTTTTATCATTTGATGTTGAACGATCCAGGCCGCCATGTTGATTTTGTAATTTAGGCCAAAAATTGCGCGCTACAGTCATGTGACCAAAAACCACCAATCACTGACAAGGATCAGTAGAAACCAGTCTACCTCCCGTTCGTTCGATCCACTCCGCTTTCCGCTTTACTTTTACCTGAAGCTTGATTGCATTTTAGACAAAAAACAAGTGTCGTTGAAACATCAATAGAAAAGGGAATCATGATCATTGCCACCTCTATTTTCATAGTCCACCCGTAGCGCTCCTTCTCCAACCCACCCTCCCCTCCCCAACCCTGCCACCCCCTACCCCCAAGTCTTGAATAAAAATCACAAAGCCTCATCATGATCACACTGTAGTTGACACAAAAAAAGCGGAAAGACTTATTTTAGTCTTAATCATGTCGATTGGAAAATAATTTGACTGATTTGCTCTTAACGTCACCGCGAGAATTCCATACATGAATCGAAACTCGACCTCCAGCTGAAAACCCTTCATGAGACTACAATACACATATT
>JAJLRJ010000005.1:5025472-5185472 GCA_024195265.1 Dendrophyllia cribrosa
ATCCGGAAGCTTTCCCCTCATGGGCAACCACAGCTGGGTCCACTTTGCGTAAATGTCCAATGTACCTTTAGCACTTCTCAGGGTCACAGTATCCCAAAATCGCTGTATTCCGGTCACAAGCTCTTCCTTGTTAGATGGCTTTACAACAGGTGGAGGAAGTGTTTGAGCTCATGTGACAGCATCTCGATAGGTTTCATGTTGGGGCTTTCCGCTGGGGTCGGCCAGTAGTTGTAGTTGATTAAATACTGATTTAACCTGAGAATGGATTTTACCTGCAACATACACACCTGTACACCTACACTGAGAAAACACAAGCTCCCCTGCCTTGCCATAAATTAACCTCAAGCTCACGGACCATATGTTCAGGAGGGCTAGTTTATGTGAGGCCTTTTGTGTCTGAGATTTGGGAGGACTTAATTTGAGATGCGCCAATATTGAAAATTTTACCATGTTGTCTTTTGTAAGTTTTTCACCTTTTGTATGCACTCTATAACAGGTATTTTCAGATCATGACGTCAGGTTTTTTTGCTGGAGTTTGCACAACAACTATCATGGCCCCAGGAGAAAGAATAAAGTGCATTTTACAGGTAAAACTTCACAAGCAGCATTAGTCTAACATCCACCAACAGAAATGCAATAACAAAAGACATGCAGACATTGCCGAGCTAATCAGTTAATCGGCAATGACACAAGTGGGGACTCTGTATTTTTATAAGAACGATACTAAACAGTAATTAGGATTTTTTAATATACATAATGTTAAATATGTGTAAGTTACCTATGAGTATAAATTTTATGATATATAGGTTGTTGTTCAATTATTTTTCTTTTCGTTTAAAATTTTTCAAACCTTAGTTTCGGATTATGGTGATGAATCTGAGACAAAGGAAAAGGAAAATGAAACTGGTTTTAAAAATTTTAAACCAAAAAAAATTAAGACCACAACATATACATGTACAAGACTTTGTATATTTTTTGTTTGCATAATAAATTAGTTACAGCAGAAACCTATAAGTGGGTTGAAACGTGCAACTGTCTCTTGTACGCTTCAAAACAAGCTTCGGATTATTCATTTATTATTTATTTTATTCCCACGGAATCAACGAACGCTTTTCATTCAACTAATTTACATTTGAAGGGGTCGAGGCATATCCAGCCTATGTTGCTTTTTGAGCGTTTTACTTTTTTTTCTCGCTCAGATTTGCCTAATTTTATCGTACAACGAATAATATCACAAACCCTTGTCGAATTTGCACTAATCTAATGGTTACAGCATATGGACATTTTTACCTTATTACTTAGTTTATTTAAATAGTCTCCCTGATTAGTTGGTTATCTGTGCTGCTCAGCTATAAGATTTTGAGACTCATAATTTATAAAGTTATCATCATCATCATCAAAATCATCATCATCACATTTCTCAGACAACCTCTTGTCTTGATTGGCTCACACTTAATATATATGACGTATGTCCCAGATGTACAAAAACACTATAAACTTCACTTATAGTTCCTTGGTTTCCTTTAATGGCTAAAAAAAGCAAAGGTTTTAATAATGATAACTAAAAAGGGATAGACATCCTTCATACATACTGTACTTTTGGAACTGGCATGGAAACGACTCTGTCAGTTGCGCTATATAACTGCAATAATCACATCCTCTTCAACTGCAGTTCATAAAAATTTGTTTATAATACACATTCATTTTCACAGATCCAGCAAGCATCTGGAGCTGAAAAGAAATATGCAGGTCCAGCTGATGTGGTGAAAAAACTTTACAAGCAAAGTGGAATCCGCGGAGTGTACAAAGGAACTTGTGCTACCTTACTGAGAGGTGGGGTTAAAATTATTTGTTTTATTTAATTTATGATTTGGATGTGTAAACTGCACGCAGTAGCTTACAAGTGCAAATATAGGAATATTGGTAATGTGTTTAAGATCATTCATGCTAATTGTTTATGTGCATACTTACTGTACAAAGTCATGTACAAGCAATTTAATCGCAATGACATGCCACGTCATGTACGAGTGTGCATGCTAAGGAAAAGCTGTTGCATCAACTAAGTTGCTAATTTGGATTTAACTCTTTTGGATGGTTGGTGACCCCATTTTTGTTTCATAACTGTAGATTGATTACAATTTTCTACACTTTTTAAAAAGTTTGCAAAAGTTTTAAAAAATTTATATATGTGTTGTAGCTAGATGACTTTCTAGACGATTTTGGGTCAAAACTGCTCCAAATTAAAACTATTAAAAAAAGTACCTTTGTCGTATACAAGATGCATTTAGAATGCTAAGGGGAATATATCAAGTGAATTTTTGAAAAGAGAGAATAAACCATAATCAAAGTTTTAGCTTTTTAAAGTAACATTTCAAATGGTGACGTAGCCCCCTTAAACACTGAATAAAGTGGTTTGCAGTTAATATGTAGGTAGGAACAGGTTCTTCTAATGCTCTGGACCCTCCTCCTTGATCCACTTTTGGGCTGGTTAACTTACTTGTTAAAGGGGCTATGTCGCGAGGATGGCGGGTGAGTACTGGGTACTAACAACTTGAAAAACGTCCGGTGGCTTTTTATCAAGTTGGCGGCCATTACTGTCGAATTCGCTGCAATCCGTTCCATCCCGTTGTATTGCGTGGAAGGATAGATCTCAAGTTTACAAATTAGTTAGAGTATTTACTTGGCTAGATTTTTGTTAAATTATTTCAGCGATTTGTTAGTCGTACCTTCAAAAAATTCGATGTCTTCCAGTAGTGGTGGAAGTTGGGGAGGAATTCAAAAGCGAAATCGATCCTGTGTTTGTTTACCTCGCGTGGTTTGAAGTGGTTACCGCAATCCGGGAGGGAACAATAGAAATTTGTTATGTGTGACGTCAGGTGACGTCACATGACAGGAACTCATTGCACAGACTCACCTTGCGACATAGCCCCTTTAAACTCTAAATATTTTCTCTACCTGTAGATGTACCTGCCACTGGAATGTACTTTGTTTCATATGAGTTTCTTCTAAGTAAATTAACTCCTCAAGGAAAGTCGTAAGTATTAAGTAAAGGTTGGTTTTCACTACGACGGAGTCAATGTCAAAGTCAGCATTGTATTCAGAAGGAGTCATAAACAATGGACTCGTAAGCAGAGTTTTCAGTTGTGCTTATGACCCTGTTGTTTACACTTGTGTCAGAGTTATAAGAAGGAAATGAGCATTATGATTGGTATAATTATTTGTTTCTGCTTGTGGCTCCAACAATCTAGTTTTCACTAGATTGTAAGCCATGGCGTCATAAGTATAACAAAAAAATGGAAACCTGATTCTTCTGATTCTGAAGAGCTTACAACTCTGCTTTATCCCTTGAACTCCCAAGAGTGCTAAAAGTCAATATTCAAGTAAAATTCAAAATTTTATTTTGTGAAATATTAAAAAAACAAATGGTACCATGCAAAAGGACAGCCAAAGAGGTTTCATTTGAATGGTCACACCACAGAATTTTGTGAAAAGACTCAAAAGTTATGGCTACACTACATGTCTCCATAATTGACTCTGGGAGTGAAAGGGTTATGTTGTTTAATGTTTGATGTTGTTCGCACCCTTACAACTCTGATTCCGACTCTGACTCCAAAAACCAGCCTTACAAAAAAAAAGACCAATCGACAGACTGTTCATTAATGTTGTTTCCTAGTAGTTCATCAATACTTTGCCCAAGGTTAAGTTTCTCAGGCACCTAGCACAAGTAGTACATTATAACAAGACAGTGAATTTCTCCCTCAGTCCTACATTGCCGGGACCTGAGTACCAATTTTCTGTTATTGAGATCTGCCTTCTCCTTTTAAAATGTTCAGTTACAGTAAAATGAGTACAACGAGTTGATTGTAACCTGAAAAATATGTTACTGAGGCATACCTAACATGGCCTCATGGGGAGGTCTTTGCTAAAAGATATATATGTAACTTTCTCTCCCTTTAACTCCCAAAAGTGCCAAAAAATCAAAATTCAAGAAAAATCCTAAATTTCATTTTGCAATATATGGAAAAACAAATGGTACCATGCAAAAGTACTGCTGAAGAGGTTTCATTTGAATGGTCACACCATAGGATTTCATCCACAGACTCAAAAGTTAGAACAAATGGTACCATGCAAAAGTACTGCTGAAGAGGTTTCATTTGAATGGTCACACCATAGGATTTCATCAACAGACTCAAAAGTTAAAACAAATGGTACCATGCAAAAGTACTGCTGAAGAGGTTTCATTTGAATGGTCACACCATAGGATTTCATCAACAGACTCAAAAGTTAAAACAAATGGTACCATGCAAAAGTACTGCTGAAGAGGTTTCATTTGAATGGTCACACCATAGGATTTCATCAACAGACTCAAAAGTTAAAACAAATGGTACCATGCAAAAGTACTGCTGAAGAGGTTTCATTTGAATGGTCACACCATAGGATTTCATCAACAGACTCAAAAGTTAAAACAAATGGTACCATGCAAAAGTACTGCTGAAGAGGTTTCATTTGAATGGTCACACCATAGGATTTCATCAACAGACTCAAAAGTTAAAACAAATGGTACCATGCAAAAGTACTGCTGAAGAGGTTTCATTTGAATGGTCACACCATAGGATTTCATCAACAGACTCAAAAGTTAAAACAAATGGTACCATGCAAAAGTACTGCTGAAGAGGTTTCATTTGAATGGTCACACCATAGGATTTCATCAACAGACTCAAAAGTTAAAACAAATGGTACCATGCAAAAGTACTGCTGAAGAGGTTTCATTTGAATGGTCACACCATAGGATTTCATCAACAGACTCAAAAGTTAAAACAAATGGTACCATGCAAAAGTACTGCTGAAGAGGTTTCATTTGAATGGTCACACCATAGGATTTCATCAACAGACTCAAAAGTTAAAACAAATGGTACCATGCAAAAGTACTGCTGAAGAGGTTTCATTTGAATGGTCACACCATAGGATTTCATCAACAGACTCAAAAGTTAAAACAAATGGTACCATGCAAAAGTACTGCTGAAGAGGTTTCATTTGAATGGTCACATCATAGGATTTCATTGACAGACTCAAAAGTTAAAACAAATGGTACCATGCAAAAGTACTGCTGAAGAGGTTTCATTTGAATGGTCACACCATAGGATTTCATCAACAGACTCAAAAGTTAAAACAAATGGTACCATGCAAAAGTACTGCTGAAGAGGTTTCATTTGAATGGTCACACCATAGGATTTCATCAACAGACTCAAAAGTTAGAACTGCACCACATGTCTCCATAATTGACTCTGGGAGGGAAAAGGTTAAAATGAAGAAATTGATGTAATACAATGAATAATTTAAAGATTTAAAAGACACTGAACAATACCCACACCACGACACAACAGCTAACCAACAAAAGTTTCTGTAACACCAAGAAAGACCCTTTATTTATTTTAGTGAATAATATTTAAGTGGTCATTTGTTTCTGTTGCAGCCGAAAAGAAGTCGGTCCTTTAAGTATTCTTTGTGCTGGAGGTAAGCCATTGTTTCCAAGTTCTACATGTAATTTTTAAAATGATTACCATACATCAGTTTTAATGTGCTGTATTAATTGGTCATTTAAGTTACCAGACAAGGGATTTGAAATTCGCCGGTGACCTTCATTGCCCCTGCAAACAACTCACAAGTACTTCCTGCCTGGTATTCAGCCCAACTCTCCAATTTACAGCCGTCAAAATGCTTTCTAAGTTGATTAAATTGAAATGAAACCACTTATACCTTGCATTTAACAATAGAGAAAAGCCATTGTAGACGGAAGCACGTATGCAAAAAGGCATCGAAGGTATCAGACAAAAAGGAATTACATGAATAGGCATAATGCGAAAGGGCATCACAAAAAAACGGCATGATCAAAAGAGGCATCACACAAGTAGACATAAAACACAAAAAGGCATCATTCAAAACGTTTTCATGTAAGATGAATCATCCAAAGAAGCATAACACAAAACGGCATTAACCACCTCCAGGTTAGCTCAGTTGATAAAGTGCCAGTCTATAGAGCGGGTTTGAATCCTGGCCGGACCAACACTCAGGGTCTTAAAATAACTGAGGACGAAGGTGCTGCCTTTGCTATGAAATTTGCCAAATGGTTAGACCATGGCAGTCCTATTTCTCATGGGGACGTAAAAGAACCACCAAGGACGTAACAAAACCCAGGCTGTGACCACCCTCAGTGCCATAAATGATTAATGGGTGGGGTGGGGGAGATGAGATCAACAGTCGACCGATAGCGGCTGTCTGAGGCGCCTTCATAAGCTGACATCCGATCCCATTCTCTTAAGTGTATGTAAAGCGCCATGAGACGTGATAAATTATGTGCACTATAGACACTTTTAATAAATACCACGATGCATCATTTTCCGCTAATGACGTCAAACATATTCTTTTGAATTCTCTTGCAATTCAAAAGAATACATTTGACGTCGATAGCGGAATGTGATGCATTCTGGTATTTATTAAAAGGGTCTATACAAGTCTCTATGATTATTATTATTCATTTCGAAAAAAGGTGTCATGCCGATTGGCAATGTGCAAAGAGGCAACTTCATTAATATTGGATAACCAAATCGGTGAAAAACAAATTGCCTGGTTTGGGTTTTGCCTTTTGGTTCCAGTTAGCAAGAAGTTCAATTTAAGGATTAAGTGTATCTGCTTGTTTTACATCTGTAGGTGTTGCTGGCATGATGAACTGGACTGTTGCTATTGCTCCTGATGTGCTTAAATCCAGACTACAGACATGTGAGACCCAATTCCTCCTTGATTATTATTATCTTTTGATAAAATATTCCTCACCCTAAATAAGTTTTCACTTTGAGAATGAATGTCAGGAACAAAGCACAAATTACTACTAGTAGTAATCATAGATTATAGTGCGTCTCCTTATCCCGTGGCACCTCGTCTTGACCTAGTACCTTAGTTTCATGAATTAATTCAGCCATTGTTTAAAAGGGATTTGTCGCGAGATAAACGTCGGGCCGACATCAAACAAATTCACGATATCGCCGTGGGATCGGGCAAAATCCTGCCGTGCTGTGTAATCCGAAAGGTCTCAGATTTTTACGACATATAAATGGTATATTTGTCTTGATTTCATTGCGGTTATTTCTCCGATTCTGAAATTATACTCCTCAGTACATGTACTAATACCGGAAATGAGAAATTTCTGAGAAAAGCCTGAAAAAGTGCTCCCGTGATAAACTTCTTGGACACCGACGATTAAGTCACACAACATTCAACGTGAATTTCGCAGGATTTTTCGGATAAAATTACAACTACCAGTTGCAAGTAAGACACAAGACTGTTGAATATTATTCATTTATAAGCTAGACAAATTTTAGTCACAAAATTGCGAAATCTTTAGTCGCAAATGCGCCCGATACAGGCGCAATTTCGAGCACTGTAAAGTTAATCTGCGTTCGCCTGGCGCGGCCGGTCAGTGAATTATTGCTACAAGACATAAGCGAATTGCACCGTACCGTAGAACATCGCGAAGAACGACGTCGGTATTTAGGTGAAAGCTTCCCAAATCAGGCAGAGAACCACAGCAAAATCAAGATAGAACATTCAAAACATACCAGAACGGTAGCGAGGAAAATCTGTAACTTCTTGCTTGATTCCAAAGAGACCCAACAACTTACTTGGTCCGGAGAAGAACCTTCGTCCAATTTTTCCACTGCGTACTTTTTCCAGGCATTGAAATATTGAGCCGTACGATTCCAAAATCGGGAAAATATCCGAAACTAAATCAAGACAAATAGATTATTCACATGTGACATTTCGGAACCCCAGCTCCCCAGGATGATGCCTGATTTCCACGCGCTGGGATGCTGGATACTATTGTGACGTTTCAAGATGGCGCAGATTTGGTACCGACACTTTTCTCGATTCTTTCCGCTTAGCCTAGACGACGCGCTAAGAATGCTGGATACTGTTGTGACGTTTCAAGATGGCGCAGATTTGGTACCGACACTTTTCTCGATTCGTTCCGCCTAGCCGACAAGATTAGGAAGCGTCTCCTTCGTCGATGCAATAAGCTATTGAAAACACTTCTAACAAGAGAAATTAAAACCTTGGTTAAGTTTTAATCCTGGGTTAGCGTTAACCAGCTTTCGAACTACTGGGCCCGGAAGTGAAAGGAAGGCTAGTTATTTTAATTATTAGTTATTTTTAATTATTATTATTATAATTATTATTATTAAAATAATGTCAAGTTCAGGTTTTGGCTTGCCGCCATTATTTGATTCAAATGGCCAAATTGCTGGTATGAGTTTTGTGAACTGGTTATTGCAGATGCGTTTCAACGGTTTTCAGCCAGCTTTTCCAGGCTCAGTAAGCTTATATCATTCTAAATTATGGCGATTGGTGTAATTACGAACTCATTGAGTAAAGTAAAAGATATTCGTCGTAGTATACTAGTAGCACTTTAAGGAGAAGTTCAATTCTGATTGCCGTTTCTGGTGATTCATTCCTTTGCAGCACCTGAGGGAAGTTACCCTAATGGAGTCCGAGATGTATTTAGACACTTGGTAAGGTCCTTATAGCATGTTTGGTATTTGAAGGGTGTGGTGAAACAACAGCCAATGGCACTAACAGTGCAGTTATAGTGTCTATCCTTGAAGTGCCTGCGCAAGGGAGGTGTCAGATTTCCTTGGGGAGGTGTCTACCTTAGAATAGTATTTATCTAAAAGGTGCATGCCAAAGATAGGTGTCATACTTAGAAAAGTGTCTTTGTTGAGAGGTGTTTATCTTTATAAGATGTCTGTCTCAGTCTGAGCCGAGACGTCCATCTTAGAGAATATCTATTTAAAGAATGAAGTTCAGCAGGGACCAACCACGCATGTTAATGTTAGATAGGTTTGTGTCTGCTGTTGTGTTTTGTTGTGTCAGTCTGATGCCTGCTTTTATCACTTGCAGATGCGTGAGGAAGGTGCAGGTGCTTTATTTAAAGGCTTAACACCAGTTATGCTCAGAGCTTTCCCAGCAAATGCGGTAAGTTTGTTTTAAATGTTGTAAATAGTAAATCTAAAGATAGCACATCTGTAAAACAACAACAAACAGCCAATCAAAACGGGAAGCAAAAACATGCAAACAAGCAAACAGCCAAGCGCTGAAAAACATGCTATTAGTGCCAAGTGTGGGAATACTTGCAAAGGATGCTTAAGGTGCTGTTACAGGAAACAAATTGTTGCAAGTCGTACGCACGATTTTTACGTTTGTTTTTGAAGTTGCACGAAAAGTCAAATGTTTTCCGCTTCTTTGTGAAAACATGGCTCTTGCAACTTGTTTCGCCACAGTCTTTAGTCAGCCAATTACAGCCAAGCATGGGGGACAGATGCGTCATTTTTCAACTTACGCAATTGTAACGTGTAACATTGTACGTGCAACATTGTACGTGTGACTTGCAACAATATTTTTGCGACACAAGTTGTACAAAAAATTGTGATGCGTGATAGCACCTTTAACGGCGTTAGTGCGGGAAAACTTGCAGCCGGTACGAAGCGCGGGAAAACGCACTTTGATTGTAAATGTTTTCCTATTTGCTTGAGAAATCGCATGTTTGTCCTTAAAGACTAAAGTTTCAACAGGAAGGGAGGGTGGGGAGTTGGACGCAGCGGGTGGTGGTCGGTGGAGCAAAACCCCCAAGAGAGGGTAGGGTCCGAAGTTGTGCAGAATCTTTTATTTAGAGCGTTAATGTATTCACGAGTTGGTCATAGGAGCCTTTGATTTATTAAACATACTTCATGAGAAGTTTGATTTATTTTGTCTGTCTTCTTGACAGGCTTGCTTCCTTGGATTTGAATTAGCCATGAAATTCTTCGATTGGGTCGCGCCAGACTGGTGATCTGGAACGCAAACGAGACAACACTGGTCATGATTTCTTTTCTCTATCTACTGCCCAACTTCTGTTCGAAATAAACCACTTCAGCTAAAGCACCACTGTCGGAGAGCTTCGCTGCATTAGTAATAAGAAATCCTGGATAACACCTATATTAATAACGTAATAATAGCAATAATAGCACAAATATTTATTCACCAGTTCTTTGGTCCTCTTACTGATAAAACTAGATTATAGTTTCTCAAATTATTTGAAATGAATGTACGCGAATAAACTCCTCCGAGAACTTGGACAAGTTTAACAAGCAACTTGTTAGGTAAAATCTGACGCAATGCTAAAAAAAGATATGGCTTATTGAGTGAGCAGTATTAAACAAGAAACAGGACGCAATTTTAGGAAATATTTCAATGCTGTATACACTTGCCGAATAAAAGCGAGTTTTCAATAAATTGGCTGAAAATCCTGGCTCGTTAATAGGCCTTTCCTACAAATACGGTAATACTCTTCAATATGCAGGTTTAACCTCGTTCAGTTGGATGTAATACATTTAATTTCTTCAATCTCCCTTGTTCTTGTGGGACAATGACATTTATATACATGCTATCAGCTTCCGAATCTAGGTTTTAAATTACAAACACAAGAATATCCATGTTTCATCAGTTCTTTTGTACGTAAAATAAATGCAAGAATAGTCCTTTTTACAGTTGTGTGCTTGGTGACCTTGCCTTTGAGTGGAAGCGAGGCTGGAGGTGGCCTTGCTTTGATACAAACCTTTCTGCCTTTCATATGTTAATAATGCTTTTCTCATGCTAACTAGCTAAATTTACATCTGAAAAGCTCCAAGGTCTGTATCAAAGCAAGGTCACCTCCAGCCTCGCTTCCTCTCAAAGGCAAGGTCACCAAGCACACAACTGTAAAAAGGACTATTATGCAAACTTAAGTTTTGAGAAGTTGATGCATAGCACGTGATTACCTCCTGAATACGAGGCTACACCTGCACTTTGAAGAATAATATGGTATTTTTAGGAAAGACCTATATTGCCTCACGTTATTTAGTCGTAATAGTAATTGCACCTAGTGGAGCCACGGTGGTCTAGTGGTTAGTGCGTCGGACTTTCGACCTGAAGGTCGATGCTTCGAAGCCTGGTCTCTGCCGTCGTGTTGTTTCCTTAGACAAGAAACTTTACTCCACACTGTCTCTCTCCACCCAGGTGTATAAATGGGTACCGGCGACAAAAAAAATGCTGGGGGTAACCCTGCGATGGACTAGCATCCCATCCAGGGGGGAGTAGCAATATTCCTAGTCGCTTCATGCTACAGAAACCGGGTTTAAGCTCCGGCCGTTGTGAGCCTTCTGGCTCGTGTGCGCGACTTTACTTTACTTTTAGTAATTGCACCTACTTTTGCTTGTATGTAACCTCGAATATTATAATATGCAATAGTGGACCATCTATTGAAAAGCTGGAGCTTCAAAATGGCAAGTGGAAAATTACTGTGGCCCCAGGGGCGGATCCAGGATTTTTCTTAGGAGGGGGTGCACCTCTAAGGAATGACGTTACTGAAGGGTGACGTAAACAAATTTTAAAAGCGAACAACGCAGACTAGGTCATCTTAGGGGGGGGGGGGGGGGGGGGTGCGCACCCCCTGCACCCCCCTGCACCCCCCCCCCCCCCCCCCCCCCCCCCTAGATCCGCCCCCGTGTGCAACCTGAACCAGCCGCTGCAATATTTGAAATCAAAATTAGGGGGGTTTGGGGACGCTGGTGATGTTATGAAAGTCCAGACGTTGTTGTTGTTTTTGCTGTCCCTTTTACTGATGAAGGGACAACAGTCTCGAAACGTCTGAACATTTGTAACATCAACACTACCCAAAAAAAACTAATTTGATTTTAAACTTGTGCTCAGTGGCGCAACCCAGTTTAAATCATACTACGATCTCGTTAGTTACAACATTTAACCCTTTCCTTTGATGAGTGCAACAAATCAAAATTCAAGAAAAATCCGACATTTAATTTGTAAAATATTGAAAAAAACAAACGGTACCATGCGAAAGTACTGCAGAAGAGATTTCATTTGAATGGTTACATCATAGGAATTCGTTGACAGACTCAAAAGTAAAGTTTACACTACATGTCTCCCCGCCATAATTGAGTCTGTGAGTGAAAGGGTTAACCGGTTTAATTTAGTTTAGTCACTGGTGAGAAGCCAGTTATCGGTTTTTCTATTAGATGGGTCTTTTCATTAATTGGCTTTTGTTCTCCGTGTACAACATTCCCTCGAAATCCCTCTGCGGTTCTTTTCGTCTCCTTTTTACTCCTCTCGATCACATTTATTAGTGTGTTGAACGCAAGTTTCAACTCGTGATGCAGTGTTTCCGAGCAGCTCGAAGTTTTTTCCATGCCGGGATTTTGTGTCAGACACTTTGAATCTATCGGTGGTAGAGAAAAAACGCGACTTTTGTTATCTAATAACTTGATGCCAGGAGATGACAAGCTGTTTATTTTGTTCTTTCCGTGTCTTGTCTTTTTCTTCTTTCGTTTTCCTTCCTTAATAAAAACTTTATCGTCTGTTGAAGTTTTCCCACCAAGCCCGCGAACATCCAGCTCTATGTCAGTTTTGTGGCATTTCTCTTCCTCCGTTGAGGTTTTCTTTACTTTCAACTGCGGTAGGAAGAATGGCGGCCGTTTTGTCTTACTGTCGCTGATCTTTAGAACACTTCGTCTTTTAAAGATCTTAACGTCTTGGAATAAAACATTGTACTTGCTTATTCTTGCCATTATAGATCCCACACCATACACTCGCCGATGGGAAGGAAATCAAATCCACCAGCGCATCAATTCATGGAACTGTAGGCAACTAGAACTTACAGCAACTTTGTTATTCTAGCGCTGTCGCTAAATTTGTTATATTGATGTAGTGATTAGTCACTTCGCCGTTAACAATCGTAAAATGTTCATCTATGTTCCTCAGTTGACGTCGGCGTGAATGAATTTAGCGAAATAAGTCTACAAGTAAGGAAGCTATGTTCACCCGCAAAATCAGTGTCGTCAATGTTGATGAGAATCCGAGCAGTGGTAATATAAATATCAGTCGGTAATTGCTCCCTCCAAGAATGATCGGAGAAAGGCTTGATTTCTTTATTACATGGTCACTATAATCCATCTGTAAACAAAAGAAGACAAATTGCGCCTGGTGAAGAAACAAATCGTGATAAATGGCTTTACACATGTAACATTGGCTTTAATATTGCTCAAGAGCAACGACCGAAAAATAATTAAAGATAAGTGCATCAACGAAGTCTTGATGTCTACTCAGTTTCTAGTTACCTTATACCGGCGGTTTCGCGGCACAATCCCACGACGATGAGTAGATCAACTTCATTGAAATTGTTATGTATTCAGGCTTTGAGCGATATGTTAAAACCGGTAATTTTAAAGCGAGTATATCATTAACACTGAAGTACATATAAAATTTAGAAAAACTTGTCGGACGGTCGATGAATGGAAATTAATACATTCACTGATCGATGTCTGTTTTAATAAGACGTCATTGATATGAAGCAAATCAAAAGCAATGCAACAGACTAATTATTAAACTGACAACAGTGTTTCCCTTGAGATTCTAACAATTTGTTTACAAATTAATTTGATAAAGTACACTCTAACTTATTAGTTTCTGGGCTATTAAAAGGATTGTTTGCGTTGTCAACTCATAGTGCTAAGAAGGACGTTAAAAACAAACACTTGCGTCCGTTACTATGCCTCGAAACCTGCTTCGTTTTCTGAAGCCCTTCGCATTTGAACAAAGCACAAGGTGTCATAACCACGGCTTCGTGGTTGTCGCTCAGTAAACGCGGGTCCACTTTGTGCCTTCTTACATGACTTTCATAAAGGGGCAGTGTCAAAATGTTTTGTATTTGCAGAAACCGAAAAATAATGGTCCAGTTTTGTGGTAAATTACCACCCTAGTTATACCAAAACTGTCGATGAGTGTCTCTAGTCATTGACGGACCGGGTTCAAGTTGAAGTGCCTATAACCCTCAAATACATATTTTCAGAATCAACTCTACGCACATTGAATAGTTAAATGGTGAAATATTTCTGATTTTGAACGTCGCGTTATTGAGTTACAGAGATTTGAATTTACAAAATGCTAATTAGATGACGTCAACCCAGGAATTTGCCATTATTTCTGTGCCAATTTACAATGCGCAGTTTACAGCTTGAGGATAATAAATTTGATAAATACTAAAAATAAACTGGATAGTCAATCGATTCGTAAAAAATATTACTTGGAGGTGAAAACAAGTAGTTGTATAATAAATGATTCCGGGTTGACGTCATCTAATTAGCATTTTCTAAATTAAAATTTCTATAACTCAATAACGCGACGTTCAAAACAAGAAATATTTCACCATTTAACTATTCAATGTGCGTAGAGTTTATTTTGAAGATATGTATTTAAGGGTTATAGGCACTTTAAGGTCCTGTAAATTGCAGCTTGAAAAAAGTTAGGCTAACTTTTTTCAAGTTCTCATATTTTCGTTTCCAAAATCAGCTAGAAGAGACCATGATTTGTTCCTCTTTCAAGAATTGGTTGATTTCTTTCTTTTGGTGCGTGAATGTTGCTCCATTTACTCATTAAATTCCACTTTGAAAGCAGTTGTCAACACTAATTAAAAAATTCATGAGAGAATTTAAAAGCATATTGTGGTGTTGGAAGTTGACCTTATGACCAAGTGTTTTACTGATATTTTTGGTTTGTAGACTTTACACGATTCAGTTGCTTAGTTTAGAGTGCGTCGATCGTAAACACAATTTTATTTACAAAACCTCCTGGAATGTCTGGCGTCTTCATATTTCTTCTAGGACAACTTGGAATCAATATCTTAAAATAATGTACGTAAGTTCCCAGCAAAGAAAACTTTGGAAACGAAAGAAGTGGATAACTATAGTAAGTTTAGACAAGTTTATTTAATGTAGGTGCGTTATATACCTTTGAATTCCCGCCTTGTTTGTCTCCAATACCCATGATGCAACATTTTTCTTGAAAGGGCCTTTCTTCAATGTAATATACTGACCCAAGCTCCAGAAGCCCCTTCTCGACATATTCAGAGTGAAATAAAACGCGCCGACGGTTTATAGAAGCTCCTCTTTTCAGTCCTCGATCCGCCCGGTTGCGCCTCACTGTCGTGGCAATGACAGAAAAAATACAACCCTTTCATATTCCTGGTTGACTTACATCCCTGACTTACATTCCTGATACATGTTGTAATCACAAAGGGAAAACAATAGGAATGTTTTTCGACCTAAATGGCAGTTTTCTGTACCCTTTTCTATACTTTAATTCGTGAAATCCCTATCCTTTTATATACCTCCAGCCTAAAAAAGGTACCCCTTTCGGGCGGAGCAGCCTCATTATAGGAAGTTCCCCCCTCCCCGGGGTTCGCATGCATCAGAAAATTCCTTTCATGACAACCAAATTTTCAATTACGTTTCATTATAGTTGATAGCGAACCATATATTTAATGCTTTCGGACCATGTAATTTTGTCTTGCGATCGGGAGAGCACGCAACTAAGAAGTCACTTGCTAAGAATCATCTAATCGATGGAGAGCAAGTATTTGGAAAATAAAATAAAAACTCGAGTAAGGTCCGGGAACGATGACTTGCTGTGATTCTAACCTCGACCCCAAGGCCGTCTGGGACCGTTTGAACCAGTGGAAGGCCCTGGGAACGAGGTTGACAACACTTGTCAAACACTGCGAAACGGTCAACCAACGGTACGTGTTCACATGATTTGGTTGCTAAGTATCCTAGTCGGAAGTATTCGTCTTAGTTGGCGACGGTTGAACAATGCTCTTACGCTTAATTTGTTTTACTTTCTTTTTTTAATCCGTGAAAGTTATTAGCGCCATTGTCTATTAAAATTATGTAAATAAAAATTTAGTCTACACATTGTAAAAGAAATGCAGTCGTTTATATTAATCAGTGCTTGCTCATATAGAATTTGTATTGTGATGTTGTTTGTGTGAACTGAGATAAAGATGAAGGCATATTTCTTAGCTTTAATTCGACTGTGAAGACAATTAGATATAAATTCGCTTATTATAATAACTTTTTTGTCTGGGTGATCTAAGCCAATTCATTGTTCAGTGCAGACGTGGAACTTTGGACAATCTCGTCTTTCGTGATATGAGTGTCTTCGTTTAAAAAAGCGATTTATAGTCAGTTTAAGAGGTATTCGATCAGACGAAATATGACCTACTTACTTACCGTATGAAAAAAAATCGTATTGAAGTAATGAAACAAACTATTCGCCTTCCGGGCAGATTCTAGTGTAACATACTCTGGTATAAAACACTGGCAGACAAGACTGAGTTTATTGACAAGACCACAGCTTCACAGCTTCACAGCTTCGCAGCTTCATTGTAAATAAGTGTCAGCTTTATGAATTCAGTGCCTAATAAAGTATCTATCTATCTACCAATAAACAAACAGACATAAATGGCCATCATTGCTAGTACTACTATGCATCTAACCGTCCAGAATTGGACAATGTTGTCCTCCCGTTTACTAAAAGCGGTAAATGTGGAATGTTTGTCTCCAGGTAAAATTGTTCAAACGAGTTATCGTGTACTCGCTCTTTTCGTCTATGTCGGTTCGTTCGTTTTGAACAATCACCAGCAAACTTTGGAATTCTGTTCTGACTTTGACCAATACTGGGTAGCCTGTTCTCGCTTTCCCGTGCTTTTGCTGTCTTGCATTCATCGTCAACAAATCTGTTTAAACGTGATAGTGTATGCTTTTTAATTCCAGGTAGAATAAGTTTATCTTGGAATAGAGTTTTTTGGCACGAAGGGCTCTCGTCCTCTAATGTAAGAGTTTTAATTACATAACGTTTCGTTCTTTCACTGGTATTTATTTCTTTATCGCATTTCGTTACTTCATCAGAAGTGCCTTCCGTTTTGTCTAAAGTTTCAAAGGCTTCAGTTCCCTCGTTGCTCGATTTCAATATCCCGTCTAGTTTCTTGTTCCTTTTTGTCTCGACGCCCATGTCGTCTAAATCATAAATTCCTGCGAAAGACAAACTTAATGCCAGTTTATTTCGACTCTCGGATAAAGCTGGAGCAACATTCTCGAGTTTATTCCTCATATCCTCTGCAGGTTTCAGCTGAGGTTTTGTATCGAATATAGAATGCTCGTTCACACGTCTTTCATCCACAAAGGTCAACCGCTTGTGCTTTTGTCTTTTTTCTCGCAATGGTGGTAAAAATGATTTGTGTTGACCTTTATTCACAAGCTTCCTGTCCACTTCATATTTCTCCAAATGAGTTTCAAAAGTCTTGTCTTCCTTTCTCGAAGTCCTTGCATATAAACTGTAAGTGTCTGCACAGACAAGATCATTCAGATTTATTTCGTCTGGTTTCAGTTCTTTGTCTCCCTTGTCCTCTTCCTCTTTCTGAATAATTTCGTCTTCCTCCGTCGAGCTGAGTTCTTTAGCACGTCCTTGAGATGGCTTACCTTTCTTTTTTCGCCGTTTTCCTCGATGTTTCTGGTGTTTTTTCATGATGTTCACGGTGTTAAGCCGGGATCTGTCTGATATAGCGCAGCCAATCAATAGGTCTTTTAAACTGTCTGATTTGGCATAAAGATTTCACTTCGTTTTGTTTAGTGATGTGCGAAACTTCTTGTTATAAACATCAATTGCTTCATCTCTTTTAATTTCCGTCTTTTGTCTTGTTTCGGTTCAATAGATCTGTACATCAAAGCATATTGAGCATAACGCGGTTCTGCAAGGTTAAAGATTGAAATTAATTCGAAGACCGTGCATGCGGTACTGCAGAGGTTAACAATTTAGGCATAGATCCACTTCAGCTTGAAGTCAGTTTGTCATGCAATCAAACTTGTACTCACTTTAGCTTCTCGACTCGAGTTTCCCTTTCTGTTGTCAACTTGTTGATTGCATTGCCGGCAGGTTCTCGGTAGCAACGTAAACACTCTAAGTTCGTCTATTTGCGCACTGTAACGTGTCATCGTCCTTGTCATCCATAAACGTGCCTTAATCTTAAGCTTGTGACGGGTAATTGGACAACAAAGTTTTTCATTGGCAAAAAGCACAATTGGGTTTGCTGCGAGGTCAAGAGGGGCGACACTGATATTCATTACTATAATGCAATCATCTTTCGACACAAAGGAACTAAAACACTAGCTAAATACTTTGTCCTTTCATATGGAAATTACCGGGAAATTAGTATCGAAGCATTTGGCATAAGAATAACTCATGACAACTGCTTAGGAACGTGTTAAAACATGCGATAACAGTGATTCTTCGAAGCGATCAGGTCAGGCCAGACTGGTATATATCTTGTCGGCATCCAAGTTTTCCTTTACTAAATAACCAATAAGTTTTAGATGTGAAAGATTTCAATTGATTTAAAAGGAAAGTTTCTGTATCCTTGGATGCGATGGAATGTATTAAACTGATCGGGCACGAACTGCCGAGGGTAAAATCCCGTATGAAAAGAACGGGATTTTTAGTGTCCCGGATGGGCTAAGAGGATCTGGAAACGAGTAACCAATTGTTCTGCTTCCAGCATGTCCAGACTCTCCAAGTCCCTCCCTCGGTACAAGAGGTGCAAATATGGAAGTCCTGATAGTATAGAGGTCTCCGCATCCGATATAGGTTGCCGGTATAGGAGTATATATATCCGGTATAGGGGTATCTTGTCCAATATATAGGGGTGCCGAATTTATACACAGCAGTTAATTGACTCTCCTTGAACGATGGGATCTTTACGTAGAAATTAAGGTGATTCCCTAGTATTGCATGCAAGCATTCCGCATCACTACTGCGCAAAAGTATTTTGCGTCATTTGCGCGTAGACGAGCGCGCGCGCACTTCAAAGCAATAGGGTTTCCTTTGAGGATTTAGTTCCCTCAGTAAATAAGCGGTTGTTTTCTCAGTCCTAAGCGAGCTTGGTGACCTATCTTTTTTTTTGGCATAATTTCATTCTTTTAGTCCTCCTCTTTGTGCTGTAAAACTTAAAAACAAAATCATGTCAGGAAAAAAGTTATCGCGAAAAAAGCATAAGTAGCCATCGCTCGTGGACACAAAATTCTATCCTCGAGAACTGTTCGAGATCACGCACCCGACGAATATTCTTAGTTAAAACCTTTTTAGGACGTGTGCCTGTGTCATAAAACAAACATCAAATTGTTTCTTTTGGTCAATACATTACATCTATTTTGTTATTTCAAGAATTACTTTAAAGTTGTGCTCCCTGTCTCTGCAAAACGTAGTGTGAGCTGATGGAATAAACGTGCGCTTGATAAGTGCAGTTGCAAGGATTTAAAGGGTAACTTGAGACAATTATATCTCCGAAACGAGCTTGGTGACCTATATTTTTTATTGCAGATTTTGGATCACTATATTGTGGAAAACAATCAGCGAAAGTTTAAAGAAAATCTTATGCCAACTTTCATTTCTAGGGAATCACCTTAACTAACTAAATCATGATTCTCGCAGTGTCTTCGGGTCATAGACAATATTCGTATTCTCGGTATTGAACTGGAACTGGCTTGCAGTCGAGGCTCATGCGGGGGAAGCTTTTCACATGCAAATATTTTTAATGATATTCCCCCGCATTAGCCTCGACTGCAAGCTAGTTCCAGTTCAATACCGAGAATACGAATATTGTTAAAGCAAGCTTTGTTCACAATTTTAAACTAATGCATCATTAGAAATTGATCTTATCACTGCAAGGATTATTTTTTTATTTAATTCCATTACAGAGGTTGATTTCATAGCCACTATTCTATACTGAACAGCAAAACCACAACTACAAACCAGTAAGATCTGAATCAACAGAAAATGTTGAGAAAATAAAACAACATGGCAAACTGGTCCATACGGCGGAGAAAACACAAAGGCAAGAAGAACAAAGTAAACTACATTTTAGCGGGTTTAAATCACTATTATCAGCCAGTTTGCCAACAAGAAGACATGTGTAAGGGATTTCTACTTTATTACAGTGAAATAAACCTTCTCTGAACAAAATACCATTCTCGACTAACTTAGGCTCGATTTCCAGCTGTTTTGTGCCTCGGCGTTCCTTCGCACACTTGTTGGGAGGAGGGTCTGAAAACCAGACTTCCTCAAACGGCTGAACTAACCAGGAATTCATTGATCATCAATCTGCAACCGAATGGCAAAACTCTCACTTTGACTGCTAAGACGTTTTTGGAACAAAATGACTGTGATTATCCAAGTTTTCAAGTGTCTGCATACTGAACCAAAACCAAAGGAATCACTCTCTGGCCAATCAACTGCAAGAGATGCAGACAGTCCGATCGACCGATATCAATCAGAACGCGAAGTAAATACGTTTAGTCGGCGTCAAATGCGGGAAAATGAGTGCGAGTAAGTCGCGATTATTATTGTTTTTTTTTTTCCTGATTGGTTGAGAAAATGTTGCGAATCTTCTTGACTAATTTCGAAGCGCAGTAATGCAAAACCAAAGCAAACGCGATGTTTTTCAATACTCAACTAAAAAACGCTTTAAATAGCCAATGATTAGAACGAAGCGTGATTTAAGCGCGGCGGAGGACCGTGCGTCACGCTCTACCAACTTGAAACGTGCGCGCGCGTGAACAAGTGCATGGTTTGTTTGCGAATTTTTGAAACGCGGCAAAAATGGCACGAAAGACGGTGTATGGATATAATTACCTAAAATGTTAATTAATCAAATAATTGTACAATATGTGGTGTTGGTAATTTTCCAGCTACGGGTGGCAAGTCACTTCCAAAAATCTTGGGTGAATAATAATTTCTTGCGGCACTTTGAGGTGTATTTGGAAGCAAACGTTCTTCATATAACTTGCGACTTGTGCAAACAAATGGTAAAGAAGGCGGCACTTTGAAGCTTGTTAACATGCTAAGAGATGTCGAAAAAGAATAAGTGCAATAGCTTTGGATAAGCGAAGATTCTTTGTGCAAATTCCACAAAAATCCCCCGTCTGTTGTTAACTTAGAGCAGTTTGTAACATCACAAAGTAATTTTCTGTTGTTTAGCTGCTTCATATGTAAAGAACTCGACGCTGCCACAGAAAGTTTCACATTTTGTTTACATCCAGTGATACAATCTTTTCTTTTCTCATCCGCCTGTTTCAACACATTTAATTTTTTATTCTGTCTTTTTTGAAAGGCTTGAATGACCTCTGTTATGCTTTGTGTTTTAGCTCCTCCTTTGCATTCGATGTTTTGCTGGTTGCTATTTTCTCGATTCTTGTCAAAAAATTCAACGTTTTTGCAGTGTTGCGTCAATTTTTCTTTAATCTTCGAGTCTTTCAGTCCGCTTAATTGTCCTGTTTCTTTATCATATTCTCTCCAGTATTCCAATGGCCGTGAAAACTGAACTTTTTTTTTCGGTTTCGGAACACCTGCGTAGCTGTTTATTTTGCCTTCACATAAGCTCGCATGTTCTGATATATGAACGTCTTCCATTATCGCTTTCGCCTTTTCTACGTCCTCTACTAAATTACTTTCCAACATTTATCCGAAGTGGAGACGAAATTTTTCACAACCAATTTGGGTGGTATGCTTCATTTAATTATATATATATTTTTTAGGAATCTTTGTATGCTTATTTTGTGTTTGTGCTACGCTCAGAAAGTAGCCGGTGATTGTTTAAATTTGCGTGTCAATGGGTGACAGCTTATGGCGTATAGTGGGCACTTTTTCAAAGAAATCCTGAAAATAAATGCATCCGCAACTTTTACACGCAGTCGACATTCTGTAGCAAAAGCGAGAATACACAGATCCAAAACCAGTTATCGTAGTAATACAAACAGATTCCTTTCAACGTAACATTTCAGTCCAGAAAGTTCATGTTAATTCTGATGGTATAAATATCTATTGTTCCTCAAACAGCTTGAAGCCACCAGATATTCTTCGAAAGGAGCTTTGTTTTCTTTTACACAGTTTGTGAAGTTCTCATTGGTTCATATCGTTTTCAGTTCTACGATAGAATAGCCGTGTATGCTAAAGAAGCAAAGCTGAAGTTGTTTCCTTGAAGGTCTCGGTCTTGGTCTTGGGGACGATGTATCAATCGAAAAAGCGTTGATATTCTTCAAACTAAACCAGGATAACTTTCAAGGTCAGTGCGACAAAAGACCTCGTGTTATACAATATACGTAGATACTTTCTGTGTATCACCACACAACTAACCACAGTTTTGAAGTTTTAGTCGAATGCCTAATGGCGCTAGAAAATAATCTTTCCAAAAACAACGCTTACGTGTTTGACGTAAGTAAATATTTGTACAAAACGGCTGTAGCCCGTTGACATTGTTCCTGATAATTGTGTTTCATTATCCACTATGTAGGGAGTTTATTATATATTATATTAATTTTTGACGACGTGCATATAGAAGTTAATGTTGAAAACCCATTTTAATCTTGAGGGATTAACATGGTTAGCCACAAATAGTAATATGTCGCTATGGTTAACGAACATTTAAAACGATTCCGGATGGACAGTGGGTTAATTGAAATTAAAATTGTCTTCTAGATTACACATTTGAAATAATTTAATTACGCCAAACCAGCGTAAAGCTGTTTAGAATTCACGCGGTTTTCAAATTATAAAGGATTAGTTTGCGAACTGGGCCGGACGGATCGGACCGAAATCGATCTTTAATTGACATTATGGAGTGGACTGTGCGAGAAATAAAGAAAGATAAAAAAAGCTTGTTGCTGGCGAAGACACAGACTTTAAAATCTTTAATCATATGCTCCTTAAATAGACTGACCTCGAAAGGGAATACTTGGGACAAAACACAAGGTATTTTATCATATGACCCGTACGGCCTTGCAAGCCTTTTCTTTGCAAAACCATTGATGAAAACGGTCCCGTATGAGGGCCGTACGCATTTGCGCGAGCGGGGCCGGAAAAAGCCGTACGGCCCTACTACAAAAGCGTACGGCCTCGCGAGTTAAAATTGCAAACAATTTTGTCTCCAAATTGGTCATATGATAAAATACTTATTGACTAAGTTAGGTCGGGCCAAATGGGAAAATATTTGGCTCTCGGTCATTGCGCACGCACCTCGAGCCAAATATTTTCCCATCCGGCCCTCCCACTTAGTCAATAAGAACATATTATTTTTTCTCTTTATATACTGAAAACGGCTAGCAACCCAGCAAAAAATATATGATCATCCAGTGTAGATCACGTGATTAATTTGGCTCTTGAAAAGGATTAGCCTGTTCTTGGTGTTTAGATTGTGGGGAGCAGCGAAAAGCGGCGCGCGGCGCTTGGGTCGGCGCGAGGAAAGACTGGGAGAGGAGAGAAGCGCCCCCGTCCCCAGCCTCCCTCGTTTTTTTCTCTTGCGCCCGATTTTTAACCCGTGAATACGCGCAAGCGTAATGAACGGGCTATTGGTAACGGTGGCTAATGCAATCACTCACTCACTCACTCGCTCCTTCCATCAGCTGTAAACTTAGTGATGTAATGCTTTGTTACGAATGCGTTTTGTAACAGGAATAATGTGAATCCAGCGATAACAATAACTAATTTGTTGTAAACGAATATAAACAACAATAAGCTTAAAAATGTTTCGCATTTGAAGTCTTTAATGCAACATTAAAATCGATCTAAAACGGGATTTTCCAATCGAGACACGCGTTTTGATGCGTATCTACCTTAAAATAGTAAAATTAAGTCTTAATTGAGCATGTGGTCCTCGATATTCCAGTGGTCTAGCGCCGGGATTCAAAGTTGAGAGGCCCGAGTTCAATTCACACACTCTTTTTTCTCTTTGGACTGGAAATTATGAAAGTGATTTACTTTTTTTTTTTTGCTTTCGTCAATATTGCGTTACAATTTAGCATTTTTAAATTCACGGGTTGGCTCTAAGGAGACTTTGATTCTTTCGCGCACCACAAACTTAACGCCTGGAACAGGCTAGAAAAGGATAAGGTAAATCTATTTGTTTATACATGCGCGCACCTTAAAATTAAAGTTTTTTTTCGCAGTAATTGGAGAACATCGAGAGAAATATTACAGTAGACTAACCAGATTAACCAGTTTCGCTGAAGCTAGTTACGTATAAAAGAAGTGTAAGCTCGATTACCAGCCGCAATCGATACGAGAAAGAGTAAGGAATATTAGGAAGCCTATCTTTTTGCTGCTACATCATGCTGACGAGACCCAACCAGGTCGAAACAGCTGTCCACGGAGGTCACAGGTTCAATCCTGAGTGGGGATTTTAGATTTTCTTTTTTACACTTGAAAATTTATTTAAAATAAAATTCCAAGTGTCGAAATTACGTTATATAATTCTCAATAAGTGTCCGAGGTTGTTTAGGCGGATGGGATCTAATGCTGACCGGCATAGAAAGCCTTGGACAAGACTGCCACAATACTCCAAAAATCCTGAAGTATTTTGTCGTGTAAAACATAATGAAATGACTTCCTTTCGATTGAACAATGGTTTCAGAATGTCAGAAAAAAAAACATGGCTGCCGATCGCTGAAAAGAACCTTCGAAAACGCCATTTCATCGTGTCACCTGACAAAATACTCCACGATTCTTGGAGGTTGTTGGCGGCCTTGTCCAGGGTCTCCTCCGCCCTGCACGCCATTTTGAAAATGGATAAGGCCCTGGGGATGAGGTTCGGCTCTAAAACACGCGCTTTTCAATGTCACAATTTCGTTGCTATTGTAAGGCCTGAGCCAATTGGTAGGATGTTTACAATCACTCGGGGATCTTTAGCGACCTTCTTATTCATGGCATGAATGTGGACAGCAACTCTTTCGTAAATCGACCTGAGATGGTAATGGAACAACTCAATGCGGTCTCGCTGATAGTCCAATGGTTCCACTTCCCAAGTCCTACCATCCCTGTTTATCTTCGGGTCACACACGAGGCCTTCCAACAGTGTCTGTGAAGCAAAGCAAAAGAGATATCAGGAATGTAGCTCAGTATCTAGGAGAGCAGGTCCACGCTGGGTTCGATGAGTGGTCTGCAGGGAACATGCTCCCGGGAGCATGCTCCCGCAGAAAAGGTTTTTAAAAAATGGAACCGAAAAGATGTGATGTGGTGATGGATTTTGATGATAAAAGTTTTTGATTCTAGGCAAAATTATAAACAAAACAAAGACTGGAATTTCTATAAACTTGCATGTCACAAATTTACAGGTTCAGAAGTTAAAATTATTAGCCTGCATAGCAGGCGCCGGACATAAATAGGATCTAATTCAAAGGGACTTCTACGTTCTCGAACGTAAAAAACGAAAAAGTAGGAGTTTCAAAGCAGGCGCCACCTCTACCTTTCGCGTGAGCTCCGCGCGCACGTCTTCGGAATTGCGGAAAAGAAATATCTGTTCTAGGACAAATTTATAGACGGGGAAAGGACCTTAGACCGTCTGTTACCATCATCCTGGATATATCAAAACCAATGAATATTTGCGCATGCAAGGCGAAACGAAAAACAAACGACAGTTTACAGTTTCGCTGATCAAGGCGCGCAGTTCACACGAGTCTTCCTATTTCCCTTTTTGTTTGTTTACACAAACCAATTGTCGCCTCACCCTAAAACAAACACGACACACAAAGTAAATTATTCCTTCCTTCTCACACACGCCTACCAAGATCCTCCCAGAAAAGACTTTTTAATATGTAAATTAGTTTTTTAGCCATGTACATGAATGTAGTTGATTCGTCCTTAATAACACTATTATTTAGCCATGTATATCGTTTTTTTAAGTGTCTAAATTCCCTATTATTGTATTTATATGTCTCACATCTCCTCTTTTTAGGGAATCGTTAACAGGCTAACCTCTTGTTTCCCTTTTCAAGATGTCATTTTTTTATTTATTGGGAGGGACCCCCATAAAAAAAGTGACGGGGTGATCATTGTACCTTTTAGAGGCTAAGTATCACTAAGGGTGTTTGAATTGAATATAATCACTGTCAGAGTTATTCTGATACATTTAAGCGTATTATGCCATAAAAGTAGGCTGACATGAATTAACAACTGTTGAGAAAGAATTGCTACCTCTTAGGTGTAAAAATTAATGTGAGCCACACCCACAAAACGGGTTTCTGGTACCTTTTAGGGGTAAAAATTAATGTGGGCCACACCCACAAAACGGGTTTCTGGTACCTTTCAGGGGTTTCTGTCAAAATTTCCGAAGATCGCCCCCATTAATTTTATATAGAAGTCCCCCCTGGGGCTTGAATAAAAATACATGTATATGCTAATCCTTACGTCATCGAGTAAAATAAGTCCTCCTTTGCGCACAAGTTCCATGCATTTTTCATAATAAACAGGATAGTTCCACTTATCTGCGTCAATGTAGACCATGTCGAAAGTTCCTCCCTCGCCGTTAACGATAAGTTCATCTAAAAAAGTAAACGATCTACAGAAGTTGATAGAAAAGAGTTAAATCGCAATCGGTAAATTATTAGTCAATTTCTCGTTCAATGTTAGTTCAGCCGTGTTTGGTACAACACTAGAAACAATAGAAACGTTTGAATGCATAGGTTTACACAACGCGTAAGTAAAATGCACTGGTCAGCGGTTTTGCCGGATCTCTATGTGGAGATGCTTGAGCCAGACGTCACCTGAAGTGTACAAGACAAACTGAATGCAAGGCTGGTTCTACGGCAATGGGCTGATATATTTAGCGGCTAATATTTCGGCTAACAAAATTAGCCTTCCTCGGGCCGTGGCCAGGGCTATACTCAAGAGAGACACTAGAAACAAGTTTGAGGGAAAGCTAGGATTATTAAGAAAAAGAAAGGTGTATGGGAAATGGTCAAACCTATTGTATTCGGATAGGACCAACCGTGTTACAAAACGACTGGTTGTCTCTTTACGATGTACCCCAACCCTCCCCCACCTAAACAGATGGTGTCTTATTGGTATAAACCCGATTCTATCAGGAGTAGAAACTGAGAAAAAGATTCAAACCAACCTGTGCCGTCTTACTAACAATGCAAGCCTCATACACACAAATATTAAAGTCTCATCTCAAATTTTTAGGCCAATAAATTTTGTCACATTATAGGCTCATCAGATAGGTGGTATCTTGCCTTGCCACCTACCCCCCTACCCCCGTACCCCCCTACCCTCTTACCCTTGCACACTGTACATTTGTTATGACTACCTCCCTAAGGTTATAATTTTTTTTTGTCCATCGCGTCTCGTACCCAGGGCCCAGGCGTCCCTCCTTATTCCAGGGCGATGCGCGTGGAGTTGTGGAACTGATGTACTGTATGCGTTTTGCATCCTTCCCACGACTCCCCGCGCACCCTGTTTTCCCGCGCTTGACTGGCGCCTGCGGACGAGATAGCCATCATTAGAGTACAATAGAGACAGTGAAGAAGAATTTTGGGTAATTTTCGCTACGATTTTTGCTTTTAGTCTAAAAAACAGCAGCCTATGGAATCTGGTAAAGGCGTACTTTATTCAGGTAATACGTCTGTACCCTTTCACGTTTCTTAATTGGAGTGTGGACTCTCTCGTCCACGTAACGAAATGGATGTAGAGGGGAGGGGTGGTAGTGGGCATCCGAAGGGAGGGGAGTGGGGTGGTAGTGGCTTCTTAATATAGTTACCAAGTGCTTGGGCCGCATCATTCACAACAGATCTTATCTTGTGGTTTACGCCAGCCTAAAAAGATAAACAAAGACGGTTTCATGGAAAGAAATTCTGCAAGAATGATAGACAGATTACTATCGACTATCGTATCAATGACAGCCATACCTTTTATTCTTCGAGCACTACCTCACTCCTTGTATAAATAGTGAACTTTAGATTTGAATACGAGTACGTCTTTTGAATTTCAAGCCAGTCACGTCCGTCACGTGCCCAGAGCTGTCGGTTCTTCCTGTTGCTGACCAGTGGATAAGGAGACTCTTGGTATAAAATTGGGCCGATAAATGGTTATCTAGAGCACGCGCGCGAACTAGGTTTGAAAAGTCGTACTCCTACTCAATGTCGTTCTCGTAGTCCGATCTAAAGTTCGCTAATAGCCTGCAGTGGAGGCGTACTTTTTAAGTGGACGAGTGCTGAATTTTAAATTTTGTTTAGTGTACATGTTTGGCCGCTTTTGTGGTTTCACAAAACGTTGATGGCTGGGAGGAGTGAAAGAGGGTAGCCTAACTCCCACTTACGCGTATTTTGACTCGCCTAAACCCGCGGATTAACTTAGCGCTCGCCCTCCTGCCCAGGCGGCCAGGAACCCGGGGATAAATGAGATGGGAAGTCTATGGCATATGGGAGGGGAGGGGTGGGAAGAGGGCGGGAAGTACTCTTTGCCATGAGGCGGGAACCATGCGTTCGGGAAGCGGGAAGCGGGATCAGAACCCGCTGTCTTCCCCTACATGCCCGAATTAATTACTGAAAAAAGAAACATAGCTAGGATTTCAGGCTAAGTAAAACCGAATTTGTCCTAAGGCACTGCATTATGAGATAAGGGAAGTGTCAATGAATTTCATTGTGTTTTAGCAGGAGCCTGGTTTTAGTTACGGCGCGCTGACGGGCGCCAATAAGGTCGAAAAAGCTGTCCGCGTCTTCTTTCTAGTTTTGATCGTTCATGTCAGGTCTAGCAAACCGTGGTGCTGTGTTGTAAGAGAATGTATACCTTTTCCCAGATTGGGCGTCCTGTGGCAACCCAGTCATCTTTGAAGTCTATTGTCACCATTTGTCCGTCTTCTGGCAAAACAAGAGCGATGCTTAGCGCTGTTGTGCCAGCAAATGTTCCTGGAAGAAAAGCATAACTTTTCAGCGGATAACAATCACAAACACTCGCGTGATGAGTTTAAAGAATTCCTTCGTGGGTTGTACGTAGCGGTTGCAAGCTAAAGGCGATGTTGTTAATACACGAGGCATTTTTAAAGCAAAATTGTTGCGTTAAAAGTTAAAACACCCTGCAACAACGAACAAGCGATTTCAATGCAACACGCATCTACATCCACGACAAAATGATGTCTTAAAATCACCCAGGTGCTATGTTACACGGGTCAATTCGATTTTAACCGACACAACAGGCGCTTTTGTGTTGCGCAAGCGCGAATCGCGAGCAACGTGCAGTGCGGAGCGCGAAACACGCGAGGAAAAGCGGGTCTTTCTTTTTCTTTCTCCTTTGCGTGCCTCAAGCTCCGCGCTCGTTGATCGCGCATCACAAAAGTCCCTCTTGTGTAGGATAACTCTTTTTAATGCAACATTGCTGTCATTAAAACTTGCCGCTAAAAATTGTCTCGTGTGATGGGATGACTTCATTCTTCGGAAATTTTCAGATGCGCCTTTGGCGTCTTCAGTCTGAGGAAATTGGAAAGAAGCTTTTTTGCAGCTCCATGTGAGTGAGAGAAGAGAACCGGAGAAGAAGGCTTTGAAATAGCGCGAAAGGGGGGAAATTGGGCAAAATGCTTCAATTTAGTTTTTCTTCCTCAGTAGCAAAGAGGCGGAAGTCGCCAAATAGGGAAGAGGAGAGAACCGGAAGTGAAAAATGCTCAGAATTGTAGTGGTATCAAAAGGTTGTGATATAATGATGGTATATTTGTGCGGCTCTTCCTTCCCTCTCGGTAATGAGTAAAATGCATTTTCAGCGTCCCATTAGCTGACCATCGTGATACTAATGGTGACGCATAATCAGTCGACTTCATGATCATCGCCTGATGAAGATTAGCTGTAAGCAGTTGAACAACGCGATCTACATCTAAAGTGACTACATCGTGGGACAAACGATAATACATTTTGTTATTGTGCCTTACCACGATGAACAATAACCAACTCTTTCACCATATTGTCCCTTATGTTGTTGATCGGCAACATATAATGAAATAATTGCATGTCCTTAATTACCGTTTCACCGTACCTACTTCAAGTACCTTTCTAGCTCCGATTGCTTGTGCCAGTTGTGTTATAAAGCTAGTTTGGCCTGCTTCTGTTGCCTTTGTGGAGAATTCTTTCAGTTTCTCGCTAATCACCTAGAAATCAACATGCAATCTTAACATGACAGACTCATCGCTAAAGCGGACGCCTCTATTTCTCTGATGGACGCGTAGAGTGAATCAATTCAAACACGAGCGGCTAAAGGACCACGTGATCATTATATTCCCGCCATTTTTTACGTTTACCGTCTGTCATTTGCCGTTTTCAACGCGAGGAAGGCTGTTTTCACGTTCCTACGCAACATTTTTTTTTATTTTGAATCATTCTGCTGTATTGACAGCTCCATTTTAAGCCCAAAGCTCTTCTATGTTCACCCACAAATTAGAGCGAAAAAGAAAATTATCACGCTGAAAGGCTGTCACATTTTCAGGAAATAAAAACACGTCTAAAAAAATCTTAACAATAAACCACTCTTAACCGCCAACGCTTACTTTAGTTAATACTGCAGAAGGTAGTAGTTTTCTTTATTTTTTAGTGAGTTCACGTGAAGCTTATGCAATAATTTGCACGTATCTCATGGCAGACCTCAAACGGCTTAGCCCGCACCAAGCGCTTTTGGGGGTGCTCAAGCGGGTTTGGTGCAAGCGCGGAACGCGAGACACGCGAGGGAACATTTGGGTGTCTCGCTCTCCGCGCTCGCGCCCAAAACCCGCTTGAGCACCCTCAAAAGCGCTTGTTGTGCAGGCTACAAACGGCGAGGTCGCGTTCGCCTCTTTGTTTTCAGGGGTACACAGTCTGGAGGCCCGAGTTCAATTCACGCGCGCTTTTTTCTCTTCGGACTGGAAATTATGAAAGTAATTTACTTTTTTTTTTGCTTTCGTCAAAATTCCTTACGTTTAATTTTAAAAAATATCGAACCGTGTCAGTGTGAAAACATAAGCTTACCGCAATATTGCGTTACAATTAAGCATTTTTTTTATTCAAGGGTTGGCTCTAAGGAGCCTTTGATTCTTTCGCGCACCACAAACTTAACGCCTGGAACAAGCTTGAAAAGGATAAAGTAAATCTATTTGTTTATGCATGCGCGCACCTTAAAATTAAAGTTTTTTTCGCAGTAATTGGAGAACATCGAGAGAAATGTTACAGTAGACTAACCAGATTGCAACATCCCAGTTTCGCTGAAGCTAGTTACGTATAAAAGAAGTGTAAGTTCGATTACCAGCCGCAATCGATACGAGAAAGAGTAAGGAATATTACGAAGCCTATCATTTTGCTGCTACACCATGCCGACGGGACCCAACCAGGTCGAAACAGCTGTCCACGGTTGCATTTTGGCTTTCAGTTTGGGCTCTATCATGTCGTTGTCGCGTTAAATGCTCTACGTAGTATCAGCTTTGCTTACCGTTTGTATTTCCAAAACAACCTTGTCCCCAGGGCCTTCTCTACTTTCAAAATGGCGGGCTGGGCGTAGAAAGCCCTGGACGGTTAGCATTAGATCCCATCCGCCTAAACCACCTCGGACGCCTTATTGAGACTTATATAACGGAGTAACAGAAAGCCTTGGACAAGACTGCTACAATACTCCAAAAATCCTAAAGTACTTTGTCGCGTAAAACATAATGAAATGACTTCCTTTCGATTGAACAACGGTTTCAGAATGTCAGAAAACAAACATGGCTGCCGATCGCTGAAAAGAACCTTCGAAAATGTCATTTCATCGTGTCACGTGACAAAATACTCCACGGAGAAGGCCCTGGGGACGGGGTTGGGCTCTAAAACACGGTTGAGTCTACCTTATATAGCTCAGAAGGAGGTCGGACACCTTATTGAGAATTATATAACGTAATGTCGACACTTAGAATTTTATTTTCAATAAATTTTTAAGTGTAAAAAAGAAAATCTTACATAGCCTACCGTATCAGGGTACCACCTAACTTCTCGGGTTGTTGAGGCCGAAATTTAAAGAATCTGACCCATCCAGTTTGCATTGCGCACTTCTATTATTGTTATGATACGGCTCGATTCCATATTTGGGCATGCATATCACCTCTTGCACGAGTGAATTTCTCATCTACAATACAGTATGGACTTTCGGGGGCCCTGAAAATGGCGGATGAACCAACGTGGGTGCGCAATGCAAGCTGGGTGGGTCAGATTCTTTAACTATATAAACTGCTGCCCTAACCTCAACTGAAAGCTAACCAGTCACTCCGTTATATATTATCATTAAGGTGTCCGACCTCCTTCTGAGCTATAGCAGGTAGACTCTACCCTAAAACACGCGCTTTTCAATGTCACAATTTCGTTGCTATTGTAAGGCCTGAGCCAATTGGTAGGATGTTTACAATCACTCGGGGATCTTTAGCGACCTTCTTATTCATAGCATGAATGTGGACAACAACTCTTTCGTAAATCGACCTGAGATGGTAATGGTACAACTCAATGGAATCTCGCTGATAGTCCAGTGGTTCCACTTCCCAAGTCCTGCCATCCCTGTTTATCTTCTGGTCACACACGAAGCCTTCCCACAGTGTCTGTGAAGCAAAGCAAAAGTCATATCAGGAATGTAGTTCAGTATCTAGGAGAGCAGATCCACGCTAGGTTCGATGAGGGGTCTGTAGGGAGCATGCTCCGGCAGAAAACGTTTAAAAAATGGAACTGAAAAGATGTGTTTTGATAGATTCTGACGAAGCAGGGGGAGCACCAATGTGGCCCAGGTTCGATTCCCAGCCCCAGCGTCGTTGAGGTTGTTTATTTTTTTTTTAAGCGTGATTGATTCTTGGAAAAATTATAAAGAAAACAAAGACAGGAACTTCTATAAACTTGCATGTCACAAACTGTTACAGGTTCAGAAATGAAAATTATTAGCCTGCATAACAGGCGCCGGTCTATAAATAGGACATATGTCAATGGGAATTTTACGTTTCGGAACGTAAAAAACTAAAAAGTAGGGGTTTCAAAGCAGGCGCCCCCTCTCCCTTTCTTCTTTGAAATTGCGCCCAAGAAAAAACCCGCTCTCGCTACGCAGCCGGTGCAGCTTTTGAAAAATACGGTCTAAGACAAATTTATAGACGGGGAAAGGGCCTTGGACTGTCTGTTTCTATCATCCTGGATATATCAAAACCAATGAATATTTGCGCATGCAAAGCGAAACGACCGAAACGAAAAACAAACGACAGTTTACAAGTTTACAGTTTCGCAAACAAGCGAAATGTCGTGATACCGCTGATCAAGGCAGTTCACATGAGTCTTCTTATTTCCGCATTTGTTTACACAAACCACTCAACACACAAAAGTAAATTATTTCTTTATCATACACGCCTACCAAGATCCTTCGTGGAAGCCAAAAATATCAGTCAATTCCAGAAAAGACTTTTGTAATATGTAAATTAGTTTATAACTGTCTCGATTTCTTATTATTGTATTATGTCTCGAATCTACTCTTTTTAGGGATCGCTAACGGGCTAACCTCCTGTTTTCCTTTTCAAGATGTTATTTTTTATGTATTGGAAGAGACCGTCTCCCATAAAAAAGTGACGGGGGTGAACATTGTACATTTTAGGGGTTAAAATTCGTGGTTTAGTATCACTAAGGATGTTTGAATCGAAAATAACCACTGTCAGAGTTATTCTGATACCTTTTAGGGTATTTAATATGCCACAAAAGTATGCTGACAGGAACTGACAACTGTTCAGAACGGAATTGGTACCTCTTCATGAGGGGTAAAAATTAATGGAAGCCACACCCACAAAATAGGTTTCGGGTACCTTTCAGGAATAAAAGTGAAATCTGCAAAGGACCGCAAGCGATAATGCTGTTAGAAGAGGGCGGGAAGTACTCTTTGCCATGAGGCGGGAACCGCGCGTTCGGGAAGCGGGAAACGGGAAACGAGAAGATCAGAACCCGCTGTCTTTCTTTACATGCCCGGATTTATTACTGAAAAAGAAAAATTTCATGCTAAGTAAAACCGAATTTTCCCTAAGGCACTGCATTATGAGATAAGGGAAGTGTTACTGAATTTCACTGGTTTTAGCTACGACGCGCTGACGGGCGCCAATAAGGTCGAAAAAGCTGTCCGCGTCTTCTTTCTAGTTTTGATCACTCATGTGAGGTCTAGCAAACCGTGGTGCTGTGTTGTAAGAGAATGCATACCTTTTCCCAGATTGGGCGTCCTGTGGCAACCCAGTCATCTTTGAAGTCTATTGTCACCATTTGTCCGTCTTCTGGCAAAACAAGAGCGATGCTTAGCGCTGTTGTGCCAGCAAATGTTCCTGAAAGAAAAGCATAGCTTTTCAGCGGATAACAATCACAAACACTCGCGTGATGAGTTAAAAGAATGCCTGCGTGGGTTGTACGTAGCGGTTGCCAGCTAAAGGCGATGTTGTTAATACACGAGGCACTTTTAAAGTAAAATTGTTGCGTTAAAAGTTAAAACATTCTGCAACAACGAACAAGCGATTTCAACGCACATCTTCATCCACGACAAAATGATGTCTTAAAATCACCCAGCTGCTATGCTGCACGGGTCAATTCGATTTTAACCGACACAACAGGCGCTTTTGTGTTGCGTAAGCGCGAAGCGCGAGCAACGTGCAGTGTGCGGGGCGCGAGACACGCGAGGAAAAGAGGGTCTTTTCTTTTTCTTCCTTGCGTGCCCTACGCTCCGCGCTCGTTGATCGCGCATCACAAAAGTGCCTGTTGTGCAGGATAACTTGTTTTTTTTTAACGCAACATTGCTGTCATTAAAACTTGCCGCTAAAAATTGTCTCGTGTGATGGGATGACCTTATTCCTCGGAAATTTTTAGATGGGGGCTTTGGCATCACTTTTTGGTGACACCATGTGAGTGAGAGAAGAGAACCGGAGAAAAAGGTTGTTGGAAAAAGCACAAAGTGGTAGACATTGGGCAAAATGCCTCAATATAGTTTTTTTTTCCTGAGTAGCAAAAGTACAAAGAGGCAGAGGTCACCAAGTAAGGAAGAGGAGAGAACCGGAAGTGAACAATGTTCAGAATGGTAGTGGTATCGAAACGTTGTGATATAATGATGGTATATTTGCGCAGCTCTTCCTTCCCTCTCGATAATGAGTAAAATGCATTTTCAGCGTTCCATTAGCCGACCATCGTTAAGCCTTTTCACTCGTTCGAATTATCGTCAGTTTGCTCGACAGAACGAATTTCCCTTGTTTGTGTGTGAAGAAGCGCGACGGTTTGTCTAGACAAACAAAGTTGCATATTTTACGCTTGAACAAATACCTAAAAAAGCGAGCCGTTCACGATGCTTTGTTTGGAAGGGAATTGTTGCAACGAAACACGTTAATTAAAATGAAGATTCTGACGCTGACATTATTTTAGGAGTTTAAAACATGCGATATGTGCAAAATCTTTTTAAAATCAGTTTGTAATTTCAAGAATTTCACTTCAGGAAGATTTTGGTCACGTGCTAGGCAACGGGTTCTTGGTGTGGCAATAACACGTCTTTTCATTGGCTCTAATAGTTCCCGCCTTGCAATTGGCTCAAACCAAAGTCTACATTACATTACCCAACCTCGTTCCCAGGGTCTTCTCGGTTTTCAATATGGCGGCGCTTCGGGAGAAGACCCTGGCACACAGCAGATCACGTGATCAAAATCAGCACTATTTGTGAAGATGTATTCAAAATGGCGGACAAGGAAAAGAGTGAGAAGATCTGGGTACGAGATTGCAAACCAAGAGGAAAACAAACAAAATGGCGGCCAAGGAGGGATTTCTGTGGAACCATTTATCGACCTGTCAAGTTTTTCTTTGCTTTGCTGTTTCAAGAAAAATGATACACAGGTAATGAAGGTAAAAATTCGAAACGCCGCAGATTACGAAACTTTTTTTTTTTCAAGGAAGCACGATTTTTCAAAGGAAAGGAGTAAATTTACCGTCTCAGCTAAAATACTTTTGGTTTCTTATATTATAGTATTTTCGGCTTCTCTTCCCACGATCACGCCCGCAAGCAACAAAATAGCATAAAGTTTTTGTGGTTATATTTTTTCGATTTAACCGTCGATGCTTTCGCCGTTGCTCTTGCGCGGGTATCACCGTTTTGTTGGAATTTACCGTCTTCCCCTCAATAAAACACTTTTACTTGATCTTTTAATCAGAGATGGTTTGCTGATCCAGTCAAAACACTGACAACAGCAAAATAAGTTAAATTAAGTGCTTTTTATTTACTCATTTCCGGGAATTTATCTCCCACCAAGTTAACATTTTCTAAAAAAAAAAAAAGAGAAGAAAAGTGAAGACAAGCCAAAGTATTTTTCCCATATTTGTTAGAGGTGTTTGTCACAATTATTGTTTCTGAGGAAAACATGTACAATTTATGTTGGAAATGACAGCAGTGTGATTAGTGTATTTTATTATCAAATAAATCAAATAAAACTGTAAAATTGAAGATTAAAGTACATTTACTCTACTCCATTTCCAAATGCAGCTACATCTGCCCTAAATGGTGACCAGGGGATGTGACAGTATTCTGAAACCAGCAAATAAACAAGTCATGGGCCAAAGCTACTCGTCCCCCAATTTAAAAATTATCGTTTAACGGCCAAAATCTTTAATTCCAAATCTGCCAACTTTGTACACACTTCCCTGTCAATCCCTACCTGGATATTGCACATGAAGTATACATATTGGTTCATGTCAACTAACTGTGACTGGCATAGAAAATCCCCTCTGGCAAATTGTAACCCTGGGAATGAATTGATGAGGAAACCCTTCTAAAGTTAAAATAATATATAGCTTTGGTCAACTTCAGAAGCTGGACTGGGTTTCCTAAATCTAGCCATTGTTTACAGGTAGAAAGGTTTGGTCACTTGATTACCTGATTGTTTTAAATCAAAGCTTCCCTGTCTGATGTGGCAGGGATGCTTGTAAGCCCTTGCAACCCCTAAGGCCATGTCAGTGGGAATCTTATGCTCCTGACACATTAAACAAAGCCAGACTGGACTGCAAGAGAAAGGCCTGACCAGAAAGCACCCTGTTCTCCATGGCTGTGTTAAAAACTAAAATGTTAATAAAACATCACAAAGAAGCTTAATGTGTCATACTTATAACAAGGATGGCCCCCAAATAAAAAAGAAATCAGGAGCTATTCCTTCTCTGTTGGACAAGTGACAGAATTTCCTGATCAGACAGAAAAATCCACTAGACCTGAGCCATGATTGTCAAAATTCATCAACATCTCCCTCCTTCATAGAGGCTTTTTTCAGTAAAAAACTGAAATGTAGAAAATATAAAATGAAAAGGGGGCACATGGGGAACATTTCTTGTGCACTTCACTTTTTCATCTCCCCAGCCTCAGCTCAAAGACTAGCTTCTTATTGTGGAATGAACGAATGTTTCACAGCTGATTATATCCTAGAATGTTTTTTTATTGTATCAACCCAATGGCTTGCAATGATTACCATTCTGAAATCCTGATAGTTCAAAGCCATATTAATCATATCATTCACTCATTCAAACAAGGAATAAAATTAATTTCATGCTTGACATATTCTACTCCACTGTTTTCAGGCAAACAGACCGGCTCTTTAACCTTAAGCTGACTAGAGGCAAAAACATGTTAACTACCATTCTGCTGACATGTGTTTCTCAAAAGTGCAGAAAACTTTGGAGCCTGAAAAGCTGTTATGTGCAGAATGTTTGTCAAGAAAAATTGAATTTTTAATGATTTTGAAAGCTAAGCAAAAAAACACCCTAAGATCATCGGTCCAAATAAGTTGGGATGTACCCTGCATGGGTGCCTCTCATCTCTCTCATAAACTATATGATATTACATGCCTCTTTTGACTCATATTTTTGCCACAAGGAAGAGCCTCAGGGCAAAAGGCCTGCTGTAAGAGAACGTCTGGTATCCAGAGTGCCTGGGATGATTTGCCAGCTATAAACTACATTGCCATTTCATAGAAGCAAAATCTTAAAAACAGTTCTTGGGCCCGAGGTAAGATTTCCATATAATCCCACAAATTATGAATAAGTTCTGAAGACTGAAACAAAAGCCAGAACAAAAGATTGCCTAAATAAAAACAATAGTACATACATGCATGTGCAAAATTAATATCCGCAACCCCCCCCCCCCCCCCCCCCCTATTGAAAATGTATTGAGGTATAAGGGTCTCCTTGGGGGGGGGGGGGGGGGGGGGTACTTGCGTCAACATCCTTTGATCTTCAAAAATTTCCCAAGGGGGTAACAGAAAGATCTGCTATTTCTAAGGGGGGTGTTTTGTTGGCCCTTTGATCTTTTTTTCCTTAGGGGGGATGTTGAGTGCATACCTCAAGGGGGGGGGGGGGGGGGGGGGTATGGATATAAAATGGAATGGCCCATTAATGTTGGGGGTTATACTAAAATCTTGGCATTTTGAGGAATGCATATCTGTTTTGTTTTTTCAAGATTGACATGTTTTAAAAACTAAATTGAGCTTAACTTCAGTCAAGCTGTCACAAGTGAATAAGTAACTGAAAAGCAAACAATAGGTGGTTTTCACGTTACGTCACGGCGGCCATGTTGGTGCACACCTACAAAAGAATTTTAATGAACTTCTTTTGTTATGTGCACCAACATGGCCGCCATGGCCTTTGTCATTTGAGTCCCACAGGACTGAAGGTCACGTGAGTGAAAACCATCTATTGGCGGTCGGCTCTGCTTTATTTATGAAACCATAAATGAACTGAAAAACAAAGAAAACAAACTGTATAAAACAATAGAGCGCAAGACAACAATAAGTAGAAATAGGTACAAAACAAGACATGTTTTTACACCGAGGTTCAGCCAGTATTCTAGACTCTATTAAATTACATTACGCTCAGCATTCCCCATTCCAGTCATTCCAAAATTATATAAATTATCACGTACCGGGGGGTGAGTGGCGAATGGTCTTTCAAAAAATTAAGATTATGGGTCTCGCAGTCTCGGTTATTTGAGCGGTTCTCCACGTCTCGGTGTCTCGATTTATTTGGTAAAGCCTTTCCATATAGCTTTTCTCTCCACCTCGTATTTTGAAAGTTTAAAAGTGTAGGGCTCGCAGAAAAAAATATCTCGAAATTATTTACCATTCGCCACCCGTAAACGCAAAGCCTGAAAATCGGCGAATTATCTCTAAATCTTACGCTTGTTGGAAAACAGCCGCATCGTCAGGAACAGCTGCAGTTTTGTTAACAGTTACTCAGGAAAACTGTTCAACTTTCACGTCTCGGAGACCTTCGATATAGCATTGTTTTGGTTTCTCGAAGAACCTACCGTGATTCGCCATCTTTTCTTAGAAAAACGTAAACCAATCAGAATAGATGTAAGAATCAGGATCAATAAACCAATCAGCGGTCGTTTTAGATCGCTATGTCCCAGGGGTTTCTCCTCTCAAACCGCCATTTTGAAAACCGAGAAGCCCCTGGGAACGAGGTTGTACATTACCTTACACTTTTTCAGGCTCGATCGAGAATTTTTCTGCCTTAGCACTTCCTCGCGCGGCACTATTCTCTGCCGCCTCGCCAGCCTCGCGTCTTCGCTCGGCTGGCTCGTTGGCAATTATTCAATTCCACCCTCTCAAAATCTTTTCAATTCACTGCATATTTTACTTTTCCTAAACCCCGATTAACCGCTTAGAATACAGAGAACAGTCCTGTTTGGTCTGTTTATACCCTTTAAAAAGACGAGAAATCAAAATCTGAACGGCACAGAATGCATGTTTTTCCTTCGGCGATATCTTGTATAGCTAAAATATTTAGGTATTCGAGCTGCACTGAAATTAATGTAGGCATTAACCCTGTAACGGAAGCACTTTCTTTAATATTCATAAAATGATTTGCACTTTACTAGCTGTCACGCTGTGATCGTTCCGCAAAAGTGGCCTTATGGACGGCTGATCGACGGAATACAGGGCCTGGAAATAGACCCTGCTAGGGAACTTGCCTAAACAAGAATCAAACGAGAGGACTGGCACAAAAAAGGAATAAAAGATCATTGGAACGCTGTCTGTTCATGCTCTGATGCGTAACGGCCACATGCGATGCAATACGCTGCGCGAAGCAAACATATGAAACACTCGGAACCGTTTTGCTAATAGAAGACTAAAATTTAATTCTTTACATACCCTTCTCAGTTCAGTGACTGAATGGTGCTCTGGCGATGAATATTTGGCGACGTATTCCAGAAACGTTTTCAAGCCTTCAGTCTTTTTAAATTCTCGCCCCGGCCTTTGAATATAATCATCTGCATACCTTCGTGATCCGTGGAATTTACCGAGCAAATATCCAACAGCAAGAGATGAGCACACGGCTACACCAACAAGGGCTACCTCACGGCTGTTCATTTCGCCTTCTTTCCTTCCTCGCTTGATCTGCTTGTTCAGCACGTTGATTAGTCAACACGTAGTCTAATTACCATATGCAGAGGTGTTTTCCCTCCCATATAAAAATGACAGGGTGCTCGTTGCGTGCAAAATTGGTGGATTGGTCCCGCTTAGGGTGATGAATCTAAAAATGACTACCCTTGGAGTTATTGTGGTATCTTTTAGGGTACTGGGGAAAAGAAGGTGACCGGAAATTGTCTTTATCGCTATTAAAATTCTCAGGCTCAGTTAAATTGGTGTTTAGAATTGATACCTCTTAGGGGTAAAAATTTTCTTCGAGCCACGCCCACAAATAAGATTCTGGTACCTTTTAGGGGTGTTTTCGAAAATTTCCGACGAGCACCCCCGCCATTTTTATATGGGAGTCACCCCCCCCCCCCCCCCCCCCCCCCACCCCGGGTGTTTTCCACCAAGCCATATGCAGACGTTACGTTACACGTTAGACCATCTAACGGCAGGTCTATTCCAGAGGTGAAAAGAGGGGAAAAGAGGGAAAAAGCCCTGGGAACGAGGTTGGCAGAGAACACCATTTCATTACCTGCAGTGGAATCACGATTATTCGAACCAAAACTCATTTCCCTTGGATTTGATTTCAGTCGACGATGCCACCTCCTGATTTTTCGAGCCAATTTCCGTTTCCCTAGGAGGTTCGAAAAATCTGGATTTCACTTTACAGATTGTCAACCTCATTACCTGCATCGTCTTCCATTTCTATTTTTAACATCACCCCTCACCCTACTGTGATCTTTTCTGTGATATTTTATCCCCATTTTTACACTTTCATCCACTTTCCGCCTTTTCTACACTCCTCATTTTCCACACTCCTAATTTCCACTCCACGTCTTCCACACTCCTCATTTTCAATTTCCAAATCCGTACTCCGCACTCCACGTTTTCCACCCAACCAAATTTTATCTTCAAGCCGAAAGCCCGACACAACAATGACTGTCGACGTGTCACCAGGAGTACCCAGAACTGATTTTCCCTGGCAACCGTTGCTATGTTGAAAAAATTATTGTAGTGCTAGAATATTTAAATATTATACAGTAAAATCAATCAGTTTCAAGTTCAAATATTGACAATGACAATGACAAATGCGCTGCAAATATTTTTTTCCACGACTGAGAAGGGTAAAAAAGTTAATTAAGGCACTGAGTTTGTTAAAACTTTAGGAGTAAATGAGTTTTTAGAAATAATCTTTATGCGAGCAAATAAAAAGCAACAATAAGACGGAAGACGGAACGGGAAAATAAACGCGTGTATCTTGCCGACGCAGGCTTTGTTCATGCCCCGGGGGGGGGGGGGGGGGGGGGGGGTACTCTGCAAATGTTTGGGTGGGGGTGTGCCGCTGGGACTCTGCGACCCTTAACCTATACTAGGGGTGATGTCGCAGCTCTTAGGTCTCACACCATTGACTTGCCACCCTTAGAGATAACAATAGGACAAACAACACAACAATAGACCCTAACCCTAAAAACAATAGCAGCTGTGTTTTACAAGGCCAATGAAAATAGAGGCTTCTAAGAGCTGCGACCCTACCGTATACTAGACCATTCTAGCTGCATTTTGCAGCCCTATTTTAGACTAAACACTGAAAAACCCTACCCTATCCTAGACCTATTCCAGACTCGCTATTTTCCAGAAACTCGTTCACTACCATAGTTATTAGTTAACAGGAGTCAGTAAAAATGCCGTACTGCCCGCCGTACAGATTTTTAAATGCCATTTGCCAGTAAACCTTGTCTAAACTAAATTCTTCACGCAACTGACCAGTTTCGCGGAAAATGATACCCTATTCTAGACCAAAAATATCTGATTACTATACCCTATCCCTGACTAAACTGCCTGAAAACCATACCCTTCTCAGCGGCACATATCTATATAACTCATATATGGGAGTCTCCCCCCGGTTGTTCATGTCCCTCATATATATATGGGAGTCCCCCCCCCCCCCCGGTTGTTCATGTCCCTCATATTTGTTGTTTAATGATGTATTTCACCATCTTGACAATTATGACAACTGCGACCAATCTAATATTAAACAATTACTAGCAACTTGTTGTGGACAGACAGCTAACTATCCACGGTTGCCATGCTAAATTTATTGTTCTCAAATCCCCGGTTCTCAAAAATCCAGCATTTCGGCGGTTCGAGCTGAGGTGACAAGTAAACGTAAAACAGTTTGTGCTTGTATTCGAAGAATACCGATTTTAATTTATATCACTTCTGCAGACTACTGATCAAATTAGTTAGGATTCAATTAGTTTGAATCAAAGGTAGGGATTATTTACCATAATGGCAAACAATATCAGACAGTCACCCCAATAGAATTACGTCCAAGACCTAAGTTACTATAGAGACTTTAGTGAATGGTAGCAACAACAATCGGCGAATTGTTTTTTTGAAGTTGTACATGGATGACAAAAGGCTTAATGCCAGCAAAGCAATGTTAATTTGTGCCTTACGTCTTTTGTTCTGACGATGTGACCCGTGGAGGCACAGTTTACGAATGTCTGAGCTATACATACTGTTGTTGTGAAGGTTGAATAGTTAAAAGTACGCGCTTTTACTGTACGGTTGTGCTGCGATGATTATTCAAAGATGATCCACTTTGCAAGTTATATCGACAGACAAAAATCTGGGCCGGGGAGCTCGGAAAAATCCCAGAAAGTTCACTCCGCTAACTGGAAGGAAGAAATTCAACTTAAGAAAGAGCTGGACTGTTTAAATAAACAAGAGCAACAACGAGTTTCGAGAATTTCATCTGACCAGAGACTTGTTGTACACCGATTTCAACGCAAACTTTCCACAAGTGTGGACATCGCGAAAACCCACGACAAAGTAAAGGAGAGTTTAGATAGTAACCACAGACGGGCGCGAGAGTTAAAGGAATTGCAAGGTAGAAATCCTGATGCTAACGAAGAAAAGATAACTCTAAGACAGCTGCGTTGTTTAAGTGCGACCCCGAAACCACCACTGCCTAAATTCCGAAGAGCTAAATCGTGCGAGCCACCTAAAGAAAGCAACACTGTGCTGTACGGTCACGAATATACTGACGTACCGGCTCTAGACTTACCTCCAAGACCTATGACTGCGCTGGAGAAAAGAAATAGAATGTGGGAGAGGCAGTTAAAAACTGTGACTCAAAGATTGAACCGCGCTCGAAGTGCGCCAGCTAGGACATCCTATTACAGAGTTCCAGAGTTTAGCTTGGCGCAAAGCAATGTTCGTGGTGATAAACAAACTAGCCAAAAACAGCGCCATAGAGCTCCGACTAATGTAGAGATAGATTTGGAATATTTTCGTCGAGTGAGAGAAAAAGAGCTTTATTTCCAGCGCCAAGCCGTGAAGACGTTTCTAAAAAATATCGAGCCTTTGGAGTTAATACCTTGGACCCCTGGTTATGAATCCGCGGAAAATAACAACGAAGGAGAGAATTCCGTCGTCATAATGGCAGTTGCAACGAGCAACCAGGACATGAATGGCAACGAACATCGCCAAAGGACTCGTTCTGTTGGTTCGGCTTATAACGCAAACGATTTAACGGGCTTAGGTAAACGAGGAAGCGGTGATAGAAGTGCTAATATGATTAATAAAAAGGTACCGATGAATGCCTGGACGTAAAGTAAAAAAAGGGAATTATTACGTGAATTATTAAAGCTTATTGACAAGGCAACAAGCAAACTGATTTGGAAAACCAAGTTTGAATTAATAATAGCGAGTGGCGAGTGAGTGTCGAGAGGTAATTAGTCGAATGTCGTTAAGTTGAAGCTCTTTGTTTGTTGTCAATCTACTTTCAATAATAATATATGCAGTGAATTAAATTCATTAGTTTAGTCTGACTATCTCGAGTGACACAAGCACATGCGTAAGACATGTTTTGACGCAAGAAAATGAGCGAGGATTAAAATTTTACCCAGAACTTTTTTCTAACCCCTTAATGCAAACTCCACTGCTGGCACTAATGCTTTTATTGCGCGTTTTAGCTCAGTGACGAATACGTTTTGTTCTTCGCTTGTGATTGTGTTTATTCTTTTCGGATTGAGCAATCTCTTTTTTATATTTGCGTCTTTTTCTTGATCAATATGTCTTTTAGTTTGGCCTTTATTCATTCTTCCACTTGTTTTTGGGCTTATATTTGGAATTAATTAATTTTTGCTTGAGTTCACTTGACCAATATCCCCTGTCAGCTGAGTTTATGCTTTTGTGCATTCATTTTAACTTGACGCAATCCCTCAGTGTTCTTGCACATAGTCAGAACATAGGCTTACGTATTCATTTTTTCTCTCTTGACGTACATCTTGACGTACAACGTAGTTTGTGATTGCGCTTACTGTTAGTTGTCCTAACTGGTGTTTAATAATCATTTTATCTCTTATCAAAACTCTTGTGTTCGCGCTCAGTAGTTATGCTTGCTGGTTTTTCTGTCACTCGGGAAGTACAGGAGGTATTTACAACAGCCAATAAATATATGTGCCTATAGTCTATTTAAACAGGTGGGACACTGCATAGATCAGTAATTGCCTGAAGTTGAAGGCAGTATAAAGGGACCTGGTTCTACTGCCTCCCTTTGAAGCAAGTTCCAATGTTTTTTCGTTCACATCACATCGAACCGCCTCCACTATCTGCGGATAGTTATTTCGAGTGCTATGCTACCAATTTTATGTCAATACAGTCGAAGCTTAATGTGCGACCACCTCTCCTAAGCGACCACCTCTCCTAAGCGACTACCTCGCCTAAGCGACCACCTCTCCTTAGCGACCACCTCTCGTAAGCGACCACCTCTCGTAAGCGACCGCCTCTCGTAAGCGACCACCTCTCATAAGCGACCGCCTCTCGTAAGCGACCACCTCTCCTAAGCGACCACCTCTCGTAAGAAACCACCTCTCGTAAGTGACCACCTCTCGTAAGCGACCGCCTTTCGTAAGCGACCGCGACCACTTTCAATGCTGGTGATTTGTATTTCTCTATTATTTTTAACCTTTAGCAGGCGACCACTAATGTGTTACAGTACAACTCCAATACAACGAAATGTACGTCTTTAGCATCAAAACGTCTATATAATAAAACAGTTTTCGCAGCTGATAGGTGCTTTGTACATTGAAATTACCGCAGGTTCATGTCAGTCAAAGTTAAGACCCCCTGTGGTCTGACTTCCCGTAAGCGACCACCTTGGCTTTGCATTGTGGGTGCTCACTTACATGAGGTTTTACTAACGTGCCTGGTATCATTTTACTGATTCAAAGTTAAGGTCCCTGTGGTCTGACTTCCCGTAAGCGACCACCTTGTCTTTGCATTGTGGGTGGTCGGTTAAGGGAGGTTCAAATGTAGATCCTAGATGAAGATAATAAAGTTGCCGTTGTTGATGCTCCGTTTCCTTTCAGAACTTAACTGATACTCCAAATCATGAAATTATAAACTCCTGGGTTTTACTTGGCAACATCACATCAAACCATAGTCGTTAACTCTGGGAAAAAGAGTTGGTAAGCCAAGTTAAAACCACATCGTACAAGAATCGAGGTCTGTTCTATGTGGGAGTGGACATTCACTAAACTATAGCCAACAAACAATTCGCAAATGTGTTGTAAGCAAACAATAAGTGAAGTTTAATTATCATAAACAAGTGACTGTATTTGCAACGGACCACCGTAACGAAATAGAAGCACCGGATCCTATGGTATTAAAGGATCTAATCAGCTACAAAATAATGACACGATTTAATAAAAAAGCAAGGCTGATAAACAGTATGGAAACGACTATATTTTTCCTTGCTTTTTTATCAAATCGTTTAATTATCATGTACGTTTTCTTTCAGTTTTTATCTACCGGTTACGAGATTAGGTTCGGATTACTTCTCAGTTCATAAGCCTGTGTAGAAGTGAAATATTTAATGAAAAAAGTTTATTTCTACGGAAACAAACCAATCACTTTGCCTAGAAGTTGGTATTGTGTCGCATACCCTTTGTTCTTTGCAGTTGTCTTGTTCAATGCGGCGGATTAACTTTGGCGCAATTAATTGCTCGTTAATAAAAGATGCACTTGATTAAGTTTTGAATCAATGGGAAAACAAACTGACTAAACAGATTCTACAATCTTAGCAACTGCTTCTTTACAAGCAGTGTTAACTCACGCGTTCTCTATCGTACCCTTTTTGGTTCACCATCGCGGAGTTTTGGCCAATGGCGTATGTTTTGCCTGGACACAATCATATTTCACCGTTTAACATTTTGCTGGGAACGATTTCTAGCCACCTCAGTCGCGAAAATATACGAAGGATTAAAGTTCAACTTCGCGGACATGTCAACAAAGAACTGCTAAGCAAACTAAAAGGTGGTTTCGATTTGATTCATATTCTGCAAGATCGTGGCTTAGTCACCGAGAAAAAGTTGTCTTTCTTGCGCAAACTCTTGCAAGATTGTGAATTGTTTTCGCTAATAGAATTGCTGGATGAGTACAAGCAAGCGATACATGTTATGAATGGCAAGTCTAAAGAAGGTAACTAAATAGAAATATAAAAAATATATGAATTTTTATGTTTATTGTCGATTATTCAGAATTAAGTGTGAATCTTTTCGTGTCGGTGAAAACGTATGACAGTAAAAAATTATCTACAGAGTCATGAAAACAGGCTATAATAATACGTTTACGTGAAATAAAAAAATCGGTGTCTGAATAAATATTTAACAATACTATCCTGTGTAGTTTCCATTTATTTACGCTGTTCATGGTGGTTCAATACTAAGAGCAGTACTTTTCTGTGGTGCTGTTTATTATGCTGTACAAGGTGATTCTAACTTGTGAGTCTGTGGATAAAATTCTACTGTGTGACCATTCAAGTGAAAGCTCTTGAGCAATTTGAATCTATGATACAAATGAAAGCTTTTGAGCAGTGCTTTCCTTAGGTTTTGTTTATGAGTTGACGTTGCTGTGTATAGGTCAAGTCAGTTCAAGTCTCTGGATGCCGATGATATCTTAAAGTATTACCATTGTCATGATCATTTTTCAAATTGTCTATTGTATTTGTAGGGGATGACAGCGTCTTAAAGACTCGCAGAATTAACGCTCTACAACGATTGATGGGAAGACAGTTGGAAGAATTGTCAAACTGCGCGGCAATGGGGGACGATTTGAAAAAATCTCTAGCAGAGAAACAAATGCTGCTCGACACTCAGAAAGAAATTATAATTGTTGGTCAAGAAGCTATCGACAGCATCGCAGAACAGCGAGAACTGGCAGTACAAGAAAAGAGTGTTGTCGAAGAGAGGTCGCAAGAAAAAGAAGCCATGTTTGATGCGCAGGATAAAGAACTCAACGAAATAACGAGTTTGTTGGTAACGAAGGAAAAAAAGTCCCAAGATAAATCAAGGGGAAAGGTAGATAAGAGGACAAATGTCTTCGAAAGCGTTTTGAATAAACACTCCAACGAGAAGGCCAATAGGACGATTGAGACACTAAGTAAACAAAAAGAAGAGAAACAAGAAACATTGAACAAACTAATAAAGTCTCTAGACGACACTCGAGAGCAGTTGTTGGAAAAACGTAGTTTGGTTCGACACTGCAGCGAGGCAGTGTGTCTGAAAACCAAAGAGCTGGTGGATGTCGATCAAATCATTTTGGAGACGATGGAGGATGTCAGAAAATTGAAGCAGGAAATTCGACAAAACGAGTTCGATTTGTTCGATCTTCAAACGCAAGTCGAGGAAACACAGGACGAGCTAGAACGAACAAAGAAACGTGGAATTGCTAATAAAGCTTTCAAAATTCCGCTGTGGAGGCTAGAAACTACCGACAAATCAAAACCAAAGGTGAGTCTGAAAAGATTAGGGCACTCGAGAAAATGGAGCGTAAACGCTTCTGCTAACATACATCCCCCTGCTGATCAGTTTACCTCCTACCTACCTACCTACCTACCTACCTACCTTCCTACCTTCCTACCTCCATCCCTCTCTCCCTCCCTCCCTCCCTCCTTCCCCCTCCCTCCCTTCTTTTCTTTTTCCTCCTCTCCCTCTTTCCTCCTTCCTACACACCTTGGACGTGAACATTCGATCGCATTCACTATTAAATAATTGTAGACTATCTCAAAACTAGACCTTGTTTTCGCTTTTTCAGATCCTCAAGTTATGCTCGCGCGTACAGTTGAGTTTAAATTTTGAAGAGTAGATTTGTCCGTTTTCAGCTGTCTCTCTCAGCTCTCCGGATCCTTTTCCTCCTTCCATAGGGAACCCACATGCTTATGAGTTGTGTAATACTGAATATAGATGCCCGGTGAATAATGCTACAAATGGACTTCCGTGATGTTGTGTTCCATCCACATGTTGATAATGCTACTTTTGTGCTGTTGAATGACCGGTCTTGAATAACTGATTGAAGGATGTCAGTGATGGCGAAATACGAGACCATGCATTTTAATAGTTCAAAGTTCGCATCAACGGCTTTGATCGCACGGTTTCATTTGTTATAAATCCCAAGACTCTTGTCTCTGAGTATTGCTATTCAATAATAACAATATTAAAATAGAGACGACTGGGAACCAATCAGATATTCAGGCATTTGACGAAATATAACATCCATCATTTGTTTTATTTACAGATGTTAAAGTACTACGAAGTCCTCCACGAGAATTCCTATTCTCTTGGCTCCTTGGGCACGCGCAGTGTTCCTCTCCAATTTGACTTCCCATGCTGCGTAGCGTGCTACAAAGGACTCATTTATGCCGCTGACCGCAACAACTGCCGTGTCCTCGTGTTTGACTCTTTCGGGGAACTTACTCGAGAACCAATCGAATTTGGAAACACAGGACCTATGGCCATTGCAGTTAATAAACGAGGGAACATTATAGCAAGCGACTCTCAAATAATTAAGGTTTTTAGCTCTGATGGCGCCCTGTCTCACAATTTTCTTCCTGTCTATAGCAAGAGAGATACACGGCCAGAAATCTCGGCTCTGACTCTAGATCGTGATGGGAATATTCTAGCAGCCGATCGACCAAATCACAGAATACAGAAATTTCGCATTGATGGTCACTTCTTAGGTTTTATTGGCGGCTTTATGTATCTGCAGTATCCCAGCGGTGTAGCCATCACAAAATCGAATGACGTCATTATTTCTGAATGCGAGAGACACCAACTTAAAATCTTTCACGATCATGCAAAGTCTTTTACCGTAGTCGGTCGAAGCGGAGTTGGTAAAGATCAATTCATGAATCCTAGAGGACTTGCTGTGGATAATGTGGGTAATATTCTGGTAGCTGACAGCTTGAATCACCGCATTCAAGTCATTGATCCACAGGGAAATTTCATCGGTAGTTTTGGCAGGTTGGGTTCAGGTCCCGGATGTTTGGATACCCCGTATGCAGTGGCTGTCAACCGTCGAGGTCATGTGGTAGTTGCAGATAGTGGGAATCATCGTATAACATGTTTTACTTAGCTTAAAAAAGATTTTGCCGTCATAAAGAGGCAATGAATTCTACATCCCGGCTAATGGCAAACGCAAATAAAATTTTTAAACCAATTTTTAAACACTATTTGGCAATCAGCTGATTCTTATTGTAGTGTCATTGATGACTTATCAAGTATTGTTAATTTCACGGTTAATTGGTAAAAATCTATTCGAGCCACGCCCATCAAGGCATCAAATGGAATTCTGGTACCTTTTAGTGTGTTTATCGATTGTGGGTACGATATTGAAGTAAACCAAGAGCAAGTAAGATTTAAGAGGATACACACGATGTGTACTGTAAGTACTACAAAGGAATGCTGTGCAATTTGCAATGCATTCCTAACATACATTCCCTGGAAGCTCACCAGGTTACTTGGGCCATGGGGCAAGGTGTCATTATTTTTTTAAAAACTAAATGCAAGGATGATCGGACAGCTATAAAGAGTGTTTTATTGCCCAATATTTCGGTTTGGCAAAACTAACCTTCATCAGGGGCTGCAAAGAGCTAAGTGAAAATGGAATAAAACGGTTACAAGATATAAAATGATTCAAATGAAAAGGTTAAACATGATTGGTTAACAAAAATAAACAGCATAAACGTTTACAAAGGCTACTATAAAAATAGAAATATATTAAGTTTCATCGCGCCTGTTCATTCCATAGGGTTCAAGAGTCTTGCCCTTGGAAATTAAAAATGTTTCTCTGGCCTTACGAATGCGTACCTTTGTAAATGTTTCTGCTGTTTATTTTTGTTAACCAATCATATTTAACCTTTTCATTTGAATCATCAATCAATCAATCAATTTATTAATGTCAAAGCGTGGGATGAGGTTGCCATCCATATCCGAGCCAGAGGCTCATGTGTAAAACGCACGACAATAAGTAGGAGTAACTTAACTTGCAAAAACAATCAAAGGAACCAATGTAGGTAAAAAAATAAATGAAATATATTAAGAATGTTAAAATATAAATATGAGTGAAAATATATAAATGCTATTACCCATCCATGTTAACAGTGTAAATAAATTATGATACCAATTTATTTAAATTGTGACGCTAAAACCCCCATTGCAGCTGGCCTTTAGATTAAAAACGTCAAATGATCTCAACTTTTTGAAAACCTAAAAATTATTCTTGGAACATCTCAAACTTTGGTGAAAATGCAAAGAATTGATAGAGAGCGGCGATATTATTTTCTGAAAGATTTCACTCTCTCGAGGTTCAGTCAGTTTGCAGCATACAGCTGTTTCAATTAACATTGTCGGGTGAAAGCTCAAAGCTCGAAGCTCAAAGCCTGCAAGTCAAGACCGAACGAGTAAACCGAGCGCCTGTTCCAGGCATGCAGCCGATCATGAGTTGGGAGCGGCGAAACTAAAAGAAACGGCGCGAATGAGCGATGCGACGAGCGGGAAAGCTGACGTTTCTTTTGCGGCGCTCCCAACTATCTTGGCTTGTAGCTTTGAGCTTTCATCAGACAACGTTATTGAAATAGCTGTATACAGCTGAGCCGTTAAAAACATAGCATATAGAACCAAGCGGTAAAGTGGTCCACGACAAAAAAGGCAGGTTTCTATGATAGTGAAAAGAAATGATAATCTGTCCATTACTCCACTGAAAGGATACTCGCTGACGAATACTCGAGAATAAGTAGCTCATGATGTTCAGACCTAAAAGCTTGACACTCGATACCACTTCGATTGCTTTACCCGGCCGTTGACAAGAATGCCGGAGCAGAGTCTGAATTATTCTTAGCGACTGGAATGAAATTCGTTATTCTTTGCATTTCGCCTCATTGAGTTGAAACCGGTTTTCATACGACATCTTGGATCCTTTGTTGTTTTATCCGTGTCTACAGGTTCCGCGATGGTCGTGTCATCAACGTATTTTCAAAGTTCCGTGTTGCTAGTATAGTGTTAATATTATCGATCATCAGTATGAACAACCAAGAACCAAGTTTGGTCCCCCTGGTATGTCTCTCCATGGCAGACCTGCAGTCATGCTCTAGCTTAAAGGGACACTGTCCCGGCTGAAATATCGTGTTTTCGCATGATTATGGCTAGAAGCTTGCTTTAAGCTTACTTTATTATCTTGAAATTGGAAGAAACCATCGCCAAAAGTGAAAGAAGCAACGAAATTTGAATAAAGAAGCAAAGAAATATGAATGAAACAGACTAAATAATGGCTACAAAAGCAAAATTTCCCAAGAATGGGAAGTTTGATTTCTTGACCGCCTGTCAATAAATCAAATTTCATGAACTGTAATCCGCTTCAATCCTTGCAATCCTGCACTTTATCTCGACACTACTGCTTTTGTTTTGCTTTATAGAATCTTTTTATCCTATTAAGATGTATATTTAGGGGGCATTTGGCGATATAACGCGGAAATAAGCTAAGCGAAATTTTTTTTTCGACGAAACAGTATTCCTTTAACTCTCTGTTTACGGTTCTTAACCAAAAACCCTCAAATCCCTTTTTTGTGGCCATTTCAACTCGTTTCAGTGTTTTTGTGAGAGATCCTGCAAAAATATGTTTAAAAAGTGTCATCTTCAAGCAAACACAGCGATGTGGTTAAGAAAGTCAATAACTGTCCAGAAGGTGATGCCTTATGGGATATCCAAAGTCACTAATTTCCCAGCAAAAATTGTATGTCGATTAGGCCGAAGACTTTCCGGCAGTGAAATATAACAACTCTCACAGTAGAGCCTGTTCCGTCAGTGTGTTTGGGCCATGAATAAACCATATCAATCATCGCGTGCGTTTGTAGAGGACTTCGGAATAGCCCCAAATTGGTTGACGCCAATCCTATTCAGCATAACAGACATGACCTGATACTCTTCAACAAAAACGTCTTCAGCAATATCTTTGAAAGAACTGGCGTTAGAAAGGTAGGGCGTAAGTGCTTATTGACGTCTTTAACCGGCTTTTGCTTTTGGATAGGAACTAATGACCGGCTCCTAATGTGGGGGTAGGGGGGAGCAGAGACGGGAGTATTTTGCTGAAATTATTTTTGATTTTTTTTTTTATTAACATGCTATGCTGTATCTTGCACAGTAAATTGGATGTAAGTGTTAAGAAAGTCTATCTTCTTGTCCCCCTTTAAAGAGGCTGGACTAAATTCTTTTTGCCGTGGGGTGTATGTTTTGAAAATTTCACATCGAAGACATGCTTCGATTGCTTTCATAGGTCTTCATACTTCGTGAAGTTTGAAATGTGATCAAAGTTTTATGTGCCACGGATTTCCAAGCGTCGGCAGTTACTATAGCAATGCCAGTTGATTGCCCTTTGTTTTAAACAATGTCGTTTTTCTCAAAATCTAGTCAAACACTTCATAATGAAACTTTCAAACTTTTTAGTACTCACGTATCACTAGCCTGCGGCCGCTAGGGGCGTTCGCGCGAGAGAGCGAGTTCTCTCGCGCGAACGCCTGTTGCGGCCGGGAGCGATGAGAGGCGGCTGTATTCGCAGGCTAACGTATAGACTTGCTACAAGTCCCTTCCAATACTAATTTTCGATAAGTTAGGTTCTTCGTTAACTTAATTCCGCGCGCAAATTTATCGAATAAAACTCGACTAAAAAAACGAAGGTCGACTTGTGGCAAGTCTAGCTAACGTATCACTACATGTAGCTGCAGACGAAATTTTAAGAAAATTTATAAGACGGTTTTCGAGTAAATCAAATTTTTAGGGATTTTTAGGCAAAACAGTAATAAAGCAAAGAATTTTCGAAAACAAAATACTTCCAAAATGCCTTTACTTTGCAAACATTATTTTTACAGAGAGTGAGCATACGGCAGAACGTTGGCCTGTGAAGACATGTTTTTCCGGAGAGGAGACCTGGAGAGTAGGGAGTAGGGCCATTCTCGTCCCCAGAGCCGCTTGACCCTCTTAACCGCCGGAGCCTGAGTACGAGGGTCAAGGGGCTCTGGGGACGCAGGATTTGATTGGCTAGTTTCAAAACAATAAAATCGAAAACGGAAGTAAAATTTCTGGCATGGTGCAGCTGATTTGTTTTCGCGCGGACGGCGCGAAAAATAAAACCTGGGGAAAACAGCAAAGAAAATAATTTTCGCAATGGAGATGTTCAGCGAAGATTCTCCGCGGAAACCGACTGTTAGCTTTGACAACCTTTGTAGGACATGTAATCGAACTGTTTTAAAAAGAAATCACCCTGTTAATTTATTTGGGGAGAAAATGAACTCCGAGGTAATGCAAGTCCTAGAATTTTTTTCCGGGAGAAAAGTTTCGATTGAGGATAACTTTCCAAAAAAACTTTGTCAGCCATGCTTTCGCAAGGTGATCAGTTTCGTAGAATTCAAGTCAATGACTCAAGCAAGTCTTTCTTTACAAGAGCAAACTCTAGCGACAGCAAAAGTTAAAAGACTTCGCAGTTGTCAGCAAGTGGGCGATTCCCCTTCGTCCAGCCAAAAAAGTAAAAAAAGTGTCCCCGCGAGAAATGTTCGAACAAGCCTCTTCTCTACAGACGGCACGACCGACAAAACATCTTCTCAGTTGACCCAGTTCAGACCTATTGCGCCTAAGCATACCTCCAATACTCAACGGCTCCTTCCTGCGTTTTTACGTACTAGTATCACGGATGAAGCAGAGAAATCAGAGGAGAAGACTGAAGAGAACGCGAAGCAATTGAAACTATCTGTGCAGGAAAATATTATGAAGCAAAGTGGTCTGCGAAAATATCAGGTGTGTATACAACATGTTTTTGTTTCATTAAGTTTCTTGTTGTTGTATTGGTAATTTTTCGCTCAACTGCAGAATATTCATGTTCTTACACTGCGTATTTTTTCTTTCCAGAGCTCTGCTTTTGTTAAGATTGATTGTACTGATGCACAGAAGATCTATTCCAGTGTAAGCAACGGAAAGGTAAAGTTAATTGCCGAAGCAGTAATGAGTGTTGAACCTTTGAAGGAGGCAGTTAAAGAGCACTTCTTAAAAGACATCGACAAGCAGTGCCAGAACTTATGCGTACAGAAAAGAGGAACTCCTTCAGTGCTAAATGTGAATGAAAGTTCTTGTGTTGACGCCCTTAAGAGTTTTACTTGGGAAAAAGTAATGATTGAATTGAGAGACCGGGCTCCAGATGTGTTAGATGTTATGACAACAATTTGCAAACAACCATCGGTGACTCACGTTCCCGCAGTTTGCATGGGCTATGCAATTTTGATGTACCAGAGGAATTCCAAGCTAGGATTGCTTCAGAAGCTACTGACAGTCATGATGGGTTCTGGTGGATGCAGTCGTAGGGTAAGTACAATAAAAACACCAAAGAATAGGAGTTATTAATTAAAACAATAACCTGATGTTAAGGACTGACACAAGGAAAGGGGTGGGGGGGGGGGGGGGGGGGGGGTAGGGGGTAGGGGGGAGAAGAAGGAGATTTGCGGAGAGAGGGGGTTCAGAAAATAAATTAATAATGTGATTTACAGTTGTATATAAAAAATATCCACTTTCTCCTTTTCAGTCCTACTGTCAAACCTGGAATAAACCTGGAATAAACCTGGAATGAAGCCAATTTGTGTCTTTAAAATGGCTAAAAACAGATTATAAAAGGATGGAATGAATAAACTTTGTTAATGACAAAATATAAATAAAAATAAACTATTTAACAATAGTATTCACCAAAGTGGAGGTGAAAAGTGATTTTAATTTTATTGAGTTGAAAAGTGGCAAGGCAAAAATCCACCACTCCTCATGATACTGAGGTAAATAATTGTTTTAATATAATTTATATATACCAAACCAGACGGAGTGAAATATTAGCCAGCCAAAAATATTATAGTTAGATAACATTATAAATTTCTCATAAAATGAGGGAAATTAAAGCTTGAGTGTGAAATACATAACAAAGCCTGCAGGCAGTGAATATATTAGTCCAAGTTTGAATAGCCAATAATCAGTGTGCAAAAAAAAAAACAATATCCACTACTTTAATATATTATATATATATATATATATATATATATATATATATATATATATATATATACTAATACTCATACTCATTAATGTTTCTCTACAAACACCTTTTTTTCAGACCTTTACTTGCTTGAATGCCATAGGGATCACCCAATCTCAGAAAACATGGGTCAGGACCATGGACACCATTAGTAATGCTTTGGTACCAAAGATCCAGAAGTTGGTAAAGGAAGGTCAAGAGCCCCGCATAAATTTTGACAACCTTGACTTCCGTATCCTTGCAAATCATGTTCTCACAAATCACCGTAACACAGATGTGCACTGGATTAATCAGTATATCACATTTGACAGGGTCCCATCAGCACATCTTGATGGAATAAAACCACTGGGAGACTTGAAAGAGCTTCCCTTGACAGAATACCTACTGAGTCCAGATGAGAAAAAAGAGCTAAGGAGTGTGATGATTGTATTGGTAGCAAGGGTACTGACAAAGATGGTGCCATGTTTAAGATACATTAAGGATGTTGTCACTAAACACATTCCACACCCCTACAGTAAGGAGATGGCCACGCAATCAGTTATAATTGGTTTACCTGTACAGCCATTCAACCAGGCCAAGCATGCTGATGTCATCCAGTACCTTGATTACATGGAAGGCCTCCTTGCTAAAATCTATACACCAGAAGACCATGAAGTCCCAGCAAATGAATCCACAGAAGAAAAGCAGGCAAGAATGGACAGAATCTTGAATGGTGTTAACCCTTGACCCTCGTACTCAGGCTCCGGCGGTTAAGAGGGTCAAGCGGCTCTGGGGACGAGAATGGAGTAGGGCAGGTTACCAAGGCAAACAAGATGGCGTTCGACCCTAGCAGGATAGCAGCGCTAACGGAACTGCTAAAACCACCAGAAGAGGACGACGATAGCTCTGATGTGAGATATAACATTTCTGTTTAACTTATTATTTGAGCCATTAAAGAAATTAACAGTTTGTTTTGTTGTTCTTGGTCGCAGGATGAAAAACTTTCAAAGAAGAAAACGTTTGCTGCAGCGAACCCTGGAAGCATTGGGCCACCGAAGAAAATAGAGAAACCTGGTGAGAATCTCAAAAGCCTGAAGTGTTATTTTGAATTATCAGTCTGTTGATTCGATTCATGTCATATAAGTTGATATTTATTGGTGTCCTGAAGAGGAACACCAACTTGCATTGGCGTATGCATAGTCAGTCTTGTTATTTTCTGAAATTTAAGTCTTATTATTTTTCTCCGTATAAGCCCTTAAACTTTGTTCTGAAGACTACCACAGGGCTAGCTCTGGATTAAAAAATGTTTCTTTTTATTAATTTTTTTCATGCCTTTGTGTTTGGATCTTGTTGATGTGAGCAAAATTATTTTGATACATTGATGAAAACCAAAAATATAATTCCTTGATGACTTAGGCGGCACCCAAGAGTCAAAGCAAGTGACAAGTAGTGATATTTGGAGTGAGGCAGAGATACCTGAGGGGGGTCATGGAGAGGATGAATTTGACGCAAGACCTGCTCCAGAGTAAGTGCAAATTGTGCAGTTTTGGAGTCTTTAAAGGTTTATTCAGCATCCATAAAATAGAGTACAGTATTTCTAAGAGTATGCAATAAGCCAAAGAAGAATTAATTTGGAAAAATAAAGGCAAAAGTCTATTAAGCTTTATAAAATGTTCAAGGAAATGCACATATTATTATTGGTCAAACTGAGTTTATTATAACTAGATAAAGCACACGTAAATTCTTGTCCTTTTGTGGTCATTTTTATTTTATAAAAGAAATTAAAAATTTTGTTCTTTGTGCATTGTATATCGTGAAGTGCGAGAAGCACTCGCCTTTGGCTCGCGCTTCTCTGCACTTCTCTTGTGTTCTTGATAATTCCAGCTTGCTTATATAACTCAACAATGCACTTGGCACATTCTTTATTTGTTTAATAATTTGCACTTATTAGACACACACCCTGGTTGAGGAAGTAGAATTCTTCAGGGGTAAGGGTGATAAATGGTGGAATTATTTAGGGGTAAACAGATATTTTAACAAATTCTTGAGGGGTACTTCATCTACTTCTTCTAATCACTTTGTCACAGTGCCGACTTTTGTCCCCTTGACGGGAGAAAGAAACAGGACATACGTCCCAACTGATATCAATCCTCCATGGAGACCAGACCACAACACCGGGAACTACGTCCCCTACTCTTTTTCGAACAGTGATGTGGGTTCTTTTGCATCCCCTACTATTTTAATGTGAGAAGGTGTAGGAGACAAAGGCCAACGGCTTAACGTCACCGCCCAATGATGCGATCATCTGAAATGAGACAAGGTGTTTGAGCACAGACGGCATGATCTTACCAGTTATTTAAAACACTGGTTAGTGGTCCGGCCGGGACCCTAACCCGCGACCTCCTGCTCTGCAGACTGGCTCCCAACTAACTGAGTTAACCAGGAGGTGGTTATTTTACTTTTCTTTAAAAATTCTTCAGGGCTTTGTTTTTGTTTTGTCTATAAAAGACATTGTTCAGTGCACTGTGAATCTTCATTTGTTTTTCTAACTTGCCTTGGAACACATTGCATGTGAGACAAGTTGCATAAACTAAAACATTGTAAAGTGTAACACAGTGTGAAAAGGGTAAAATCGTTTGCTCGTTGTATGTTGGTGGAAATAATGTGATGAGTGCAACAATTTCCTGCACTTTGTATCAGTGTAAGTAATTCCATGACAATTTGCACCAAAAAATTACAAGGCAAGATGCAAGAAAATTACACTGTGTAATAATAATGATGACGTATGTGCTTCTAACAGTGTCTTAGGGTTTGTTACTTTATGACAGGTCTTACTTTGTTGACTTAACTTTATCAGTGTACTATAGTGTTCAATAGGTTCACCCCTTTTTTTTCTCATTACCTTGATCATTAAAGTGCAACTAACATTAAGGTTAGCATTAAATTTTGATAACATCCACCGACACTACCTCAGACTCTCATTGAGAATTATATAATGCAATGTCAACAATTAGAATTTTATTTTATATATTATTTTTAAGTGTAAAAAAAATCTAAAATCCCTTCTCAGGATTGAATCTGTGATCTCAGCTAGGCTTAGACTTTCAGAGCCTAGACTACCAGAGTACCACATTGTAGCTTCTTTGGTTGTTTAGGCCTAAATTTAACTATAATTTTATGAACTGCTAACCTTAACCTTAACTGAAAGCTAACCAGTTAATCTGTTATACGTAAGTCTCAATAAGGTGTCCAAGGTGGTGCAGATGGATGTTATCCTATGTTACAGTGCTGTAATTAGTGCATATATAGAGGATATTACATGGCTGCGCGAAGATACGAAATTTCTCTTCGAGTGAGCAGCGAACGAGTGAAATATTTTTCAATACGAGAAGAGAAATTTCGTATCTTCAAGCGGCCATGTAATGTTCTGTTTATTATATAAACACCAATGAAATCAAACCATTTCACTTTAATATTTTTTTGTAGTCCTGAAGTAGAACAACGTGTAAGAACTTCACACGTGTTATTCTCACGTGTGAAGATATGATGTTTATGCGCAAAAGCTCACCTGGTATTTCATTGGTGTTTATATAATAAAAATGGATATTTTTTGTACTCAGGTATGAAATGGTGTTCAAGCAAGCAGTAACATCAGAGGATATGTATCTACAGATGAGTGGCAGAAATACATCAACTGCAAGCTGTGAAGACTTGGTGGTGAGAATCTACATGTAAACAACTTAAAGTTTTATTTTATCAGGACTTAGCAAAACCAGCACTATCTCGAACTGGAACTCGTTAAATAACCATCAAGCATTATTGATTAGCACTCTGTGGACACAGGATTAGTCATATTTTGTTTCTTTTTTTTTTAATATCGAGAGCTTTATGACCATATTTGGGCATTGTATGAATGTGTTGAATTATAATGCGCTTTACTAGTTCCAAAATGATTGCAAATATTTGATATTTCCAAAAAAGAAATGACAGTTGTTCATCTTCTGAGGGGTGAACTTCAATGTGCCTCACGAGAGAAATAGAAAATTAATGCTGCAAAAATCAGGTGCCCGAACAGGAATCAAACCTATGACACCCTGATCTCATGACTGGTGCACTAACCGCTAAGCTACCAACTGAAGACAACCACAGTGGAGTGACTCGAACATTAGCTCGAGGAAACAACAATTAACAGACCTCTCAGACTGGAAATTACTTCTGCTGGTCTTCAAACCATAAGGTTATACAATCTAATGAGATGGAATATTTTAAACATTATTGTCTTGTTGTTTCCTTCAGCTTATGTTCAAGTCCACAGTGGTTGCCTCTATGTACATACACACTCCTTTTCCTTCTCAGGAATTGTTTGTGATGTCATTTCCCATGCGGGGGCAGTATTTTTCAGTCAGTTAACATTTATTGCCTGTGACCTTTGCAGATAAAAATCAAGCTTCCTGATACTGAGTATAGTGATGTTAATTTGGATGTCACAGACACCTTTCTTGACTGCAGAACTGCTAAATAGTAAGTAAAGTTTGATATCTGAATACTGCACACACACTCAATGATTCAAAACCATTTACCATGTGACCCTATGGAAACACAGACATCTATTTTAAGCACTCATTTCTTAGCATCTTCCACATGCAACTATAGATGGTTTTCATGGCGGCCATGTTGGTGGACAGAAACAATAGAAATCGTTTGCATTAAAATAGTTTTATTCCCAAAGGATAAAAATTTCATTGTTCTGTCCACCAACATGGCCGCCATGAAAACCATCTATTTTCAGCAAGAGAGAAAAAGGAAGAATGAGTGTGAATGAGTAAAGAGCTAAAGCAGGAATCCACTGCTTGCTTACCTCATTCCTCTGCCCACCCTTCCATTTTTAGTGTCCTTTGCCCCAGAAGACCAAGTTGCCTGCGTAGAAGACTGCTTATTTCCTAAGAAGACCCTCTTTCCTTGTTTCCATACCTTATGGAGGGGAGGGGGATGCTCTGTATATTGTTGGGTGGGGGTGTGCCGCAGGGACTCTAAAACCCTTCCCCTATACCAGACCATGTTAAGCTGATTTTGCAACCCTACACAAGACTAGATACTGAAAATCCCTACCCTATCCCAGACTTGCTACTTTTAGAACTGTAACACTAGTAGTGTTTTTAATGGAAAACCATCTGTCAACAATGTTGCCGCAATGATTTTATTTACTTTTAAGGAAGGCTCTATTTCTTCCGAGTTTCTATTCCTATTGTAGACTTAATTCTTCATACCGCTTATCAGTTTCGTGGCAAATGATCAATACCCTATTCTAGACCAAAACTCTCTGATTTCTATACCCTTTCTCAGACAAAATGCAGCTGAACGCAAGGTTTTCAGAGTCCCAGTAGCACACCACCACCTGGGTTCAACACCCAGTTAATAGTGAAGAGAGACCAGGAGTTGTAACTTCCTTCTTCCTGTACTCTTCTTGTCAGTTCCCACCCTTTGCTTTAAGGTTCCTGCTTCTTTGTGCCTTTTTTGTTACAGAGCATTACACAATGTTGCCAAATTTACCCTTTAATTAATAATAAATTATTTTTCCCCTTCCTGCCACCATGGTTATCCTGTTCCCTGTCCTCCATATTGAAGTTCTTGCCCCCTCCAGTTTCCCTCCGCACTTATTACCATAGGGACCATACAACCCTGTATGAACAGGGTGCCCAATAAAATACAGACACCATAGGGAACCCTGTATTGACAGGGAGCCCAATAAAATACACACACCATAGGGACCACAGAACCCTGTATTAACAGGGTGCCCAATAAAATACACACATCATAGGGAGCACAGAACCCTGAATTAATGTGTGTAGCTTCTGACCAAGTGCTTTTCACATAATGTCATGTTAAGAGTGATCAGCCAAGTTGTCTGCATCGACAAGGTTACATCTAACTTTGTACAAAGTTGTTTTAATCTGAGCAGGAATCATGGTCTATTGTCCATATCAACCAGCATTTGTATTAATAGCTGACGTATTTTTTAAGAAAATGTATGGACTTTCTGCTGGGACGAAGAAAACTATGTATAGTAAGTGGGAATCTGTTAGGTTTATGGCTTTGAGCACTGAGTGGCACAATCCTCAAGACTTCCCCACTCCTACCCCCCACGTTGCCAAGTTACAGCTCCACTTCCTTCTCAACCTACGAGCAAGCTCTCTTGTAGTTTGGTGTTTAAGGTGGCTCGACTGGGTTTTTTGGCGACATAACACCCCAACTTTGAACGGCTGATACTTCACTGTCTGAGCTCGATCAGGCAAGCAGCTTCACACACCTACTAGAGATGAAATAAACTTTCCAAAAAAGTAGATTTGATTGACATCGGTGTTACCATAACAACGATCTGATGACGTCATGGTTTTTGCATATCAGTAATTTTCTCAACATCTAGACCTAAACTTTTAAAACGACTGTATGTCTCTTATAGTCTAAATGTATGTCTTCAAGACTGCAAAGTTTGAAAAAATTCTATGAGAGCGTTTTCGAATAAAATTGAGTTGAATATTTTCCATCAAAAATTTAAAAATTCGCACTACTTGCCGTTATTTCGTCGATGCCAGCGTTTTCCTGATAAATTGAAACAATATTTTCACCATATATTATTCGTGTGCCATAAAACTACATTCCTTGAAGGTTTCATCCTGTTTGCTTCACTAGATTTCAGTTGATGTGATCGGAAGCAATGTCTTAAATATGCTCATTCTACTCACAGAAGTAACACTTTTGTTAGGGAAGCGTTTATTTAAAAACTAGTCGATGAAATTTTTTAAAAATCTTTTGATCTAAAGTTGTACTTGTAATGCACTATCTCTGCAAATTTCAAGTGCATTGAATCACTTTAAGGGCGCGAAATAAAATTAAAATTATAGGGGACTTTTGCATTCGTCTTCCAAAGTTTCATTGCCGTATTATTTGTTGACAGCTGGTTTATTTCAGGACTTTCTCTTTTGTCTACATTCTACATATTTTTGCGCTTTTGAAACAACACGTTTGCCATGCCTGCATGCTCCAAAGCGATCGTGAAAATTCTTTTCATAGTACAATGACAACAATGGCAATTAACATAAGGCTGCGGTCATGCACATGTAACACGTTTAAAATTTATTCAAAAGTGCACAAATATGTAGAATGTAGACAAAAGAGAAAGTCCTGAAATAAACCAGCTGTCAACAAATAATACGGCAATGAAACTTTGGAAGACGAATGCAAAAGTCCCCTATAATTTTAATTTTATTTCGCGCCCTTAAAGTGATTCAATGCACTTGAAATTTGCAGAGATAGTGCATTACAAGTACAACTTTAGATCAAAAGATTTTTAAAAAATTTCATCGACTAGTTTTTAAATAAACGCTTCCCTAACAAAAGTGTTACTTCTGTGAGTAGAATGAGCATATTTATGACATTGCTTCCGATCACATCAATTGAAATCTAGTGAAGCAAACAGGATGAAACCATCAAGGAATGTAGTTTTATGGCACACGAATATTATATGGTGAAAATATTGTTTCAATTTGTCAGGAAAACGCTGGCATCGACGAAATAACAGAAAGTAATGCGAATTTTTAAATTTTTGATGGAAAATATTCAACTCAATTTTATTCGAAAACGCTCTCATAGAATTTTTTCAAACCATAGTTAATAGAATAAACTGGTTATGAAACTCAGTCAGTCCTTTGTTATATGTTTTTGTTTTCCATTCCTTTTGTTCGTTTGCCTTGACCCTGCACAAAACACAAAAGGTATTGAAATGCATATGAGCAACTGACCAGTAGAAACATTTGGGCTCACACGTTAAACAAAACAATGTGCAGGGTCACGGTTCGTTCAACATAAAACAAAGCAGCTTTGTACAGTCTTTTTGAAATTTATTGAGCTTCATAACCAGTTTGTTCTATTAACTATGTTCAAACTTTGCAGTCTTGAAGACATACATCTAGACTGTAAGAGGCATACAGTCATTTTAAAAGTTTAGGTCTAGATGTTGAGAAAATTACTAATATGCAAAAACCATGACATCATCAGATCGTTGTTATGGTAACACTGATGTCAATCAAATCTACTTTTTTGGAAAGTTTATTTCATCTCTAGTTTATGTGTGAAGCAGCTTGCCTGATCGAGCTCAGACAGTGAAGTATCAGCCGTTCAAAGTTGGGGTGTTATGTTGCCAAAAAACCCAGTCGAGCCACCTTAAGCAAGAGCTTGCTCATAGGCTAAATGCTTGTTTTTGTTCTTAGCAAACTTAGTTTACATCTTCCTCATCCAGTGGACAGTAAAAATGGCAAAGCACAGTGGGACAAGAGCAGAGAGCTACTGACTGTCACAGTGCGACTTGTGCGGGAATATGACTTTCTTACACAGTGACATGGATAAAAAACCGTCAGTGTTCATGAATCACTTTTACGATCATGTGAGAATGATATTTGCAAAGTTACTCAAGAGACAACGAAAACCACTGTTTGGATACCAAGGATGCGGCAAGTCCCAGGATGTTATTTGAAAGTTTTGCCACCACACGATTCTTTGACATGTGCATGGCATCTTTTCTAACAACAGGAACACCAATTCTACTCCCCTACCCAAAGGATTTTGGATTCTCTTTTGTTAGTGATTGAGCAGAGGTGGAGAGGAGAGTGAAAGCTGAAGTACGCGGAAGAAAATGGGAAACCAGTGAGAAAGTGGACCACAACTCACAATGAAATATTTTGTAAGCTGAATACAGAATGATTGTACATAGTAGGCACAAATACCACAAACTTCTCCCATCTGCAAGACTCAAAGGTCATTTTGCTTATGTGCTGTCAAGTCTTTGAATATTTAGAAGCTTGTTCATGAGCAGTTACCAGTAAAGGCGCGTTCACACGACAAACTCAAGTTGGCGAACTCATGTTGGCGTGTGTGAACGCGACATCGGTAGTTGGCAAACTCATACTGGCGTGTGTGAACGCGACATCGGTAGTTGGCGAACTCATGTTGGCGTGTGTGAACGTGACATCAGTAGTTGGCAAACCTTTGGGGACAAATAGAACTTGTTTCTATTCTTTACAACTTTTTTAAGTGCCATTGAACAGAGAAATGTTTCGGGACTTTCATGATCGGAAATTCGCAGTAAATCAAATTGCACTTTGAAATAGTGTGTAATTCCGATAAAACGAATCTCCAAACACATCTTGATATACCGACATTTTCTAAGTGAAGATCATGTGATACAGAATATTTATCGCTTTGACGACTTCAAGAACGGGGTTGAACATTTTTTTGTGACTATTTGTGCTTGAAAATGTTTGAAAACAAGACGCTGTGGGAGCGTATACTTGGGCGTCGTTGTATTAGGCATATTGGAGAATAATTGTCTTGGGAATCTGCATGCACGTTATTTCACGGTTTGATGATTGCGAGTATTCGGATAGTGTGAGCAGTCTAACAAAGAAGCGCGTTAACCGTCTAAAACAAGAAGACACAGTAGATCGCACGCAAATTATTAAAGTAGCGTGTCCACTGTGTCAAAAGACGAGTACATACTGAAAAATACAAATCGATGCCTACTTTGTACTTTTTAATACCGTTGAAAAAAAGGCCGTATGTCAGAGTTTCCCGATGGTTGTTATTGGTTTTAGCTAAATCTTGTAACTAGCTGGTCTGTGTTTCCGACACTTTTGAAGTGAATGCAAATGTAGCCGCAAAGTGGCCTTTCGAAAAGCCCGGACCCGAGGTCAAAACAACTTTTCCAATTGAAAGTTTTGCTGGAAGTATTCCCGCCGTTATTATAATAAAGTTTGAATGAAACTTATAAATTTAATCAAAGTTAACGACAGAAGTGATAATTTAGGAGGAGAGAAACAAATTTAGCCCTTTGAAATGTATTTTTTCAGTTGAGGTAAAAATGTTGCAATTTGCATAATGTGAAAGTAATTTGAAACCTTTCCAGTAACGCATAACGCAGCTGTTTAATAAAACATCTCGCAATCACACACACGAAAATATATCCAGTTTTTATTCCTCTGTATCTGAAACAAAGAAAAGAAAATTAAATGAAAAAGTGATCGCTTTAACGTTATTTTCGCCCGAGAAATATTCACTAGCGTAAGCAAAACTCGCAAGAAACGTCTCGCAAGACACCGCGATGCATTGTTTACATCTTCTCTCGGCGGTGAATTTTTGCACCCAAAGTTTCAGTTGGCTGTTCTGTTCCTTCAACTTCACGAAATAAAAATTAATGAAAGGCAAACAACCGAAAGAAGTGAAATTAATTGGGATTCCTATCACGCTTATATTTCTTCCTTCGCTGTCCACCGTTCACTTCTTATTAAATAAGCGCTATGTATGTATTAGTCTAAATTATCTTCATGTTCGTTTTAACATGTTTTAGCGGGTTTCCGTCATGAAGGTATCGTAGAATTAATCGCGAGTGTCAAATACTTTCGCAGTGTCTTCTTGAGTAATTTCCTTACGCATATTGAATATGAAACTGTTAGATGCAACAGAGAAAATACAACTCGCACTTTGTGACGTTCGTCTCGCATCAACAAACAACAGGTGTACTCCACCGCGGTCAAACGAGAGAAATTTGCAAAAGCTAACCAAAGTACTTCAAAGTTAAGGTTGTCATTTTCACTGTTTATTAAAAGTTTCATATATTGACAATACACTGTCAACTCACTAAACGTTTTGAAAGTTTATTACTAAAAAAAGTTCTAAGCGTTTGAAAACTATGAACCGCAGAACTGTCGGCGCAATTTGCCAACACAATTTTGCTCAGGCACGAAGCGTTTTGATCAGTTTTCAACGATCGAAAAGAAGCTCGTTATTTTGAGCCGGAAAGATGAAAAGATAGTTACATAAACTAATTATTTTATACATCCTTGCCCACGTTTCCACTTAATTCTAAATGAATCCCACCAAATAAAACGAAAAACGCTTCGGACGTGTGACCGCGGTGAAGGTTTGAACAATCCCGCCGTCCCCAGAGTTGCGCAATACTGCACATTTGTGGACGACCAAACTGCATTTTAATACTTGGTCGCTACGCCCAAGTAACAAGGTGTACGTACATAAATTACCCAGAAAAAATATCTGTCCGTGTCATTTTGAAGCGAATTTGCTTCCAAACTGGAAATGCCGGCCTTTGCTTCTTCTTCAGCCTTGTCAGTCTTGCAAAAAGGTTCTTATATGTATAAAAGGAGTGTATTGCGACCATAAATTGCAGAAGTTATTTTTCTATTAACTATGTTTTCACCAATCAGAGATTAACCAAAGTGAGCATGTAAAAAAAAATGAAAAACTTCTATAGCGCACATATCTCATGTTTCATGGCGCTTTACATACGCTTATGAGAATGAGATCGGACGTCACTGAGCTCATGAAGGCGCCTCAGGCAGCCGCTATCGGTCCATCTCATCTCCCCCACCCCACTCTGCAAAGGTAGCAATTCAAGAAAAGGAGAAACATTTCAGTTCGGGGGCCCGTTTCTCAAAAGTCCCGGTAACTTATCGGGCCCAGAGCTTTATTTAAGAATCAGAATCCTTAGAATGGTGGCGTACATTTAAGCCCGCAAACCAGCCTAACTTATTTCGTCAAGTTAGAATTTTATTGCTAGATTTCTATGCTAACAAAATGTAAACATTATGCTTTATTTAAGAATCAGAATCCTTAGAATGGTGGCGTACATTTAAGCCCGCAAACCAGCCTAACTTATTTCGTCAAGTTAGAATTTTATTGCTAGATTTCTATGCTAACAAAATGTAAACATTATGCGCATAAAATGGCTAACCGGGCCAAAAAAATTATCGGGACTTTCGAGAAACAGGCCCCCTGGAAAGCTATTTTCTGTCTGCAATGTCCAAATTAGCCTCCGGTACTACCTTAAAGATGCATATCTGTTGGTTAAAAGGCTAAGCAATAAAATTCTAAGGTGACGAGACAATTCCGGCTAGTTTGGGGGTTAATACACCCTGTAGATTCTGATTTTAAAATTTAGCTCCGGGCCGGAACGTTATCGGGACTTCGAGAAACGGGTTCCATAACGTATGCAACAGTTGGGTAGATAAACTACAAGAAACGTCACAAAGTTTTGGTTAACAAATATTTTTACTTCAACAAACAGTCCACTGACACTCACTTCAAACTTTCAGAGTAATTGTAATCCAATCAATAAATATCTTAGAATTTCGAAAAGACATGCTTGCCAATATACATTCTCAAAATACGAGAATAACCTAACAATGAACCGCGGGTTGCACGACAACTTACGAAACACGGCTTGAAACCGTCGATGGCGCTATAAAAAAACCCACTTAGCTCAAGTTCGCTGTTTCAGTTTTTTGTATTTTAACAAGGCCCTATTCACACCAACGGTTCAACAAGTTTAAATGTTTAGTTTAACTACGTTTTTAGTCTCCATCTTGAACGTTTTTAACTATATATGACTCAAACTACCTGGAATAAAAAAATAAAAGTTTCTTTTTGTTAAGATTTCACTCCAAATATTACGGGAGGTTTATAGGAAGTATTTTTCTAAACCTGTTTTAAACTAAACAACATTTAAACATGTTTAAGCGTTGTGAACGGGGTATAAGCAATGTAACAGTAACATTTCTTTATACAGTACACCGGCAGAGAATAAGGTAGCGTTTGATTGACGTTGTACCGGAAAAAACTAACATAAATCCTTTCTAAAGAGTCTACAGAGCTACGTTCACGCAATACGACAGCTTGTATATCAGCTCGAATAGCATAAATTATAGGAATTTTCTTCATACACGAAAGGCTGGCTTGGGCACGATTTTTGTGCCCTAAGAATGCTATAAACTTGACCGCGAAGCACTTTGTAGTGGACACGTTTTTGTGCCACTCAAAGTGTTTAATAAACGGGGAATTGGGTCAACAAACTATACCGGGCATCCAGTTTGCATCTTCACCAAACCAGAACCATTCTTTTCTTCTTTCATTCACAGCAGCCATTATTTGGGTCGCCACGCAACGTTTGTTATCCGGAGTAGCAATGCGTGACGATCCGATAAAAGCTGCGAAGGACACTAGTAACGCTCCACTGTGAACCCTTTTATATCCTTTTTTGTCTAGTCTGTTCGAACAATGTTACTTTCCCCGACATACAAACACTATCCAGTATAGTGACCACAACATCCTCAATATAGTACACTCTTCATTCCGGAATAAGGTCAGTCAAACGCCCTTCTAATTTCCTGATCGATTAATTGAGCCTAACATGTGGCCTGAACGCAAAAACGTATTAAAAACGTAATAAATTGTTTCTAATTAAATTGTTCTGGTTTCGTTCAAATCAGTCTTTATGACGGTTAACAACAATAGCACTAAAAACTCAAGACTGTCTGAAGCGTGTCTTGTCTCGTGCGGCCCGTTTCCCTCGGTTTCTTTTCTTGCCCTTGCCCCCTCCTCCTCCTCCTTTCGCTCCACTCTCTTTGGGCATGCGCAGATCTAGGATGTCCTCCTCGTCTCCGTAATCTTCAGCTTCTTGCAAATCATCGCTTCTTTGGGCCATGTCACCAGCCCCACGCATCTTCTGAAGGTCTAAGAACGGGACAAGAGCAGAGGATGATGAGAATCGGCGTCATCCAATCACCGGCCACAGTCAATACACTGAACAGCGGTACGGTGAGTCAGACGAAGACATGCGCCGGTTGAATTCGTCAGTGACGCAGGCTATCATAGTGGCAGTTATTTTCAGTGCATCGTATTCGCCGGGACTCCTGTCTGTAATAACGGGGTTTCCGTTATAACGAGGAGGGAGTTACTTGCAATCCGACTGGCTACGTAAGGGTGGTCTATATTTTTATAGAGCATCCTGAGAACGCGCGCATGTTATCAAGTTTATATTCGACGTCATTATCCCATTGCTGTCTTGTTAATTAAACTTGCGATGATCAAATTTCAATTCGCATTCGCGTCCGTTCAAAAAAATCGCCTTCGTGTTCTTAGATAAATGTTTTTTAGACGTGTCTGAAACTAGCTGACAGGATAAACTTGATGATTTTTATCCAAGAAAAACAATATATGAGCACATGAAAGACGATAGTTATTTCTAAGGACGTTCGCGCGAAAATCTTTTAACACATTCTATGCCAAATCTTTCAACTGGTGACGCCTTGGCTTATGAAGAAAATCTAATCTTAAAACGACAGCATTTGCAAATCCTGACATCCGCAAGTTGGGAGGATTCCATGTCGCGTGGGTACAAAAATTGGACAATTTTAAATTTCCTACATTGATTTTTTGTTCATTTTTCACAATCTACCGTCCTAGTCGTGTCAAACTATGTTGAAACAATCGGGACGATCGCGTGGATAGAGGGGGATTTTGCAGTCAGGTGTCAGGTGGGACGCCTTATAAATCCAGGGGGAATTTATTGGAATGAAACTTGCTTCTTGAAAAGACTCAGATTGATATTGGGATGAGATTTTGACTTCAAAACAATTTTTTTCTTACCTTGTTGCACAATGCTCTGTACTTTCGTGATAGTGCCTCCCAGAATCTCGACTTCACACATCAATCGTCCTGTATCACCCCACCTACAACGCGCCTCGATTTCCCGGATGCATTCTCCAACGCGTGCACCAACGTGATCCAACCGCTGTACATCAAGACCGAAGTCGTGGGAACCGAGTCTGTTTTGCCCGGATAAGGCATTCAACTCATCGCGCAGCTCTTGCTCGGCTACGAAAAGGGGCCAAATCTTATGAAGATAGAGCTGCTTGTAGGCATTGAACTGCTCCAGCATTTGCCAGTGAGAGCTTCCGTGCTGAATATGCGATTTATACGTCTCACCTGTCTTGTCAATGAACTGCACGCTGCAAACACTGCATGCTGAAGTGTCTGCTTTGAACCGCTCAAAATGAGCCTCAGCTGAGTCTAAAGGATGCTCGTGCGATGACCTATGGGTCTCACATCTTATCTGACGGTACCAGCGCTGGATTGTAACAGCTGCGGCTTCACGCTCCGTTTCCAAGGCACGTTCCCTTCTCTGCTCCTCCAGATAACCAGTTGGCATCTGAAACTCCGACGGTGAGTAGATATCCACGGGCGGATCACTTACGGCTGCTGCTTGAAAGTGCCATGGAGATGCCCCGGTGTTGAAAGACTGCGTGAATGAAGCAATGTTCACTTCATCAGTCCATAGCTGGCGGTTGTACCAACGAACCGAAAACAACCGTTCGTTCCTCTGGCGGAGAAGCTTTTGTAGCGCAAAAACCACGTCTTTGACACCAACGGCACGCTGCATCTCCTCCAAAGCTTCCTTTACGCGACATGGCAAAAACGCGTGCACGGTGACACCGCGCAACGCTTCAATGAGAAGACCGCACGTAGGTGGAATTCCTCTGCCGTAGTTACACAACATGGTCATGGCTAGCAGCAAAACTCTCTCTGATTCACCAGATTGCACGCGCTCTAAAGCGTTAAAACTAAACGCGCTGTTAATCAAGTTAAAGCGACGGTTGACTTGTCCAGACATGAGCTGCACCATGCACTCGAGTAAACGCTGTACTTGTCGGATGCCTTTGAACGAAGGTATTCCTGTTGCGCTAGAATCAACGATACTGAACAAACTGGGGAACCTATCGCTACCGTAAACGGCATCCCAGACCTCGATCAAGCGAAGATAGCTCTCGGGAAGGCAGACGGGATGCTCGTATTCATTAATTAATCGGGCGAACAGCGCCAAGCAAGCGATCATCTGATGTTCAAAGATAGAGCTTGTGTTAGCAAGACACGGTAACGGGATGGTAGACCTCCAGGCTACCAAACTCATGAATCTTCGAATAAACAAGAAGGCAGAGTTCAGAACGTCGCCATAAACATGCAGTACTCGAGTGCCATCTTCCAACAGCCGAAAAATGCTTCTGAAGCCTCCGTGTTGCTTGTCCTGTAGCATGCCGTCGCATGGCCCGTTTCTCCCGGCAAAGACCTTTTCCTCTACTGACAGCAGCATAGCAATCTTGTTGTGGTATCCAACGAGGTGAAGGATTCGTGACACTTCAAGAAACCGATCAGAGTTCTGCCATCGTTGAGTGTCGTTGCTAAACTTCCATAAAAACTCCGCATAACTTGACAACCGCTCCTTTATCACACTGTGTTTGCGAATAGCTCGAACAAGTTCTTTGCTAAGACACGAGATATGAAGGCCCATTCTTGGAAAGAGCAAATCGTAAAACTGTCTACACGCTCGGAAGTCTCGTATATCGTTTGTGATCAGTCTTCGCGTGAGCTGCCCTTGGGAATCAAAGCGAGCAATGGAATCTACGAAGGACTGCACAAGGGCGTGAACATGAATCTGATGGTACAAGGCGTTGAAAAGCTTTTCAAATACTTCCTTCGTGAATGGAGCATGAGCAAGCTCACATCGTCCGGCAGTGCAAGTCATTCCGACAAGAAACCTTCGACAAACGCCATGACGACTTACACTCGCTTTTAGGCTGTCATAAATGTTCTGTGCTAACTGGCAAGCCAAGTTACATAAGTAGTTTGAGATCCGCCACCGTGCCACACCTACGTCAAGTACTAGCTTGTTGCCTCTGATCTCCGCTGGTCTGTAAGGAACAGACGAAACGAACAAACCGGCGCTATTTAGAAAGGCACATCTCACATCAGACTGGTCACCTTTGAGAAGACCGAAGTACCCCTCGCACATCTCCACGCCTTGCAGCTCCGCCACGGTATTATGAGGCTTGTTCAGCGCTAAGATAAGGGTGAACAACCTATCAAGCACTCGGATAAACACGCGGGGAAAATCACAAAAATCCCAACGCGAAACATCTCCATTGTTAATGGTAAATAGCGCAAGGCACGCGTCTACTTCGCCACAAACATTATTAACCTTGCTAAAACGTTCCCGAGCACTTTCAGCATCTTCTGCATCCTTGTTGAGTTGTGCTAACACCAGCAGGCATTCTGCTTCACCATTCTTATCATCGCACTCCTCAAACAGCTCCAGAGCCGTCTCAGCCGGTCCCTCAATCAACTCAAGCTTCTCTGGGGCGCAGGCATGTTTCCGAAGGCAGCGAGCGGCAGCGAGATAGCATTCTGCCGCAAATCTTTTCCCGTGCACAAACTTGGCTGCCTCGATGAATCTGCCATTTTTCCTAAGCAGGTTTCCAGCGTCAGTGTACCTTCCTTCGCTGATCAGCGCCTCCACAGCTTCCTGGACACATCCGTGATTCTCCAGAAACAGGATTCGGTCGTTCGCTGATGGCAGCCGCTCGAGAACCGAAACCATCTCTTCAAGGCGACCACAACTAAAAGAAACAAACATTACTGTCAAAATTCCACTAACAGACACTCCAAGAGGGTGGGAGAACTCCAATGGAAAAGTGACGGAGATGCTCGTCGGAAATTTGGAACGGTACCCTTAATGGTCTTTTATATGGGCGTGGCTCAGCATCCCATAATTTATGGGCTCCTGGCATGGCTCCAATAATTTTAACCCTGAAAAGAAAACGCGATTACCCAGTTTGTTTTTGTTTTTGATGAAACACCTTACCTGAAGTGTTCCTCAGCCAGCTGGTGGCAGAGACGTTCTACTGTCCGTGACTCTTTAGGCGGGCGGATTCCTCCTTTGCTAGCCTCTACACCAACCAAGCTCTTGTACCGCTGTAAGGTGTCTATAGCCTCCTCGAACAGGTTCCCTTGGCAAAGTGCCTCCACCGCTTGGTGGTAATCATTAATCATCTCATAGCACTCGCTGGCTTCCAGGAAGTGTCGCTCTTTTCTTAACTGCTTTGCAGCGTCCTCAAACTGTTAAGAGGATAACAAACGAGAAAATTCGACGAGAGTTTTTAAGTGTCTATAAAACGCTTGAAAGTTAACTGAAGATGTTAAAAGATGATTGTCAACGCAACACTGCTGCGTTAAAGTCAACACGGAGTAACAGCACATGGACGGTTTTTAACTGGCCATCTCACTCCGACAAGTTGCGTCGCCTATGCAAGCAAAACAGCGCAAGTGTAGCCGGGTGTTATGTAAGAAGTCAGGTTGTGGACACGGGGTTGGTTTATTTCTGGGGTTAGAAACAACAACAAAAATCATTACTCGACTTGTGTGGGCCTATAAGCGGGAGGGGAGGGAGAGGTGGAAGGGGGGAGGGGGGAGGGGACAGGGGAAGGGGAGAGACGGGGGAGGCAAGGGGGAAGGGGAAGGGGAGGGACGGGGGAGGCGAGGGGGAAGGGGTTATCCGGTATATCGTTATAAAGAGCGGAGTCAAGTTGAACCACAGCGAGTATAGGGGAAACAACTGGAGTTTGAAATTCTCTTGTTCTCGTATTATGTGACAATAAAGTGTACAAATGCTTTTTGTCTTCTTCATTTATAAATGTAAGGTCCCATTACATGAAAGGAAGAAGATCAAGGATTATCCTATTCTTCTCTCAAATTACATGTCAAGGGTTATAGTGCTAGGTTCATCGGACAAAACTAGTCGAGACATACTAGAACTACGCCCATATTTCTCTATTGTTGTGAAAAACATCAAACACCATTATGTAACTGTTCGCCCTCCCCCCTCCCCCTTCTTGTATTGGGGATCACAGGATTTGTATGGACCAGTTTTTAGTAAAACAATATTTCATGGGGGGTAGGGAGGAGGCAATTTGTTCAGGTTTGTTGATGCCGAATTAAGACGCAAAATTGCCAAAAAGATGGAATTGTCTCAACAGTTTTGTCCGAGGTTGTAGCTGAAAGATAGGACTTGATTCTTGTGCTAGGATCATCCTAGCAATACACCCCTACGCATATAAACTAAAAGCAGAAGACATGTCCTATTGCAAGAATCATCCCCCTTCCATGTACTCTGGCCCTTAGAAAATTACAAGCAGATACCTTTCCCAATTTCCTGTTGAGTTTAGCCAGAAGCAGTCTCTCTCGTGCATTGTGCAGACACTTGGCTCCTTCATCTAACATGGCGCACTGTAAGAACTGATCCGCAGCCTTGAGGAACTGTGCTCTCATCACCTTGGGGTTCGCCTTTAGTTTGCTAGCTTCAGCAGCCTGGAGCTGGGCTTGACTCTTCTTCACCATCAGCGTATCACGAGCCATGTTAAAACACTTCACTGCCACCTCCCACAGCTCCTTGTTGTAAAAATAGTGCCCCTGTTGCGACCACTCCGCTTCCGTCGACTTCTCCACGAACATACTGGTCAGCTGATCCGTTTCGTTCGCCTCACCTGACATGCGTATCACGCGAACGAGGTTCAGCTTTTGAAAGTACTCAAACACTGCTGCCCGGGCTTCCTCGTCCTCGTCAAAGAACCACACGTTGACCCTGGCGCGAGTAATGGCCGTGTACAGGAATTTAAACTCCGAGTTCAGCACTTTGTGTTTATCTGCATCAAACTGAAGGGGACGTGTTGACGTTTCCAAGTCATCTTCTGTAAGCTCTATCATCCCTGTTGTGTTAGGAACCTTTCCTTCCGCCACGTCTCGGATGTAGGTCGTCACAACTCGCCACTCTTTCTTAGCCTACACACACAAGATATTGTATAACATGAATTCCTTTAATTTTGCGAGACAGCTGTAGAACATTCAGGTTTTGGAAATGGCTTTTCCCTGTATATCAGCCTCCGTTGTCCTCATGAGTTTAAAATATCAATAGAACTGTTTTCAATTGAGTGTCGTAATACCGAAATCAAAGTAATCACTCTGGCCAATCACAACAGACGCAGACAATCAAATGAACAAATCAGAACGCCAAGAAAATACATGTCCCTGACGTCAAGAGCAGGAAAACGATTGGTTTTGGTTTTACTTCTGATTGGTTTAGAGCAGTTTTCAATTGAGTGTGAAAAGTAATTACACAATTGCTTTGGTTTTGCATTGCTTCGCTTTGTGATTGACTAAAAAATCTCGCGCCACTTTCTCGACCAATCAGAAGTAAAACCAATCGTGACTTGCTCGCACGCGTTTTCTCGCGCTTGGCGCCGCCGACACGTAATTGCTTCGAGCTCTGATTGGTTCATTGGATTGTTTACGACTGCTGTGATTGGTCAGGTTTTACGACTCTCAATTGAAAACTGCTCTAAAGTGGAGCAAGATTTTTTAGCCAATCACAAAGCGTAGCAATGCAAAACCAAAGCAATAGCAAAAATACTTTCGGCAGTCAATTACAAACGTGTGAGCGGAAAAACGGTTTTCAAAAAAACAGTGATCGGACTTATAAAATTGAATAGGTGAGTAAGAATCCAAACGTACGCGTGGGCATAAATCGTTTTAAAAACATAGAAAATACCCTATTGATAACCGTTGTTTTTGTCTTTCTCTTAAGGTGGCCGAATACAGTTTTGAGGGACAATAAATTTCCTTACGCGCACGTGTCACGCAAGCAATACCGCGCGAGCAAACAACAACGAAGCTCTGATTTCGTGCACGCAGTTAGTAATGCGCGAGCAGCCGCGCGCGCAGATAAGTGAATGGCCGTGGTGTACGCAGTACTGCGCATGCTCGGAGATCGTACTAAACGTTTTTTTGGTCGTGAATTTCTTGAAATCTAGCCGTACGACCTATGCTCAATTTTTGATATTTTAAAATATACATCAACATCAATCTGCAGACAATTTTTTTTCAAAATCTGTAAGACAGATTTTAAAATATTTTTTGAAATTCCTATTTTTGATATTTTCGTTGATATGCGAAAAACTCTTTTACAGATTTTTGTTTTAACTTGTAAGAACGTTTATTTTTATCCAAAGTTTAAATGGTAAGATTTTGAGGTAGGGTCGCACGGGTGATTTTTGAGCAAAACGTCCTCATAGAATTAGAACCCAGTCTTCTGACAACCACTCGGTCGCTTGTTTTAAGCGACTTCTAACCAGAGGATGGTGAAATTACAAACACCCACTGTCTTGTACGATGGTTTTGACTTTGTAATTGTTGCTTGTTCCCACAAATGGTCACCTGTGATCGATATTATTGGAAGCATCTGGTGACCCCTATAAACTGTAGTAAGCCACCTTAAGTCTTATTCACAAAATTGCATCAGAATGTCCGTTATCTACAATCTATCCTATACTCACCTGTGAATCTTTAAAGAAGTTGTAAATAAGGACATCATCAAATTCCAATCCTTTGGATTCGTAAATAGTCAGAATCAATCCTTGCTTTAACTCATCCGGCATTTGAGCACGAGCCTCTTCTGATGCCACAAGTATCACCTGATGAGCGCCGAACTCAATTCTCGAGGACTGCCGACGGTTTCCCCGGAGAATCATCGCCAGATCGCCGAAGCTGCACGACTCCAAAAGAACAGGCTTTGGTCCTTCAAATAAGCCCTGATCCTTCTCAAGACGATCAAATGACTCGGGGAAGTAATGAAGTAGAAGATCGACAACGCTCGAGGCCAGCCGTAAGATTCCTGCATGTGAGCGATAGTTGTGAGTCAACTGGTAAAGTTTGTTTGGGACACGCACTCCTGACTGCATACCAAGCGCTTGATAAGACTGCTGTGAGTAGAAAAACAGCGATTTGAGATCATTAAAACGAAAGGCAATTCCTCTCATGATGCTCTGTGCTGTGTCTCCAGTGAAGAAAAGTCCATTAGGGTCCCGGCTGCAACGGATCAACAAAGACAGTTCAGCTTGAGTGAAATCCTGCGTTTCATCGACGTAGAAACGATGAACGGACCACTCCGGGACTTGGATTTTCAGCAGCCGAGTGTAAACATGGTGAACTACATCAGCTTCATCGAACATCCGCAAAGAACACTTGATCTGCTGGTAGATACGAAACAGCGAATACACAACCTCTCGATCGGCGGAGAAGTTCGGTGCTCGTTTACGTCCAAGATCGGAGTACTCCTCTAAACTCAAGAAGCCGCATTCTGTGTGCAGGGCTTCAATGGATCCTTTAATGAACGACCTGATCTCAGTCCACACAAGGGTTGGGTGGTACTGGGCTTTCACTTTCTTGGTCATCCGAGGCCACAGTTCAGAGGCAAACACTGCATATGTGACTTCTCGTCTGGGATCAAAGCTCTTTAGGTCCAGCCTTCCAGAGACAGCATCATCTGCTTCTTCATAGTTAGAAGCTTCGTCCTGCTCTTCTCCCTCGCTATCAGAGTCTTCATCAATTGCTATCAAGTGCGTCTCCTCATCTCCCCAGCCATAAATCTTTCTCATCAGACTACCATCATCAGCGCGAGGGAAGAACTCACAGCCAGGAAGCGATGCATCCAGCAAGAGAAGCCAGTCACGAGAGTTGATGAAAAGGGGCCACGCTACATCTTCAATATCTTGGATCCTTGAAGGTAACGGCGTGTCTTCGCTTTCTACGTGTTCCCTAGCTGCAGGACAGGCATGGCTGAGCTCAGAGAAGTTCTTCTGGACTTCACTGCATAGTACTGGATTCTTTGTAATAAAAACTTGATGTAGATGTTCATATTCCTGGGCATTTTGATCCTCAAAGTCGGATGGTTCCACCGTATCATCTCCTTCTTCGTAATCTTTGCGCCGTGCATCTTTAGCGCGAACAAATTCCTCAGATGAGGAAGTCTCTAGCACTGCATCCTGGTCCTCTCTAACCCTTGCTGGTTCAAAGAATGATTTCTCTGGCTGCTCGCAAACTGAAAAACCTCCACACGCTTCTGATTTAGGCAAATACTGCACCAGTTTAGGGATATGAGGACCCGCAGTGATGGCCTTATCCCAGTAGGATTGAAATTCATTCCAAAGTCTGTACAAACAGCAAGTTGTTTTTCCAGTTCCACTGCGGCCAAGCAGGATAATAGGGCAAGGTTGATTGGGATGTAGGTTGATGATGGCGTGTTCCAGTTCAGTGACTCTAAAAGGAAAGTCCACTTTAGATCCACGATTGCTTTGCAGAACTGTGTTGATTAAGGCCGAGGAAAAGGCGTAGAATTTGAGAATATGGAACTCCATATCATTTGGACTTGCAGGAGGAAAAAAGAACTGCGATTCACTGCCTTTAACTTGGAATGTTCCAGTCTTTGCTGCCTTCTCGACTGGAAACTCTTCCACCATTTCAGATACTTCAACAAAGAAGTTTGGAAGGCGTTCACCACTTGCATTTTTCACTTTGTCATCACCTTTTCTGAATCCAGACAGCTCTTTCCTTACAATGCAGTTCAATCCTCGATCATGGGATTTCACAATACTTTCAACTTTCTTCAAGAGTGTATCTCGGTCTGCAGCTACGTCCCAAACTCGGATAATCTCCGAGTAAACTCGCCCCGCAGTTGTCTTTGCTTGCACTCTCAACTCAGGATCATTGCTACACTTGGCCGAAAATGCCACTGTCAGCTCCCAAATAATACGCGATGACCTTGTCAGTTTTGCTTCGAACAGCATGATGTTGCGTTTCTTGGACAAGCCATCTATCCTTCTGCAGAGCTTTTTAGTCCATCGCCCTTCTGCCAGCATGCGAATCCTGGCTACAATGCGCCGCTTCAAGACATCACTGACATTAGTGTTCTGTAGCGCTTTCCAAAACTGGTCAGTACAGTCGACCTCCCATGGCAGATGTTCAAATGGAGAATCTAGATCCAGCTCAAGCTCTTCTTCAGTTGGCTCTTCATCTTCTTCGTCTACTTGGATTCTTTCGATATCTGGAACAGGCTGAAGTACAGCTTCTTCTTCACTCTGCGTTTCCTTTGTGTCACTGCAAGCGGCTGTTATCTCTGTTTTTCCTCCTGTTTCATTACCCGCTTCTTCGATGCTTACAATTACATTTCCAGGGCGGAAGCTTTCAATCATGCCCTTAATACTCGCACGAAGCACATCCAAAGGATCCTTCTTCACATGTGGAGCTGATGGAATGGGCCTCTTGTCTTTACCTTTGATCTCTAGTACACGATCCTGGTCATCCTGAGCTGTGTCATCTGCCAGCCGACACCACTCTGGTTCTGGTTCATCTTCCTGGACTGGCGCTGAAGCGTCATGTTGTAACAAAGACTTCTCGGGCTTCTTCAGAACTTTTTTCTTTCTCTTTGCACCACCAAATTTCTTGCCACTCTTGTACGAGTTGGTAGCTGCCCTGATGTGTCGTGCACGAGGGTCTTTCTTGTTGAGATAGTCCACAGGGATCTTGCCCTCTGTGTTCTTCAGCGTTGGGTTGGCTCCGGCTTCTAACAGAACATTAATCATATCACACTTTCTTTTAGAACACTTGCCAAAAGCCACCAGGTGGAAGAGAGAATTGCCACTGCTGTCTACCAAGTCAGGGTCAAACAAATCGGAGTCAAGCAGACTTTGGAAAAATCCGTGGCTCCCTGGGAAGGAAAATGGCAGCAAATCATTTTATAACCTTACAATAACATTCAAATCTTAATCATGAATCAAAAAGGCTGCAAGAGCCTTCTTGTGAATACAAAACAACTTAATGTTAATTTTAGATTCTCTTAATGAGTGAAAAGAACGAAAAAAACAACAACAGTAAAATGATAAATTTTAACTTGCCATTTTAATTCCATTTGCAGTTTGCAAATAATTAAGGGTATTCAGTTTACAAATAAGAAAACATCTAAGCAGGACATTGTCTGAAATAAGACACTACGTAATACTCTGGGGAGTTTACAAGTTAACACGTTTACGACTGACGGAGTGACTAATTTGCATACCTGTACCTGTATACTAAATCTCTTTAAACACGCTTCTCGTATTCTGAGATAAAAATGGTCTTCAACAATGAGAGGCACCCAATTGCAATAAAGACAAAGTTTACATTTCATTAACCAAACAACAGTTTCCTGCGTTTGTTACTCTGCTTTTTTCCTTCCGTTATTTAAATAGGGCCAGCTACGTAAAAAACATAGTTTTCCATCCAAAATAATTTGCACAGGACAAATAGCAATTGCACGGACAAATGTTTTAATCAAGGGAATTATAATGTACACCTACAGTCATAGACAAAAGTGTTAGGAAGGTTGGCAGTTTTTACCATTCTTCCCTCTGCCTTTTACACTGTTGGTTATAACTGGACTTTTTCAATGCGAAATTGTTGGCTGATATCCCAACATTGGAAAGGGGAGTGGGGGCGACTCTGAAGACTGATAGATAATCATTATTTAATGTTAACAGAGCATTGATGTAATTCAGCATTTATGCTATTCATTTTTACAACCTTCCTAACTACTTCTGTCTGCAATTGTAGCTCGAAAGAACTTCTGTAGCTTCAAGCTGCTTAGAGATAAGGTTGAATAAAGTCTTCTGTCAGGTAACGCACCTGTTGCAAAAAATTGCTTCAAGGCTTCATGCAGAAGAGAATCACCAGATTTGCTCACAATACATGTTGGATCAGCATTGTATTGCAGCAGAGTGACTACCATGCCGTAATCTTCAGCTTCCAAGGCCATCTCCAATGGAGAATCTCTTTTCTTCCCAAGTCCATTCGGGGATGCCCCATTCTCCAACAAGGCCACAATGAGAGGGACTCTGTACTTCTCACCAGCATCAAACACAAGCTCAAGAGGAATTTCCGATGCGTCAATACCAGTTGCTAAGCCACCATCCCCTGGGGAGTATCGCTGCGGTCCTCCACCCCCTAGGTACAGAACATGCAACTTGTCCCAAGCTTTCTTCTCTGCCAGCTGCTTGATTAGTTTCTCCAGAGTGTGGTTTGGTACACTGCAAGTGATGCTGGAAGTTCCATCTTTAAAGCAAAACAGGATTAAAAAAACTAAAACATCTATTCATTGAAGAGGCAAGACTACTGTGTAAAGGTCCAAAACAAGAAACCCCCAACATAAAAGAGCTGGTTGTCTTGTCAAAACCTATTCACATTTTGAAGGAGAGCACAAGTGAACCAAGTTAATTGTGCACTCTTACATTCAAAGTAGCAACATACATGAACTTATTGATATTACCTGCAAGATTAAGGCCCAAAGAAACAATCTGCGAAAGTACAACAGACTTGTCCTCATCGCTCTCTGCTCTTTTCAATCCTTCACCAAAGGCTCTAACAGCATCTCTGTTTTGATCCAAACAAGCATGGCAGTATCCTTGCCGCACATAGCCCTATGATGCAGCAAAACCACTTAGTATATCACCATGTACTTATCAGGGGTCATAGGGCAATGAGGAAATGGGCGGGGGGGGGGATTGGATCACAAGAGCCTCATTGAGAGTTTGAGTTGTAGAACAAAGGGATTATCAGGTGGATTTGTTCATTTTCATATGTAGCGGCAGCTAACTAACCCTTCGCCACAGAACTTCCCTTTAACGGGATCTTAGAATCACCATGTTTCGAATTCGCAAATCAATTTATTTCAAGGACTTTAACTCTTTTAATCTAAATAACACAAACAAGACGATTCTAAAAACTGTGGTGAAATAATTTAATTGTAGAACTTGAAAACAAGCAAAACAGTTTGAGATCTTGAAACGTGAAACGCTGAGATTAGCCCAAAGCCTACTGACATAATAACATAGTAAATACAACCAACACTATTACTGTGCTAATGAAACGTTCAAACTAAATAATCTGAATTTAATCACAGAATCCCGGAATCCCATTCATAAAAATGCTCTTCCAGAGAGCCGTGCAAAAAACATGCAATAAAAAATACATATATATGTATTATATAGCTTATGGATATTGGCCAAGACCTGGACCAGGATTCTGCTAACCAATCTGTTTCATTCAATTCCTTATTGATTCATACTAGATCTGGGTAAGAACAACTTTCTCACATTACATCTAACAAGAAAAGCACACCTTGTACCACTCTGGTCTGAATCTGGTGCAACTCTTAGCATCTGCAAGTCCCTGTTGGTAATTTCCAATGTTGTAATGAGCCAGTGCTCGATTGCACAGCAGTGTTGCCAGAAACTCCTTGTCAGTACTGGGCACATACTGCATCGACAGAGTGTAGTATTCAACCAGAATAGTAAATTTCTTTTCGGAAAACAGTCTCTTTCCACGCTCTTTCCATTTACTGGCTTCAACCTAGTGAACATAGACATAAGTTGGAGTGTCATACATGTAGGGTTAAAGGTGTATGCTGAAAAAACTACAGCATATTCATGGAAAACATGTGGATATTGATGATGTTGTTTATGGAAAGTTTACTTCCACAGCTGATGGAAAGGTTTTCTCTTTTTGTTTTCTTTCTTTACCAACTTAATTGAAGTCTGTAATGTTCGTTACTATAGCAAGACAAATTACAAAAGGTAACTTGCAAAGAGGGCTTATTAGAGATGGGAGCTTAATAGAGCTTTTAAAGTGTTAAAATAAGTAGGTACAACACACCTGTGATTTTGTTGGTTTGAACTTAAAACACTCTCTTCCCTTCTCCACTGCCTTGATGTACTGTTTTGTTTCAAAGTATACAGTGGCCAAAGAGTTGTTGACCAGGTAACTTAGATCTGCTGAATTGTTAGGAAACTGCAGGGATAAATTCAACAGCTTGATTGCTCTACTGTAGTCCTTTGAGCTCAGTGCCTTTACACCTTCTTCCTTCCAGTAATGACCTTGATTCTAAAGTAAAAAAAAGGAAAGTAACTGTTACATAGTTATTGGGAAAACTTGATTTCCAGCCATTAAGGATGTTCGCGCTAATTGTTTATGCGCATCCTTACTGCGCACGCAATTCATGTCGCAACGCCATGCTACGTCATGCACGAGCGCGCGTGCAAGAGAAGAATTCTAAGCACACGAAGGGCTGGTAGCCGTTGCGTTAACTTTGCTTAGATTTAACTCGCATGGATGGTCGGTGACCCCCAATTTTTTTTTGATAGATAATTTTCTTTGCCAATTCTCGACAGATTGTGAAAAAATGAACAAAAAAATCAATGTAGGAAGTTTAAATTTTTTTCATTTTTCTGCCCGCGCGACATCGAATCCTGGCAACTTGCGGCTGTCAGAGTTTGCAAATGCTGTCATTTACAGATTAGATTTCCTCTAGAGAACGTTACCAGTTGAATTAATTTGCTTGATAGACCCACTCATACAAAATTTGGCACAGAAAATTGCATTTTAGAGATTCATTAACAATATGTTTAGACAAACAGACGTTGGGGCCATATCGAATATGGAAGGCTAATTTTTCGAAATCAGGGTCACCTTTCAGATATCTTATTACCGAAACGAAGTCGGTGACCCCCCATTTTTTTTGCATTTCTGACACGGGTAACTCATTGCCTAACTGCGGCAAAAGTTTTATAAAAAAATCAATGTTAGAAGATTTTCGCGCGAACGTCCTTAAGCAAGACCCAGGAATGAAGGCACACAAAACAGCTAGAAATAGAGCCTAGAAAATTTTTATTGGGTGCAAAAAGAGGAAAGCAACAGGCTGGCATAACATGGTGTTGCTCAAACCACTGTGAACAAATGTCTGTTTGTTGCTCTCCCCTGCCCAAAAAAAAAGTTCGCTTATATGAATGGTTGAAAGTCAGCACAAAATTAGTCACATAGCTGCTAAATAGCTCAGTACATGTAGGTTGTACAAACATCTTGGACACAGTTAATGTATCATTTTGATCACCTGAACTGCATGCTATTTTGCTTGCTAGTGTCAGTTCACATGGTGCTGAGGTTGACACAGTTCATTCTTTGGTCCGACACACACTTTCATTTTATTGTGGGATACAAACAAAAGAAACATTTTTATAAGGCATGCCTTCTGACACAGCTGGGAAACTGGTGTGTAATTTTGCTCACTGCCTATTGTTTAGCATGTCATTTTGGTGTGCCTGTGCATTCACCATTTTCCCTGTTTTCCTGTGGGTGATCACATTTAGGTCTTATATTAAGACTTACAGAAGTACAAGAGATGTCAATTTGAGTTATTTAAGCTTGTGAAGTTCATGGGCTTTGAGTGTATGAACCTATTTTTAGTATCAATTTGAAAAAGCATATTTATATCAATGGACATCTACATGTAAAAATAATGCTTTACATGTAGTTTACATGTTAGCAATTACTATACTACACTGTAGTTCAAAGAAACTATCAGTAAGTGTCTTTGGCTGCAAATGGCCAGGATGGAAATAAAATGAAACTTGAACAAATTGGCCATTTTTTTAAAATTATTCCCTTAATAATAATCGAATATTTATGCAGGATAACCCTTCAGTACCATATAGTACTGTTATCAACGGAGTCCTGCTAACTACTAAAAGATATACATAAATGGGAAATCTAGTTAAAAACATTAAAAAATCATTAAACCTCAAGGCTGTGCTCTTAGAAGAATCACAGGGGGCTCCCAACTATGAAATCTGGGAAGCCCGGCACTTAAGCTTTATGCAAAAGTAAGTTTTTCTAGTCACCCGAAGATAAAAGTAAGGAGCCTGAGGCCCCTGGGCACTGCTAGAGCACAGCCCTGAACCTTACAACTAAAAATCGTCTAGCGTTTTCCTACTGTAAATAATATTCGGGAGTTAATGTTTCTTAAACTCAAAGGTAGCGAATTAAAAATCGATGCACCTAAAAAAAAAACTACAAGGTGTAAAATCAAGTTTAATCTTGGGCAGTTTTACTGTCAGCTTTACTGTTTTTCCGTTGTTTCTAGTGTTCGCGTTATGATTTAATCGTTCGAAGTAATTTATAAACAGAGAACAAACAGTTCCCTGAAGGCAGTCAAAGACAAGTGAGCACACTCTCTTATTTAAAAAGTTGTTGATTGATAAAAATCTAAGATCACATTTACGCGTACTGGATTTTGGGGAAATAATTTTGAGGCTTCTTTTCTAAATCAGCGGATCATGCACTTATGGGACTCTGCCCATCGAAGACTGTTATGGCCACAATATGTCTTGGACAAAATCACTGAAATCTGGTTAGAATTTCTTTTATTTTCAAGAAATCACTTGATATTTTCCTTTGATCCTCTAAGAACAAAGTCATTATTTTGTTTACAGTTTTGAACAAAAAGAGCAAAATCACCATGACAATGCCACCTTAAGACATTATAAGATTTTTGTGTGTGAGATCAAGAAAAGGGATATTTCAGTAAGGGAGGGGATCCTTGTACTTGGAATTTGACAGTATGTCATGTAATGTATTCCTTCATGGAATTATAATACACAACATAAATTACCTCACGATGATGTGAAGCTGTTCCCCTATAACAGCCAATCACAGCTGGATCAGCTCCATGTCTTAAAAGTGTGTAAGCAATAGCATAGTCTTCCATCTCCATGGCAACAAACAGTGGCGGAGTCTTGCATCCATGAGGCCCATTAGCGAGGGCACCATGATCCAGTAACACTGCAATCAGTTTGTCGCGATCTTGAACTGATGACCCCAGTACTTGATCAACTGGAACAATAACAGCATTACATCCGGTCGCAACACCGCCACGGCCCTTGGCATATGATCTCTGACTGTCACCTCCAAGGAATAGCAAATGAAGCTTGTCCCATTCTTTCTTAGAGCAGATGTCTTTTATAAGTCTTTGAACAGCACCTCTGGGAATACGGCAGGTTATTCCAAGACTGCCATCTAACAAACACAATTACAAAAGTAATATGGGCAAATAACTTTCACCACTCACTTGCCCTAAGGGCAAAGATACTGTGAACTAAGCTTAAGTAACAATTTCAAAAAAACTTGTCTGGGCAAGTAAAACTTAAGACTTAAAACGTACATGTATAAGACGTAAAACTTAAATTTTAGTGTTTTTTTTTAGCCCTGAAAATTCTTACTACTGTATTGTGGACTCATGCTACAACAGACTGAAACAAAACTATGTTGATATTACTTGTTTATGATATGTTGAACCAGTGCAAGAAATTTAGTACCTTGTAGATCCATAGCTGTATTAACAACATGAGATGCAAGAGCAAACTTGTCATCGTCTGTCTCAGCTCTTTTCAGCCCATCAGAGAAATTCAATAACGCCTCTTTGTTACGACCAAGGAAGTTCAAGCAGGACCCAAGACGATAATATCCCTACAGATGCAACCACAGAGTAAATATGGAGGCCAAGATAATTACTCACCATAGTGAGTTGTATCTGATTTACGGGGTTAACCATGTGATTGGAATGGCTCATTTCTATTTGTTGGAACCCTTATGAATTATTAAGCAATTGTACAAATAAAATTATGTGCTACACATACAGAGATTTGTATTTTAACTGAAAGACACATGCCAGTTTTGCTATTTAATGTTACAGTTTGTGTTCACTTGAAAATAATAAAGACAATGCCATAAAGAAAATAAGTGCCCCCTTTCGAATTAGCACCCCCATCTCAACTTAGAAAATTAAATAAGCGCCCTGGGTGCTAATTTGAGCAATTACGGCACCATGATTTTTCAGTTGACTCCCTCTAAATGCACACCTTGATAGATGTAGGCTACATGTGCAGTGAGCAGTCTAAACATCACAATCTACATCTAAAATGACCATATCATGAAACAAACAACACTGCACTTTATTAACTCATTCACACCTGAGGATTTTTACGTTTTTGAGTGATTTTCTGCATACACACGCCCCATAGGATTTCGTGACTTCATATTTGGAGTTACCATTGAAAGTGCTGCTGTTCTAAACACTGAAGGCTCGAGTTTACTGGAAACGTCATTGTGACGATCTCATTTTGCTTGGTTGATTTGCAATAAAGGGTCCAATATGAATTATCTACGATTTTTGGTAAGTTCACAGCCATTTTTCATCTTTAGTAGCTGCCTGGTGAGCATCATTAAGCTTGGAGGTAGTTCTGAGTCCACTTCTCAATGAAGTGAGTTAGGTGTTGTACTTCGTTTACGAATTTGGCTCGTTGCTCGTTGAACTGGAAAAATGGCCGCCTGGAAACGAAGTGGCTTTGGGACTCGACTCTGGATGAATTTCTCGACCTACCGCGGCATATTTTGGAAGTTGCGACCACAGGAGAATACAACAAGCGCGAAATTTCGGCGGTGGGTCGGAGTGGCTGTGGACTTAGTATAAATATGAAATGTGTGGGGAAAGAATGGAACGCTATCAAAATTTTTGGATTTTTCCCAGCATGCAGTGCGGTGGTGATGTTGAAAATCGAGGCAAGGTGAGTATGCACTAGTATAAGAAGCTGTAGCTAGGCCCGAGCACTGAATAAGAGCAAAAAAATTCACTGCTAAGCTAGGACTAGGACTGAATTTTGCTGTAAATGTTGACTTTTGGGTTTGCCACAATGATTTGAATAAAAAAAACTAAAGGCAAAAACGTGATTTTTGTTGTTTTTCTATAACGTTAAAAACGGTAATTTTTGTTTTTGTCCAAATTCAAACGCTGATATTCTGCAAAAATCGCTGACTTTTTTGTGTTTATTGGGTATCTCAATTTGAAAGACTTTCTAGTCAATGCTCACAACTGCTAGTTAAGGCAATGTTCGCACGATTGAGAAAGTTACAATTTTTTAAAGCAGTGGAGTCTTGTACGGGCGGTTACGGGCGGTTCAGGTGTCAATGGGTTAAATATGCCTTATCATGATGAACAATAACAAACTCTTTCACAATAATAATTAATAATAAGTAATAGTAATTGGACTGAGTGGAGTACAATTCAGGGAGTAATCGGGCGAGTAATTTCAAATCGGCCAAGCGCGTAGCATGAGGACGATTTGAAATTACGAGCATGCTTATTCCCGAATTGTACGACACAAAGTTCAATCACTAATTAATCGAATCAATCACAAAATTCGAGATTAAAAGTCTATGTGGAGTTTTTTGTACTCAAAACGTCAAGGTTATTTTCTATCAGTTTGAAATCAGGAGGAAGCAGCGAGAAAAAGCACCTATTTAAAGAGCATATGACACGAAATTTTTTTCTTCGGTTTCTTGTAGTTTAATATGTATAAAAAACGACTACAAGCTTTTAAAGTGTTCGAAATTTCGAAAAAGCCTTTTTTTTCGCCTTCAAAATACGCGCTTTTGGCCTAAAAAGTGTCCCCGCCATCGCGCGGCCAAAAGGTCACGTGACATGCCCTGTGACGTAAAAACGTGTACACCACATTAAAAACAAACATGGCGGAAAGAGAGGAAAGACCGAAAGACTGGAAAAAAATGCTTGGCTTGAGCGCCTAAAAAGACAATTTGCTCTAGCAATTCATAACTTCGGACCAAACAGTGCATTACTTTTCTTCCTATCCGACAGGTATAGTAAACTGAGTTCGATTTCTCCAACAAAACCGTACAGACTTCTTCGAATCCGAGAGCAACCACATGCCACACTGCTTCTTTATAGCTCGACTCGCGGCGACTTGGCATGCACACTTTGATCGCTATCTCGCGTAGGATCCACAAACGAAGAAGCCTGCTTGGAAATGAGATAATTTTAGCGAAGGTGCGGTGTTGAATTATGAGGATTCTTTCTAAATCTGGTTTAATCATGTTGGGTCTGGTTCAGACTAAAAAATAATAAAAAACCCAAAGAGCATGCATCTTGTTTATACTCATTATATAAATCGAAAACCTTCTTAAATATAGTATGACAAAACAGTATACACTGCCATATTTAATTAGACTAAACAAGGTGCTTTTCAGAATTATTTCCTTCATTTGTCTGCAGAAAATATTCTGGTTCAGAAGATGCTTCCATTAGTATAGGGATTTCAAACAATTCTCTTTCCTATTAAAATTATTGTGCCTTGCCTAAATCTGTATATTTTTTATAATAGTTGTGTCCAATTTAGTTGTCTACAGCTGCAAAGGAGTACACTGTAGGTCCTAATCTTTATAGTGTTAAAAGTACTAACAAGTATAAATCTTGAGTGTGCATCTTTATATTATCCTTCAAAATGGTTTTCAGAGTATTTTGGTTAATAGTTTTGTGTCCACAACAGCAGTCACAGTGTTGCAATAGCACAAAGGGATATTTACAAAAGATTACAGGGTGCTTTAAATGAACAAATAGCTATATGAGTTTGTCTTATACTTACTTGGGGACCATTAACCCTAAAAGGTTTCCATTTTTCATGCCAATTACTCCACACATTCTCACAATACTCATGACACCACATTGCAAAGCTAAAGATGATGCTCAAACTCCATAACTGCTGGGGCCACACTTACCGTAACCTATATATCTTGTAATGCATGATGGTCAGGAGTACCCATGAATTCTAACTAAGAATTGGCCAGACATATACCCTATAGGGTGGGGGGCTCCCACATAAAATGGACAGTAGTGGTCATTAGAAATTTTGAAGGGAACCCCTAAAAGGTACTAGAGACCTGTTTTGTGAGTTTGGCTCACATCATGTTTTACCCCTATAAAGCATATTTCCTGTCAGCATATTTTCTGGCTTAAAACCCTAAAAGGTATCAGAATAACTCCTGACGGGTCATTTTTTATTCAAACGCCCTTGGTAGTACCAAACCCCTATCCCCAGGAAATAAACCTTAGATATCATGCTTGTCTTCGAGCAGTGTCCCATAGAAGAAAACACTAATCTGTATTTCTCATCTGTTTTGTGAAATGTCCTCATATCATAATGGTTTACTTCCCTGTCCCCCAAAGGTCGAGTGTTTTTTTTTATTCTGATGAAATAAGAAGTATCTGGATGATAAAAAGATGATTTTTATTTATTTATTGTCATTTACATGTACATATCAAGCAAAACTTTCACTTCAGCTTGGTGTAAAGGCCATGCTGTTCTCTTGCTTGTGCAGTGGAATACCAAGGCCATGCGATGAGTGGCTTTCAATCTTAAAATTGAATTATTATAATGGTCAGTGGCATATACATGTACACTGTATACAAGATGGTATGGGTCTAGTTTTGTCCCAGCCCAAGTATTCGGAAACAACCATGTTACAAGCTGCTCTGAGAAATCTTCATTTCCAACAGACAAGATGAAAATAAGGCTAATAGCACAAATAAGTCAAAGTTTCAATCATACAACTTTCCTCAATCAAAACAACTCTTTGTTTCAACATTTAATAAGCTGGATAAGGTTAGCACAATAAATAATAATTGGTATATATATAACTATCATTTGCCACCTTTGTGTCTACATGTTCAAATTATTGTTGGTGGCATATAAGCCCCAGGCCTTATGCAGGGAATATTATGTGGAACACGGCTAAAATAATAATTATTTTTTCAACAACAACAGGGAATTTACTTAGGGAAAATAGTGATATAAAAGAGAGAGAGAGAGAGATCCAGCTTTATAGCACATTTTTTTAAAACTATTCCCAAGTACCAAAAACAACAAAAATAAGAAAAGGAAAACCATGTGAAATGCAAATTTGAGACAAAGCTTATATTTTAGTACAGAGTAATGGGTTAATTTATTTTATAAAATAAAAATGTATTTCTAGCTAATGGTTGAAATGTAACAGTGTTTTAGAGATCTGTATTCATTTTTGTTGTTAGTGTTACTCACCCATATTCACTCGTTCCTCATTGCCGGTGTGGCTTTCCATTTTTATCCCTGAGCCACGAAAACAAGACTGTTGTGTTTCTCAGTACGGAATTTAGCATATTGTTTCGACTGAGCCATCGAAAGCGAGTAGTAGTGGTATTCTTTCGAAAACAAAAACCTCGAGGGTGCCTGCAAAGGTTTTCCAGCACTGTTTACATGAACACCCAGAGTAAGCGACCGGTTCTTGTTCGTATTATTCGTTCGATCTCGCCAATAACAACCTACACTTCTTATCCTGGTTTCTCTTCTTCTTCCATGTAGCCTTCAGTCAATTCCTACGTCGACGAATCCTTCAAATCGCTCAACATTGAGGATTTGAGGTCAACATTTGTTATAGAACTCAAATGGCCGATGTACACGAACTGACGTCATAATTGCGTCACGTGGGCTAAACTAGATCCCAGTCTCCGGGACACTTTTTAGGCTGAAAAGCGCGTATTTTGAAGGCGAAAAAAAGGCTTTTTAGAAAATTCAAGCACTGTAAAAGCGTGAAATCGTTTTTTATACATATTGAACTACAAGAAACCGAAGAAAAAAATTTCGTGTCATATGCTCTTTAAGTGCACCTGATTGACGCGCACGCAACATAGGTGTCCAATTATAGCTATCCAATTACAGTTGTAATTGGATAGCTGTAATTGGACACCCACGTGACTGCGTGCCAATTATGTAATAAATAGATGCGTGGATGACCAATCACAATCGAGAATTTTGTTATTAATACAATTATAATAATAATAATAATAACAAAAGGAGAAGAAGAAGTCACCTTTGACCAATCAGGCTCAATTTGAACACATTTCTTAGCATCTTCCAAAGCCTTGTCATACATTTTCAGATTCAAATAAGCAGCACATCGATTACTCAGCAGCACAGCACACAATTTATCATTACTTTGCACGTAATCCATGGCCAGGGAGTAATATTTAACCACTAGCTCATACTGCTTGTCTTTAAATAGTTGGTTTCCTCGTTCCCTCCACTTCTGAACCAACTCCTAGGTGGTAGATTTAAACAAACATAACATCGTACCCAGAAAACAGCAAATGAATTAGGGCCAAAAATAACACAGGGTTGCAGTCATGATGTAAAAAGGGGAACTGCGTGATGGCAGTGTGAAAGATACAAATCAATAGGTTGTATGAGCCCAAACAATGCCTTAGCACATGCATTTTACATTTTGGTACATTTCTTTGCTGTTCGCTGCAAAAATAATAGTAATATCAAATGATCAAAATTTTATTATTAATTATAGGTTTTGTGGAGAATGTCAACAAATGACAGTGAAGTCTCCTTTCTCTATTAAACTTGAAAGGAGTCCCTATACAAATTCGGGCTTCAACGCTTATTTGAACCCATGACCTCTGCAGTACCAGTGCAAAGCTCTAACCAACTAAACTATGAAGCCACACACACATTGGGAGTAATGTGTGTCACAAGCTTCACTTAGTTTGGTTGGTTAGAGCTTTGCACTGGTAAAGCAGAGGTCAAGGGTTCAAATACCATTAAAGCCCTGATTTTTTTTCAGACTTCTTTGCAAATGCAAAAACTGTAGACACACAACTGCAAAGATCATTTCTTCACTTTACATACAGTAAGACAAGTTTGTAATCAATTTAACTGAAATTTATTGAATGAATGTAAATAGAGCAGAATTTTACAATTTTGTTTCACTTGAGTTTATTTTCACAGAATCTTATTTTTAAATTCACAAATCATTGAAAAACTTGTGGAATTTGCGAAAATTACATGTAGATCCCGTGAAATTTCATGCCTCACAGAATTATTGCAACACAAGACAGTATAGTGAGGCAACATGTTCACAATTCCTTTTCTATGGTTTCCTATGGTGTGTGTGCATGTGGATCAGTGAGCAAAGAAGGTGAAGACATGGCTTTTTAGGTTATGTACATGTATGTTTACTTTTAATTACTCAATAATTCTCACCTCATTCTTATCATGTTTAACACTATAACCCTTCACTCCATATTCAATGCACTGTGAAAACTCTCCACATTTAAAGTAGATGTCAGACAATGCTTCATAGCATTCCCTTTTCACTTCTGCTGCTTGTTCTGGGGCATATTGTAAAGCCAAGTTGTAGTACTGGCAAGCTTTTGTACCGTTTTCATATCTCGCCATTTTACTTGCTTGCTTTTTCCAGTAAAGAGCATGAGCCTGTCAGTGGAATAACAAAGTAACCAGTCAAAATGAGTCGAGCTGTAAATTTTTATTGGCTGTAACTTGACCTTTAGTTCCTGTTCCTGATAGCGCTATCCACCGAATAAATCACTACACAACAGATAACAGATAAGTATTAACAAAATCCATTGTGTTATCCATGTGTTAATGATTCTTTTGGACGAACGGAAAGTTTCTTCCAAGTGAATTGTAAATCTTTCTTCAAAATATCACCGACTGTCACTTTGATGTAAAAATGAAGAAGCCATGAAATCCACCCAGAAAAGTCAACATGTCAAATCTTCTGCGAAAACAAATAAAAGCAACTCTGCCGAGCAAACTTCTCAAAACGTTTGCAACTTGCTCGAGCAACTTGACGATCAAATTACCAACATTGCGTGATAAAGTTGCAAAGTTGCGCGCAAAGGAACATCCGGTTTGACTGTAAAACATTTCCATGTACAGTCAACTCTCTCGTAACGACACCTCTAGATGTATAAGACGGACACCTCTCTAAGACGGACAATGGACACTGTTTGTTAAGAACAAAATACTTCAAAACGGAAATGGAGATGCTGAATATGAACAATCAGGTTCACTTTTCTAATAATAATTAATATTTTTGTTCCACTTTGTACAGTAGGTTTTGCTTAAGTAACTGACTTTAAACAGACTTAAAACAGATACATAATCATTGTTCAGCTTTATTATCTCAGAATTTCTGCAGCCATGCTACACTGTACCTCAACTCTCTATAAGCTGGACACCTCTCTAAGACAGACAGTTGGGGCCAGTCTAGCCTGCATGACAGGTGCTTTATGAGCCAAGTGGGGTGAGCGAAGCATTTCGCGTGAAGTGCGACACGAGCGCGAAGCGCGACACAAGGTAAGGAAAAAAATAAAGCGCCTGTAGACAGTCCATTGTTCTGGCTCTTCCGCCCACCAACTCCCACCAATATTAACTGACCGCAGTGATTTTGAAATAACCAATCAAAACACGATCTATATCGCAAGTTATGCTAACCGCAGATGCACTCACATTAAATCAGGAACTGAGAAATGAACTGATCCTATAAAGCAATGAATAACTCCTACTTAACTTACAACTCTTTCAAATTGAGTAAAAAAAAAACATTGTTATGCCAAGAGCTAGAGCCAGAAAACAAACGATGGCGTAGATAAATATTCTTAACGGCTCTGGAAAGTGTAAATTCCTCCTGTCAGTATCACAGCTAGAGATTTTTTCCTAACATCAGATTTCAGGCACGTACTTGGGGTAGACTTATTCTAAAGCTGGGCTAAAATGCTTTTTGTGACAAGCAGAATTTGTGCTAGGCCTGTCACCTTTTATAACAACTGCAGGAGGAAATCCAAGGTTTGATAAATGTTTCACTCGCTCCGCTTGGCTCATAAAGCACCTGTCATGCAGGCTAGGGCCAGTCAGGATGGTGTCCATCTTAGAGACAGTTGAATGTACTCAGAACTTATTCAAACATCACCTTGGTTTTCAGGTGCGGTTGATCTGATACACAAGCCATATGAGCCCCCTCCTGGATCAACTTAGTAACAATCTCAAATTCTTCCTTCTCCAGAGCAGCTAACAGAGGAGGTTTATCACACAAAAGGAGCCCATCTATGCATGCTCCTGACTCCAGCAAGGCACACACAAGATCTTTCTTTTCTGCCACTTGCGATGAGATGACAAGTTCAAGGGGAACTCGGGAAGCGCTACATCCACTAGCAAGACCTCCTTCTCCTGGGCAGGCATCATAGGGGCCTCCGCCCCCCAAGAACAGGACACGGAGTCTTTCCCAGTTTTCTTTGGCTATAGCATCATCCACAGCTCGCTGAATGATGTGCTGAGGGCACAACCCTTCATAAATGGTCGCTGTTCCATCTGAAGAACACAAAATCATAAGAAAAATAATAATGGGAATTTTATTTCAATAAGGTGAATTATTACATGTATAATTATGGCTCAACTGGTCCGTGATGAATTAAGGAGCATTCTGATTGGTTCCCTGAACAGTTCAACTTTTTTGCATAAAGACCGCTAAGATGGACTGCTCACTAATTAATTTTGCAAAATCCCTTTCATGAAACATTAAACAAAGAAAAACGTTTTTATTAAGTAGAAACAATTTTTCTTCATGTTTGGCAGATAATTTTGGTTAAACTGTTAGGAAAGTGGCCTGAAAAATGGAAAGTACTGTATATGCTTAACTTTGGCACATGCGTTTGCTGAAAACGGATGCATTAACTTATCAGCAAAATTTTAAAGACCCATAATAATAAAAACTTCATTGAACTACATGTAGCTTGTTCGGTCTGTATTGGGAGTTTATGGAAAAAAGAACTTGACCAGTAACACCTATTTACTACAAGATTTGAATTTATTTCTAGCAGAAACAGAGTGACCAAAAAATGTTGACAACTTACATGTAACCCCCTTAGCATGAACTTCCAGTTAAAACAAGGGTGACACCAAAAACACATTATTTTTTTCCTGTTCCTGTCTTTTTATATTTATAATATACCAGACTGGCAGGAAAGGTATATTATGTAAGATTGCTTGTCACAATTGCCGACCATAAATTAGTTGAGAATCATTAGCTAGACGAAGTATATTTCTTATCAAGTTTGCAGCCAGATTTTCAGACTTTTAAACTTGAAGGTGATACCATAAGTTTTTATTTTCAAATTGCTAAATTTTAAAGAAATATACACTGGTAACTAACAGAAATGACTGGATATGACTGTTTAAAATAGAACTATCCCATGCAGAAGTACTACAAAATCCTAAGTTACAGTCCCACCTACCATAATCTTCTCCAATTAAGGTGGCTGAACACAGTTTTACTATACCTATGCATCATTCATTATCATTTTAAAACCACTAATGTCTGGGCGTCCAAAATATTATTGGTGAGGCATACGATTAAGCAACAAGCTATATATTTTGATATTAATTTTTGTTGAGCTTTCAGGGTGTTGCTGGATTGTAAACCAGCCTGCAATATTTGGTTTAGTTTATTTTCAGAAAATCTAGTCATTAGATTTTGTCCATCATTTGTCTCCAGTAAACTGGTAAAAATATTCACAATGTTAACTCTGGTCTCATGTAATTTTGACAGAGGGATGTTCCCTAATTTTTGTTTATATGTTTTCGTTTTGTAAAAATCTCCTTTGTTAGATTTTGAATTTTTGATGGCAGGTGAGTTCGGCATATTCGGAACTATTATTGTGCCAAATTTCGTGAAATTCTTATGAGTGATTCCGTAGAAGTCAGCATGTTTCCGAGGAAAGTCGCTAAAACATCCAGTCACAATTTTTTGGTCAATTGCACATGCATTGCATTTGACTGGGTTCTTGATTCAAAAACAAAAACGTCCAAAAAGGCAGTGTATTTCTTCAATGGTTCTATATATTATCTATTGATTCAACAAACATTTTTACAAACAACAAATTGTTTGATTTTAAGATGAAAAACAACACTTTCGCGACCCACCCTGAGCAAAATAAAATGGTCGCTGAATAGGCGCCATGTTTGTTTTTCTCAAAACACTGTGCGTGCTGACTCATGTAAGCAACTGAAATTGAAGAGTGCACGCAAACTGTGTTCAGCCACCATAAGAAACTGATTCCATGAAGATTACATGTAATATTATAACACATACCCTCCAGCTCTGAGCCAATGGTAATGATCTGTAACAGAGTGTCATACTTCTCTTCTTCTGTGTCAGCAAGTTCAAGAGCTTGAGTAAATGAATCCATAGCTTCGTCATAACGCTTCATGCCAGCTAAGCTTGATCCCAGTCGGTAATGTGCCTGAGGAAAGAAAACAAAAAGTATTGGTTTAAAATACCCTAAGATGAACCAATCACAAATAAAGAAAAATGCAATATTGTGCAATTCCAGGAAATATCCACACAGCCCCAAGATACCGCCCCCCACCCCCACCCCTGCCACCACTTACCTTGTACATGTAATACCAAACAGGCCAAAATGTCACCTTTCCTCAAGAACATTATTTAACAAGAAAAATAACTTCTCCTGGATTGTCTCATATATATTTTTTTATCTACGTGTATTAATGTTAAATTTGCATTTATTTTTATACATCCATTTTTTTCTTGAAAATTTTATGTCATAATTTTATGATATACATGTATTTATTGCTGTAAATTGTTGATTTCTAGAAATTTCAGTGCCCTATGCAGGTTGCCAAATTCATGGTTGTTCCGGTAATCCCGGATCCAGATCTTCCTCCAGATTGTTGGATTTGTATTGATCAAAATTAATTGTCAAAATAAAATTAAAAAAAGGATGTACATGTAAATAGAGACTAGAAAAGCAACAATACCAAAGAAAACCTACAAACCAGAGAATTCAAAAATAAAAAAATTCAACATTTCAGGTGAACATGCCAACCCCTAGTACACCCAAGGGTTAATATTATTCTCTAGTCTGTCCCATCAGTTTACCTTTGACCAGCTTGGCCTTATCTTGACACATTGCTCTGCATCTAACAATGCCACCTTAAATGTCTTATTCCTTATGTGGACCAGAGAGCGATTACAAAGCAACTGAGCACGAAGCTCTCGGTCACTGGTTGGAGCATAATTGATGGCTAAGGAATAGCAGTCAACAAGAAGATCGAGTCTGTTTTCTTTGAAAAGTTGTTTGCCCCTTTCTTTCCATCTCTTTGCCTCACCCTAAAAGGAACAGGGAAAAGACAAGTTAGACCGGATCTGAAGATGACTTGGTTCTTATCACATAATCACCATTTTGTCAACCAAGTGATGTCAGTGATCAGTAAAGATGTATTATTTTATGTTGAATGAATATTAACTCTCATATTAACATAACTTTTCATGTCCTCAGATACAGATGTCCAGTACACGTCATAAACCTTAACACCCACAACACTTCTTCATTCTTATGAGTAATAATTGTGGTGCCGCAAATCCATTTTAAAATCCATTACATGAGTTGTTACATTTTTCTATCACACAATGAACTTTTTTGTACTACTGTAGTATAAAAATTAATTTTAGGATGTTACAGTCAGGGTTAACACAGTGGCAGCATGTGATGCGGTATGAAAAAATTGTCTTACAGCATCAGAATCATTCTTAAAACTGCAAAACATTTTATCCATTAGTGTTGCTGTTTACTGGAAGGAGTAATAATGCATTTCTTGGAAAGCAGTCTGTGACTTGGACAAACTAAATATATTTACAAACCTGGGATCTTCCTGGCCTAATCCTGTATGCCTCTTTTCCAGCCTCTAAAGCTTGTGGATATTGCCGCAGGCTAAAATGACATGATGCTAAGTAACTGTGTATTTGTGCATGAACTTCACTCATTGAACGTGGCATAAACTCCTTTGCAAGTCCAAACGATACAATTGCTTTATTATAACTGCAGATTCGGTACAGCTGAACGCCTTGTTCCTTATTGCGTCGACCTTGTTGCTATTAAAAGAAAAATTTTAAATATAACAAGGAAATTAACATTTAATCGATCATCTCTCATAAAATTTAATTTACCAGCTCTCAGCAATTCAAAGCCCTGCCCTGCATTCTCTCCACAAACAAGTACATGACCAGCTGATTCCATCACTGTGAACCTCAGTACACCACTAAGTCTATCTGGTTAACCCTTTTACTCTAAATGGTGCCAAAAATCAAAATTCATGAAAAATCACAAATTTAAGTTCATAAAATATAGGGCTTAACTGCAGAATACCTGGCCACTTAAAAAAACACTTCTGGAAACAGTGGCTACGCGGCTATGGGCTACAAGGCTACTTATATACCATGTACAGTACCGCTCAGAGATAAGCGAACATAGCACTCGTGTTCTTAATGCTACCCTAACGCGTTTGAATTTGCGTTCACGTTATTTTGAACGCATCCGGTGAATGCGTTTTCTTTAACGTGTTAAGCCTTTGTTATTCATCACCAACATTTCTTTTGTAATCCAAAACAAAAGGCGAGCCCACCGGGACTAGTCTCTTGTTTTTTGAAACTGCCACATCGACAGTAATGCGAGAATCGAAATCCAAAACAAGGGGAACAAAATCATGACAATTACACGGCTAAACAAGCGCTCAAACAGAGCGACAAAATAAACAATTTCGAGACTCTATTCGCCTCGCGACTCCAAAAAATATAACAGAGTTCAGCAAACAACGTCTATCGAAGCGTTTGGTGATCGCCTTGCATAAACTTTAGCGCGATCGATGGTTCACTTGGTTGCATCTTCAAACACCGTCTTCGCCGTTTACGCAAGCGATACGCTACGCTAAATTTCTTTGAGATCATGTGAATTCGATGGCCGAGTTTTGTAATTCACGAGCAAGGTAACTTATAATTTCCCGTAAAGAGATCGATTGCGAATGTGATTGAAGTTTCGTTTACGCAAGCGGTACGCTATGACAAGCGAAAAAGATCGATTGCGATTTTGTGTTTTTTCGAGTGTTTGAAATGTTCGACGAGGGAGTTACTGATATGTCAATCATTGCAAGTTCTAGCTGTCATGTATGCAAATTTTTACTTTTGATTTGCACGTGACGATTTTTATAGCAAACATCTAAATAGCAATTCAGCGAAGGTCAAAACAATGATCAACAAAAAGCGAACGGATTCGCACCATTTTAAACTACTTTGCAGTTGTTCTATTTTTAAACTAGAGTTCAGCAAACACTGTCTATCGAAGTGAAGTTTGGTCGCCTTGCGCGAACGGCCTTAAGTTCGCCGGAGTTGACGAGACAACAAAAGTCCCCTTCGATCGATACAGCGTGTTACGGGCGAGCGCCGTAATTGTCACGGCAATAATAATAAAAAACATTATCTCCGGTTCTATCAGGCGCACATACGTGATTGAAACAGCAAAATACTCCTACTTTAAGGGCGAAATCTGTGATAAAAGATTTTATGGCGCGCCGATTACTGTTGAGCTATTTCTTTGCCTGCGAAAGTTCAGAAAGATAAGGTAGGTAGTATCGAAAACGAAGACCGAAGCACGAAGCCGGCAAGGATCAACCAGCGGAGAGATCACAAAAGTTCGAAACATGTCGCAGATCCAGTCATCGCCGATAACCTAATGAATATAACCTCCATATCCGTTCTAGTTAAACTGTTATGTTTTGTTTATGCGAGCTGTGCCATCGCACGTCAACATAATTTGTCTTTCGATAAACAGTGCTGCTCGGGTTATCGATTGAATGAATGAAAACCATTAGAATACGGTATGTAATGTCTTTTGAAACGTCAATTAACTTCTTTTCACAAAATATCAATGGCAGTGAACAATAACCAAAACTCATACATACTAATGCGTTAACTTTAACGCACTATTTCGCGTTTGTTTAACGCAGCTTAACGCAGCTGAACGCGCGAGCGCGTTAAAACCAATGCATTCATAACGCATTCTTAATGTGAATTTTGGTTCGCTTATCTCTGAGCGGTACTGTAGACACATGGACACATAGCCACTGTCCCCTGGAATAGACATATAATATATATATCAGGGCCCGACATTGCGCCTGATACAGTTGCCAATGCGCCCAAGTTTTCCGTGCTGGGGACCAAGATTCGAAAGTTAGTCGCCACATTGGCGACCAGAACCCTTTGCTTCATTCTACCTTTATGTATTGTGCAATTAAATAAAGCTAGAAAGTGGGTAAATCGGTACGAATGACGAGGTTTGTAGCAAAACCGTCACAAACTCTACATCCGCCATCTTGGATATTTCAGAGGCTACGTTGTATATTGTGCATTCAAATGTCCCTTTTGCTAACAATTCATATTGCGGGCTCAGAATATTCTGCATCACTCGTGCTCTCATCTGCTCATTTGTCTATGGAGGAATGGAATGATTTAAATTTAAAATGAGCGTCGACGTGGACAGTGATCGGGAGAATTTATTCCAAATATCGATTGCGCGTACACCCGGGATCGAGGATGAGGTTTTAGAATTCACACGGGCTGTGAAAAAAAATATATGCTGACAAGAAGCAGGTTTTTCACACCTTAATTGCCACTCCGTGGCCACATGGGTTTGCCGAAAGATAAATTGGCAATGTCATTGTTTCTACTGTCTACTATTCAATAATTTCAATGTACTTCAGTTATCGGCAGTTACCTAGTGTAACACACATATATTTTTGTGTCATTTTCAACAGATCCCATAAATCACAGTCGCAACGGTACCTAACGAAGTTAGTGGATTCAGTAACGTAATGCTGGTGCACGCAATTCGTTAACCAATGGCTTGGAAATAAAGTAGCATTAAAAAAGTTCAGATAACTCGCATAGATATGTTTAAACAAAACACTGAAACACAAACAAAAAAGGATTTGTGTTTATTTCATTTCAGTCACTGGCAGTTGTCAAAAGAATGCAACTTGTTATTTTCAACAGTGTCCTTTTAGCCCGGGGGGGGGGGGGGGGTACTCTGCAAATGTTTGGGTGGGGGTGTGCCACACACACCCCCACTCTGAGACCCTTAACCCATTCACTCCTGAGAATTTTTACGTTTTTGAGCAATTTTCTGCATTCACACGCCCCATAGGATTTCGTGACTCCATATTTAAAGTTACCATTGAAAGTGCTGCTGTTCTAAAACACTGAAGGCTCGAGTTTACTGGAAACGTCATTGTGACGATCTCATTTTGCTTGGTTGATTTGCAATAAAGGGTCCAATATGAATTATCTACGATTTTTGGTAAGTTCACAGCCATTTTTCATCTTTAGTAGCTGCCTGATGAGCATCATTAAGCTTGGAGGTAGTTCAGAGTCCACTTCTCAATGAAGCGAGTTAGGTGTTGTACTTCGTTTACGAATTTGGCTCGTTGCTCGTTGAACTGGAAAAATGGCCGCCTGGAAACGAAGTAGCTTTGGGACTCGACTCTGGATGAATTTCTCGACCTACCGCGGCATATTTTGGAAGTTGCGACCACAGGAGAATACAACAAGCGCGAAATTTCGGCGGTGGGTCGGAGTGGCTGTGGACTTAGTATAAATATGAAATGTGTGCGGAAAGAAACGAACGCTATCAAAATTTTGGGATTTTTCCCAGCATGCAGTGCGGTGGTGATATTGAAAATTGAGGCAAGGTCAGAACTGAATTTTGCTGTGAATGTTGACTTTTGGGTTTGCCATGATGATTTGAATAAAAAAAACTAAAGGCAAAAACGTGATTTTTGTTGTTTTTCTATGACGTTAAAAACAGTCATTTTTGTTATTGTCCAAATTCAAACGCTGATATTCTGCAAAAATCACTGACTTTTTTGTGTTTATTGGGTATCTCAATTTGAGGGACTTTCTAGTCAATGCTCAGAACTTCTAGTTAGGGCAATGTTCGCGCGATTGAGAAAGTTGCAATTTTTTAAAGCAGTGGAGTATTGTACGGCCGGTTTTGGCCGGTGTAGGAGCGAATGGGTTAACCTATACTAGACCATTTTAGCTGCATTTTGCAACCCTATTCTAGACTAAACACCAAAAATCCTACCCTATCCCAGACTCGCTATTATCCAGAAACTTGTTCACTATCACAGTTATTAGTTAACAGAGGTCAGTGAAAATGCCGTACTGCCCACCATACCGATTTTTAAATGCAATTTGCCAGTAAACCTTGCCTAGACTAAATTTCTTCAAGCAACTGATCAGTTTCGCGGAAAACGATACCCTATTCTAGACCAAAAATCTCTGATAACTATACCCTATCCCAGGCTAAACTGCCTGAAAACCATACCCTTTTACAGCAGCACATACCTATATAGCTCATATATGGGAGTACCCCGGCCAAAGTTACAGTAAAATGTATGGAATAGAACCTCGATATAACGAACATAATCCGGAAGCCCTGAACGTAAAATCTACCTCGATATAACGAATTACAGACAATTACAATGTCAACACGCGACAGTAGATAAGTGAAAGTGTCGTTTTTTTGTAAACAAAAGCTGCGCGTCTGCTCAAAAGTGAAAATAATTGCTACTGAAAGCCCACCATGCTTAATGAATTGCATCTCAAAACGCGGCACTTCTGGGCGACGAAAATTGCATTGAATTGCGTGACAGAAGTCATCTGTGTTACAAATCAATCATTAACTATGACCTCGATATAACGAACATTTTTGGTCGTTTCCCCTCAAGTTCGTTATATCGAGGTTTTCGATATAACGAACCCTCGATTTAACGAACAAATTTGGCCGGTCCCCAGCGACTTCGTTAAATCGAGGTTCCACCGTAACAGGGTACATATGTAATCCAGTATGACATTTTGTAATGTTCATATTAGAAACAATATTTTAGCAAGTCAGGTGGGCAAGTGGTTGATATTACAGTGCACATGTAAACATACATGTATGCCACTGAGTCTTTTGAAATAAGTGGACATCATGATGATCATCAAATTTGGTGGTCTGTGAAACGTATATAATAAAAAAACGTATATAATAATAAAAAATGGAGTAAATAATAATAATTATAATAATAATAATGGTGGTCTGCGAGGGAAAGAAGAATAATTTCCAAAAACAAAAAAATTACCGTGATATGTTGGTAATGTTCATTCTTTACTGTTTGTTCTTGATTAATAACATGACCAGAATTATCTTTTGCTATTCTTTAGAGATCTAAAGATCTAAACAAAAATGTCCAGGTGTTCCTAAAGCTTATAGGAAACCCTACAATTTGATAATATAACACATTTTCGATATTTTTCGCTTTCGTTTTTGGAAAAAAAGTATATACATGTATATTTCTCGTTCTTAAAACATGAAAAAAAATACTTTGTTAATAAGTAGAAGGGTATAATAAAACAAACCTTAGCCAATGCTGGATCAACCTTTCTACACCTTGTGATGTCTTTCCGTGCCTCCACAATCTTGTCCATTTTGTAATTTGCCTCTGCCCTCCAAGCATACAGTCTGGACTGTAGAGATGCATTCTTCCCAGGGCAACATGACAAAGAAAAGGAAAAGCACTGACAAGCAATGGAGAACTTCTCCTCTTCAAGTGCTTCATAGCCTCTTGTAAACCATTTTTCTGGCTCATCCTAATACAACCAAAAAGAGTTTCGAGAATTACATATTTTAATTAATTAATGCAAATAATGGCAGTCAGTGTGGGTAACTGTAGTAGTGTTTCATTATAAATATTATGGGGAATCAAAGCTGGTGTGATAGCTCTGTTGAGAAGTAATATATGAAACACGAGGAAGAGTAGTGTACGTGTTTCATCAAGATTTCCAAACACCCACAAGTGGGTTGGGAATACATGTATGAAGCGCAGACAAGTTTATTTTCACCAACTTTGAGGTGTTTGGATACCTGATGAAACACTTTTTTAAGGAGGCTCGAAAGGGTTTTCAGCTACGTGCGCGCGCGACTTGCACTCGTCATGCTTTGACGCATACGTCGGCTGATTTTCCTATCAAAAAGTAGCGCGCGCAGCTCACCGGAAATAAAAATACTGCGTAAAATCGCGCCAACCGGAAATAAATCGTGCATAAAATATTCCTCTTTATCTCAAAACTTTGCTCGGTGACCTATGTTGAAATTTTTCATGCAAGTAGCATTCAACTTTATCTAACATTTGAGACATTTTGGAAAAAAACTGTACAGTGGAATTTTTTTAAATCTTTAAAAGGCCTTTTTCGATTTATCTCGATTTCCACAATACAGATTTTTTTCAAATTTACACAGGAAGTGAGGAATATTGCAAACTTTTAAAAACGCTTATAAAAAACATAGATCACCGAGTTAGTTTTAAAGATAGATTTAAAAAACTGACTTTTGAGGGGTATCTCTTTGGAAGGTTATAGTTACCATGACAACAGATATGACGTCATAAATGGTCTTGAGGGAAACTTTAACAACCATGTCATAAGCTTATCTATAATTTGTTTCAGAGACTAAAACCATAAAATTTTAATGTGTAATTGTTCTGACATGTACATAAGCTGTAAGAAACCCTTTCGAGCCTCCTTAAGTGTTTGAAATAGCTTCTCAGACCAATCCATTAATGCAGAGGAAACAAAGAAATAAAATCTCTGGAAAAAAAAATCTTGATCAGGTTTTCAAACCACTGTCATGCATATGATTTTCTCAGTTCAACTTGATGAATTATTAATGTGTTAGAAGGTATATACAGTAATGTACATGAACCAATAGAGTTAACTTGTCCAGAGGGATAACTGTGTCAACCCAGACTGTCACAGGTCTGTATCCCTGGCACCTGTCAATATTAATCTATCATTGATCAATACTGATCTATAATGTTAGTAAATGGCAGGGGCAATGGTTTCCTTATACAGTACCGCTCAAAAGTAAGTTACCACCTCTCGTCTCCTTTCTCGCGAGACGAGAGACGCGATACGAGAATCGCGTCTCGAGAGAATCAGTGAAGCGGATATTTTAGAATACATTACGAGCAATTATCTCGCGAGAAAACGATTGATGTCTCACAACGTGTTCGTCACAGGTTCAAAAATCGAAAAACGCAACGTTAGTGCAAGCACTTGCGTAAAATTGCACACTTTATTCCCGGATTATTTTTAGTTCAAAGCGCATTGAATTTGCATGTTGTGTGCGTGTGAGCGAATTGAACTTGATAGGCTTTTGAATCCAAAAACTGCCATCACAAATGGAAAACTTGAATGGAAGTAATGTTAAAAATCGGAAAACACAACGTTAGTGAAAGCGCTTGATTTCAATATATCACTGCACGCGCTTTATAAATATAGTAACAAACCCCGCTGTGATAGATCGGCAAAATTATAACTTCCAGGTTTGAAAACACTGAAACCATGAATGATATGTGACCTCTCATGCGAAAACGTTCAGCATCAGCATCTTATCCTGTTCGAATGGTTCAAGCTATCCGTTCAAAAAAAGTCATCAGCCGTTCGAACGGCTCGAGCTTAATCCGTTCAAAACTATTTGTCAGCCATTGGAGCGGCACAGGCTGCCATTCAAAAACAATTCCCTAGCCGTTGAAACGACTTGGGGTATCCATTCAAAAATGGTCATCCATTTGAGCTACAACCAGTTGCAAAAAGACTTGAGACATTGTACCTAATTTGGACGTCAAGGGTACTTATAAGATCGTAGTGTTTCAGACCCCTCGCTCTCCCTTCTCAAAGTTGGTCACAATAGCTAGCAGATCATGCTGAAATTTTTGAGGAACAACATTGAAAATAGGGGAGGGAGGGGGGAGTTGTTTAACCTTTGAGATGTGTGATTTTATGGGATGTTTACTAAGAAAGAGTGTTTTCCTGGTCAAGTCTCAACATTTTCACAACTGGTTGTCTGAGTGCTCTGACCATGTGTAGGGAGCCAGTTCTTTTATCGATCGGCTTAGTAATTAATGTAAAGATGTCTATTTACGAGGAGTTCCTAAAAAATAGGGTTTCATGATATTGGCTTGTCCGATATGAAAATGACGAAGAAAAAAAGGCGATTTTCAGGTGTTTTAAGGATGACATAATTGGCGCGACTGACGTTGTTGTCGGGTACCAAGGTACAAAACATGCCCGCATTGACAAATGAACAAGCGGCATGAGGTTAGTTTCATTTCATTTGTCTGTAAGGATGTCATTTCAAGGTATTTACTGAAAACAAAGGTGAAACAAGTTTATTTGCGTGCGCTGGTTGAGCAAACAGACTGCTTAGATGAACGAGATAAGCCACTAATCACGGGTTAGAAAAGTACACAAAGGTACAGGGCGTTCTGATCGCCTGCCAATCAAAGGAGAGAGACTGATGCACGGTAATCAGTTTTGGAAATCAAAGGTTATCGAACGTAGTTTCCAATATTCCCTAAGTTGTTTGAATTATTTGAAGTTATTCATATTTCACACGCTTGGCGTTATCACACTAACGTGATTTGAAAGTTACAGTGTACAGACTACAATATCGACGTTTGCGCGGCTCGCGGTTTACACGGTTATTTCTTTGCTAGTAAAGTCATTTGCGATGGATTTGCTGCAGGAATATGAAAGTAGTGATTCGGAAGCGACAGATATTTCTAAGAGCACAAACATTGACCTTAAAGCTAGCGACAAGGGTGCTTCAACGAGTGTTCTAAATGTGAGAGCTGTTCGACAAGTGTATTTAATCACCTATAGTCAGGCGGATTTACAAAAGTTCCCTAATAATAATAATAATAATAATAATCACTTTATTTAAGTGTCAAAGGTATCTAGCACATGAGTACTAATTGGGGACACTTTCCAGATCTAATTGGAATTTGGAAGTGTTTGTTTTTTGAGGAAATCTGACAAAAATTCATTCGCGCAAGCTGTTGTCCGCTCGTTTGACAGTAGTAATACAAACGTTGAACACTGGGTTTGTTGTAAGGAAGTGCACGAATCCACGGGGGGATACCACTATCATATGGCGGTGAAGTTACAGCGCTGTAAAAGGTGGCTGTCTTGTAAACAGTACCTTGAAGAAAACTACGGTATCTCCGTGCACTTCTCGGACGTACATCATAACTATTACAGTGCGTGGAAATACACCACGAAAACGGATAAATTTGTGGTGGAAAGTGACGGTCATCCCAACTTGTCCGATTATAAAGGCCCTAAAACTGAAACGGCCCCACTTTGCCGGAAAAACTACATTGAAGATAGTGATGACGATGAAGAGGAAGTCTTGGAGGAGTTCTATGAAAGTCCTTGTGATGACGCGAGCGAGACATGCCATGAAAGTGATTCGAAAGGGAAAAAAAGGAAAAAGCGCTTGTCTTCATTTGAACTCTCAGAAATAATTGTAAGAAAGGAAATAAAAACTCGCACGCAACTGTTGGCTTATGCGAACAACCAAAAGTGCGAGGGGAAAAACGACATTGCAGAGTTTATTGTCAACAGAGGGCCTGGCGTAGTCTCAGAGGTTTAAACCACAGCGTGGGAAATGCGGAACGCGCAACAGAAGCTGGAAAGGTCACAGTAAACTCGTACTCAAATCTTAGAAGAAGCAGCAGAAGGCGAATGTATTGACGGTTGTAATGGACAGTGGCTGGCTTGTGCATGTGAGGTGTTACAACAAAACGGTATTCGAAAGGAAACTTTTACAAAGGCAATAAAAGAACTCCTGGAAAAAGGCCGTAGCAAATTTTGAAATGTTATGCTCTGCGGCCCAGCAAACACGGGGAAGACATTTTTACTAAATCCACTCACAAGTGTGTACAGAACTTTTTGTAATCCCGCTTGCACGTCTTTTGCGTGGGTTGGAGTGGAAGACGCAGAATACATTTTCTTAAATGATTTTCACTGGTCATCTCAGATAATACAGTGGCATGATTTTCTTCTTTTGCTCGAAGGACAGATGGTGCATCTCCCGGCACCCAAAACTCATTATGCTAAGGACATTGCTTTAGAGAAAGACACTCCTATTTTCTGTACAGGAAAACAGCCTTTCGTTTATATTAAAAACGGCGTGATCGATGAACGAGAAACGGAGATGATGTCTGTAAGATGGAAGATCTTTCATTTAAATGTACAGATACAAAAAGATGTTCAAAAGGAATTGCCAAAGTGCTGTAAATTGCTTTGCTACCTTTGTATTATACTGATTAAAAGGTCATTTGCATTCGCTTTTTTTCCGGAGAGAAGTGACAAGAAAGAGCGGACCAAGCACTGACGATCTACATGGTCTACACGGTCTACCATAACAACAGGGCAGGAAACTTGGCCCGTCCGAACGTCCGAGACGGGTAACTTTTCTGTTCAGACAAGGAAAAATGTGACCCCAGTTGTCCGATTGGACGAGCAAATTGTAGAGGTACAAGTCTCAATAAACATTTTTTTTTACCTGAGTTTGGATGTAGTAGCTTTTACACAACGTAAAATAAACCATCATTTTGTGTACGTGGTCTGTTTGATTTTGTTGCGTGAAGTGCGGCCATAATTTCCATGTGAGTCCCCTGTATTATTGTTGTCGGTTTTTTTTGGACAAGCAGTTTTGTGGTCCGGACAAGTAAAATGCCTATTGCACTTGTCCGAAGGGACAAGTGAATTCAAAAGAAAGTTTCTTGCCCTGAACAAGTGAGTTTAAAAATACATATATCATATTTCTTACTGTTGTGATGGTAGACCGTGCTTATGGAAGTCCGTCAGAAAATGAAAGAAGACAAAAATAAAGATAAGTGTCTAATTCCAGAGTGAATTTTATTTCAAAGTATTTCTTATGAAATAGGATTGACTAGAAATAACAATCGAGCAAAGGTTTGCTGTGTGTTGCGGTTGTCTTTGAAACGTCACGCAGTGATTGCCAACACGTGACACTAAACCTAAAAAGCGTGACATTATTTTTTATGTTACTAAATAAAGGAAATATTAAACTTTGTTACTCTGAATCTATATGCCTCCCATGCTATACTTTAACCGAAAAAACAAATATCATTTTCTTCAGTATTTGGTACGACGACCTCTGTTCTCTAAAATTAAATCTAATCGGTCGTACATTGAGGCGACAGTGTTGTCAACTACTTCTCTTCGTACCGAGTACAATGTACTTTCTACTCGTTGTGCAAACTGTTCAAATGTCTCTGATGTAATGTTATGTTTTATGGCTCGCCTTCTCAACTCACGCTTTACTACATTAAAGACATTCTCGATAGGATTTAAATCGCCGCTCCGCTTAGGAATAGGAAATAACTTGCCACCGACATCTTTCAAAGCTTTTCTCGCCTTTGCACAGTTCAAAATATGACAATTATCTTGCACAAATAGCTTCGAGCCACGTTTTCCGCTCTTTCAGAACATTTTCGGGAAATTTCTTCGCACAAAATCGGCGACAAAATTACCATCCAGCTTATCATACTGTTCACAATAAATAACACCCTTTCCGTATGATATAGCTACAATCATTTTTACAACTCTCCCCCCTGAGCCCACATGAGAACCCTCCTTTGAACAGTTCGCGCAAATTGACGTCTCTCTGTATAATCCTTTTCAGTTAGTATTCCTTTCCTTCTTGCTTCCATGAACCTATACCCCAGCCACTTTAAAGTTCGATTCATGGTCCACAAAGAAACATGATGTAATCCTGATTCGCCTCGTAATTGGTGACATGAAAAATTTCCTTCCTCTTTGCGAAGTCTTGCAACATTTCGCATGATAATTCGTTCATCCCGCGCACTGATTAGGCGAGGCCTCCCTCGTAACTGTCTATCTTTCTCGCATTTCTTTCCGTTTAAACAATGATAAATAGATGTGCGAGATATTCCACAGCGATCTACTATTTCTTTCACAGTCAAGTCACTTTGTTGACGAAGAAATCTCACATATGCCTTACTTTCAGCGTCTATTGTTCCCTGTGTAAACCATGTTGTTTTATGCGATGATAGAAGAGCATGCGCTACGTTACATCACAAACAAAAAGTACAAAACTCGACCGATTCGCACAAGCTTTTTAGCATACAGAACGTGCAAGTAGAAACCTCAAATGTGTATCAATGTACTAAGCACACGTTCTCTTTTGCAAATAACGTGTAAAAATTTCCTGGTCTTCTCAGACAACTGCCAAATTGACTAACAACTTACCTTTGCATTGAAACTACCAGTTGCAAAAAGACTTGAGACATTGTACCTAATTTGGACGTCAAGGGTACTTATAAGGTCGTAGTGTTTCAGACCCCTCGCTCTCCCTTCTCAAAGTTGGTCACAATAGCAGATCATGCTGAAATTTTTGAGGAACAACATTGAAAATAGGGGAGGGAGGGGGGAGTTGTTTAACCTTTGAGATGTGTGATTTTATGGGATGTTTACTTAGAAAGAGTGTTTTCCTGGTCAAGTGTCTCAACATTTTCGCAACTGGTTGTAGTGCCATCCGTTGCAAAAAAATTATCTAGCTGTCCTTGTCAAATCAAAACCGACTTAAATTGTAAATTATAATGAATTTCTTTAATCAATTGAAGGGGGTATGTCACCGGTTTTAGTGTCACTTTAAAAAGTCCAAAAGACATTTATGTTGGTAGAAACCCAAACTTGAACAAGTACAAATTGTACATTTTTTGGTGCAGATTTGAAAATCACTAACACAAATGGCGAGTGCTGTCAAAATGACGTTTCCATCCCTGGTTTCATTTTCTATTTTTAATTATAGATCAAGACATCAAACATTTAAAAACTTTTTACCTTGCTTCCAGAGGATAACTCCAGAGCTTTTTTCATGTCGGTGCATGCTTCATCTTTACGCTGCAAGTCCCAGTAGCAGTCTGCCCTGTCCTTCAATAACTTGCTAGCAAGCTTCGGTCTGCAGGGAGGAGTGAGTTGCATTCCCTTTGTAAACAGCAGAAGAGCATCTTCCAGAGCTCCAGCTTCGTAGGCTAGGAGTCCTTGGTGCCCAAACTCAACAGGATCCATACGTCAAACTTATTTTTGGTGAGAGAAAAATAAGTTCTAAGATTTATCAGAGAAGCACAAAATTATGTAAATAAAGTTTTAAAAGACATTGAACTCTGAGGCTTGACAGCCTTTTAATAACCAATAATATTAAGGTTACTTTTAAGTATCTGCTCAGGAGAACCAAGCACACTCAGGGAAACCAAACCAAGGGGTGCCTGGAACCCGTAAGTGACTTCTGATAAACTGCTAGATTCTCATTCCAAATTGCCTTGTACATGTATTCTCTTGTAAAACACAGGGAGAATTTGATGTTACAATCAAAAGTCACTTAGGACCTTATTATTATGAAGTTAGTATAGGCTTCCTTTTCTCGCACCATGTTGACTCATCTGCCAGCAACATTTGGGAGCTTTAGATTTGAGTATGAGTACGACATTGAGTACAGGTACGAGTCTTGAATTTAAAGCCAGTCACGTCCCCAGAGCTGTCGGTCCTTCCTGTTGCAAACCAGAAGATAAGAAGACTCTAGGTATAAAATTTGTGTGGTAAATGGTTATTTAGAGCACGCAAACTAAGTTATAAAAGTCATACTCATACTCAATCTTGTACTCGTCATCCAATCTAAAGTCCCCAATTGGTGGTTAATTTAGGAAATGGTTATCCATCTCACATCATTGGAAAACAATCAGTTTTCACAAAGAAAACGATGGCTTCAAACAGCTCTTGGAACTGAGAAGACTGCCAACACCTCAGACTATTAAGTAGCTAGTGTGTCAAAAGCCAGTTAAAGTTGATTTGCACCAGTTACGGCCAAACAGAAGGGGGAACAAAGGCTGTATCTAAGGAATTTGTTTATTCATTCTGCAGAATTCCAACAAAATAAAACCTACTAAATCCCCCCCCCATCCCCTGATCTCAGAATAACACACATAAACAAGTTGGGGGGAAGGGGGGAGTTAACAGGGAAGTCAGGCTGTAAAATGATGTGACCACATAAATTGGAATGAATATACATGTAAGAACAAGCCAATACAGCATCAATATATTATAAAATGCTTACTGTAATAATCTCACGTCTCAGTCAATATATTGCTCGCATCCATTTGAACACTGATTTGTTTAGGCCATTCACAATTCTTCAGTCATTTCTACATGTACATCAAAGGAAAAATAATCCATTCATAAAAATCAACACAAGGATTATACAATTGTTTGCGTAATTGATGAAACACATTCACTAACAAAAGAAGCTTGTAATTTATGAGCGGGCGATCCATGTTAAAGAATCTTCATACAGCTTATCAAATGATTTCGGAAAATGTTCTGCTATCGTTTTTCACATAGCTCAATACAGTTGCAACTGAAGTAGACCATCCCAATCGAACGAAGAAACAACTACCAAGGCTCTTTGAAATACAGAACAGCCAAAGGCGCTGCAAAGCCATTAAACGTACGGGTTTTCAATAATTTATAAGAGCTTACTGTTTTATATCTCGTAATCATAAAGCCTTCACAGTTGTTTTACCTGCATGCGCACGCTGGTTATCGTCATGTTGGGCCACTCGTTTTATTTGATGCTATTTACTTAAAAAACATACTCTTCTTATTGTAAAGCAATCTTACCTTTCAAAAGCAGCTTCATTTCTGAAAATCACACAACACAACAGAAAGAGGGAGGAAAGGAAATCAACCATGAAACATTTTTTCATTCAAACGCAAATATCTGAAATATCACGAATCAATCAACCGTTTGTGTCCCAGATGCCCGCTTCGCTTCTCAGTTGCTTATCGCGACAGATATTTCCAGAAAAAAGCAGTCACGAACGCTACTGCTTGAAATCTTTCGAGAAATGCGCTGTTTTATAGAGCAAAAAGAGCACGTAACAGCCTTTCTAAGAGCAGCGCCTTATCAAGAGGGTCAAGCACATGGCGGCAAGGAAGGCGTTATGTCACGTACGTCAGATGACGAGAGGATTTGCGCGTACCCCCAGGATTTTGGAAAGAAGGGGAGGTGGCTGAGCCCTCCCTCCTTTCCGTTCCTCGGCCGCAACCCTGGGTTCTCATTTTAGCACTTGCCTCGAAAAGTGTTCCACGCAACTAAAATTTCCTAAGGAAGACATCCGCTAGTAACAAACATATGTTCATTTTGACAAATACGAGGAGTTGTCCCAGGCAAACTTACTTGAAGATCTCCTCCTTGATTGGTAGTCTTACACGAGACGACTGGTTGCAAGACTGTGTCCAAGTCTCCAGAGTGTACAATCGAGAGGATATGTTGCAGGGGCAGTCCGTCTTGTTAAGAGTTTTTAATTCATAATTTGGTCGCAGGAACTTGTCCCACTGTACTGCGTGACTTTGTACACACGAGGAACAATTTGAGGGTGAAGTCACTAGGACATTAGTTCGTGTTAGTTTTTGTATTCGCGGTGAGGGTTTGGTTCTGGGTTCCCTGGTTCTATACATCCTTCTAGAGCACGTTGCGCCTTTCAGTGTCGCAGTTTCGCCGCTCGCACGAGGTAGTTTCTATTCCGCCTGATCAGAGGCGCCTGGTAATTCTTGCAATCAGTTTTGCTCCAGCTTCAATTCTCTTATTTCTCCCTCTGCGAAGGGGAAGAGGTGGCGGGGGAGATGGGGAGAGAAAGACTACCAATTTCCTCTGTAAATCTCCTCTATCTACGGGGAACTACCCACCAAAGTTATTGTGAGTCGGTTTTCTAAAAATCCTTAATGTTTCTACCTGAATCTATTGGAGTGTAAAAATAATTGCTCACACAATGATCCAGTTTTGTCAACAGTTTCTGTGTGGACCCACCTGTGCAACTACTCAGTAGAAATGGAACAAAACATAAGACTGAGTTTGTTTTATTTATCACTTATTTTTCTAAAAGCAAATAAGAATCTTACTGCTACTGGATACCCCAAATGTTCCCTTATACTACAATCTCGGACGGAATAAAACGAGAAATATTTGACCAAAACACGCCATTTTTAACCCGTGAATACGCGCAAGCGTAATGAACGGGTTATCGGTAACGGCGGCTAATTCATTCACTCACTCGCTTGCTCGTTCGCTCGCTCGTTACACAGCTAGTTTCAACGTAGATATGTGGAAAAAGTTTACATCTGAGTGATGGAACGAGCGAGTAGGCGCATCAGGTGGCGCAGTGTGTAAGCGATCAGACTTTAGAGCCGAAGGGCGTGAGTTCGATTCTCGTCCGGACGGATTTTTCTTTTTTTTTCTTTTTTTTTGTTTTGAACTGAAAATTACTTTTTTTTTTGTTTGTTTCCGTTCGTGAAAAGTCGTTACATTTGATTTCCAAAAAAAATCCGCAATATTGCGTTACCGCTCATTCGTTCCATCACTCAGCTCAGAATAGATTTGATAAAAAAGCAAGGCTGATAAACGGTACGGAAACGACTATATTTGTAAAATATCTAATATTGAATATTTTACAAATATAGTCGTTTCCGTACCGTTTATCGGCCTTGCTTTTTTATCAAATCGTTTCATTATTTTATAGCTGATTAGATCCTTTACCACAGGATCCGGTGCTTCTATGGATTTCCGGCAGTCGTTACGGTGGTCCGTTGCAAATTACAGTTACTTGTTCACAGTCTTATCTTAGTTTGTGTTCCGCGATGGTTTGTGGATTTGGGCCACGATTGACAGTCTGAGGCCCGAGTTCTTTTTTCTTCGGACTGGACATTATAAAAGTGATGTACTTTTTTGTGAGTGTGTGCGTTCGCAAAACTCCTTACGTTTAATTTAAAAAATATATCGAACCGTGTCAGTGTTAAAACATAAGCTTACCGCAATATTGCGTTACGCGTTAGCATTTCTTATTCACGGGCCGTTGATTGTTTCTATAAAACACGAAACAAGCAAGTGACACACTCAAACACCAACCCTGCGGTCTGGCCAGTACCTTACGCATGCGCACAGCCATATCACCCGGGCAATGGCAGCCATGGACAGCTGTTTCGTCCTTGTTAGGACTCATCAGCATGGCATAGCCGTCGGACCTCTACACGACCCGAAAGTCGTTTTTAGGTGCCCTTTACTGCCAAGGCGGATGCTAGCATCCCTTTAAGCGAAAAAATGCTGATCCACCTCCCCATACGCATGCCGTGGGAGGACGGCCGTGCTGTCCCCAGCCAACAGCTACCACATGTGTTGTGTGGAGCTGGCGCTTAAAGGGATGCTAGCATCCGCCTTGGCAGTAAAGGGCACCTAAAAACGACTTTCGGGTCGTGTAGAGGTCCGACGGCTATGCCATGCTGATGAGTCCTAACAAGAACGAAACAGCTGTCCATGGCTGCCACTGCCCGGGTGATATGGCTGTGCGCATGCGTAAGGTACTGGCCAGACCGCGGGGTTGGTGTTTGAGTGTGTCACTTGCTTTTTTCGTGTTTTTATCACTGAACGGCGGGGGAAGGGGAGTCTCAATTTTTCATTTGAAATGTCCAAGATCGTAGCTACTCATCGTTTTTTTCTTTAGAACGTTAAGAAAACTTATAACCAATTAATGCAAGTCTGATGCAAGCTTTTAGGATTACCATTTCCAGTAGCTGAGGTAACTTACTTTAACATCTACCTTTGCGGCCACAAACGAACATCGCTTTCACTTGCTTAAACTACTTGTATCGACAGGGGCGTAGCCAGGGGAGGGTTTCAGGGGTTCCGCCCCCCCCCCCCCCCCCCCTTGGCTTCTGATCATAGCATATTTTCAAGAGGAAAACATGACCGGAGCCCCCCTGTCCGCCTTATCAGATCTTCACTTCTTAAGAAGAGAAAAATAAAAAAAAAATATTCATGTTTTTACGTTTGATTTGGCTGCCTGATTATTCTGATAGTAGGCCAAAGAGCTTTTCAGAATAATTCACAAAGAAGTGATAAAATATATATTAATGTATAAAAGCTAAAAAAAACTACGTATCTACAACGTTCCTTAATGAAGTATCTAAAATATATATAAACAAGTAAAAAAGCAGCCTACACAATTAAGAATTCGAATTCATCGAGCAATTTGTCTAAGAAAGCCGCCTTTTTTCATGTTAAAAATGCACGAGATGCAGTCTCAGACGACTTAATTTTTAAAAATTCCTAATTCTAAAAACTCGCACCTACAGCACTACCACTCGCGAGCTTTGACCCCCCCCCCCCCCGTCTCCCCCCCCCCCCCCTCCTCTTGAAAATGCTGGCTACGCCCATGATCGATGTACCTTTTGATATATGAGATAATGAGTCTACAAGACTTAAAGTAGTTCCAGTTCTAGTTCGATTTTCCATAACATTCATTCAAAGGAAATGAATTTTTGTTAACCCTAATACAGTTCAAGTGAACGGAATTGATATCGTTACTAAAAAAACGATTCATCGTGCTTTTATAAGTATTAGAGATAAAATCAGTTTTCGCGTTTACGACTTTCGTATGACTTTGAAAAACGGTTTTCCTGAGTGTTTGCGATTTGTCTAAAACTGGGGATCAAAACAAACTTTGTTCGTTTTCCCGCTAACATATCCCGAAGATGGAAAGAGGCATGTTCATCTATCAAAATGCTAGAAAGAGGCATGTTCACCTATCAGAATGATGGAAAGAGGCATGTTCATCTATCAGAATGCTGGAAAGAGGCATGTTCACCTATCAGAATGATGGAAAGAGGCATGTTCACCTATCAGAATGATGGAAAGAGGCATGTTCACCTATCAGAATGCTGGAAAGAGGCATGTTCACCTATCAGAATGATGGAAAGAGGCATGTTCATCTATCAGAATGCTGGAAAGAGGCATGTTCACCTATCAGAATGATGGAAAGAGGCATGTTCATCTATCAGAATGCTGGAAAGAGGCATGTTCACCTATCAGAATGATGGAAAGAGGCATGTTCATCTATCAGAATGCTGGAAAGAGGCATGTTCACCTATCAGAATGATGGAAAGAGGCATGTTCACCTATCAGAATGCTGGAAAGAGGCATGTTCACCTATCAGAATGATGGAAAGAGGCATGTTCATCTATCAGAATGCTGGAAAGAGGCATGTTCACCTATCAGAATGATGGAAAGAGGCATGTTCACCTATCAGAATGCTGGAAAGAGGCATGTTCACCTATCAGAATGATGGAAAGAGGCATGTTCATCTATCAGAATGCTGGAGAGAGGCATGTTCACCTATCAGAATGATGGAAAGAGGCATGTTCATCTATCAGAATGCTGGAAAGAGGCATGTTCACCTATCAGAATGATGGAAAGAGGCATGTTCATCTATCAGAATGCTGGAAAGAGGCATGTTCACCTATCAGAATGATGGAAAGCGAGTGTCGCCAAAGAGAATAGCTACCTTATTATAAGAAATTAACAATGCACGTACGTTGACAACGCGAAGAAAATTTACGTTACACTAAATGAACGCGAATTGTTCAAAAGTTAGGTTTACATGCATTAAATTAACGCGAATTTTTCGATAAGCATCTTGCTTTATTTACTGCGATTTTCATAATTCTGCAAACTCGCACTTTACATTTCTGAACGCCAAACTGCGTTTTGGCTTCCGTCAATAAAACCTTCCAAGACAAGTGCACGGATGTTTCTAAGTTTTTTTTAAAGCCGAAAATTTTGTTTTGAAGCTTAACTAGACCCTATCATGAACTAATAAGGTTTTGTAATGAAATAAAGGTGCTTTAAAATAACAATGTTGTAAAATAGCGTGCATTAAATTTACATCGACATTAATTAAATTACATTAAATTAACGCGAATTTTGTAAAATCGTGTTATAAAGTGCATTGTTAATTTCCTATAATAAGGTATTTGTTTTGTTCTGCGTGTTCGCCTAGACCAACCAAAACCCGCACGGGTTTAAGCCTCCGCTCGCCAAACCAATCGAATTTCTCCTTTCCAGTTCGTTTGTTGGTTGTGTTCACGCGAGTAATCATTTCAAGGTCATACAAGGTTCATACAGTTTGGCTATTGAGACTGGGATCGACTGGCATGAGAACAGCTTAGACATCAGTGTCCGTACGAGCTCACTTTCACATTTGTACATGATGTTTGTCCGCAAATAACTAACAACTTCCTAAGTAACGCATAAGCTAACCCCAAAAATAACTCCAGTAAATTGATAGTCAAATTCTCCGCCTGATGAGCGTTCAGAAACACGAAAGACCGAGTGGCATTAATGTAAAGAGTCTCTCAGCTCATTGGTTCATCATTTCCTCTTATGCTTTCGCCGCCTTTTTGGTACATCTTCATTTATTGCTCGGATGTCGTCTCCTTCTTCTTCCTTGACGTCTTCAAGATCTTCCATCTCTTCTTCCTCCTTGTGTTCAGCTGTCAACGGGTCTGTTTTTACTATAGGAAAAAGAAAAGGTTTCAGTATGACCTACCTACCATTAATCGATAAAATTAAGCTACTAACTGTACATAAGTGAATTTTTGTTGGCTATAATACTTGCTTTTGTTTCGCATATGAATAAGCTCAGCCGCACGGGCACCGCCAAAAATTTTGAAATGCTATATCTCCAAAGCAACGCAATGTATTGACTTGAAAGTTGGCATGACGATTACTATTGCTGATATGAAGAATTTGTTAAGAAAGGCTATGTAGAATACGCTGTTTGGATTTCAGAAATGTTATGATGTCAGGTGTAAACGACGAATTTAATTAGGACCCTATCGCAGACGAAGTCAGCATTTATCCACACCTGACTGAATAAACAAAAACCATGTGCGTTGGCAAATCAACTAGGAGCTAATAAACTGGTAACTCTGAAAATTAATGTGGTCACCATAAGATCCTCTTGCAGAAGTCAGTTACAGTTGTTCGCCCAAAATACATTAATTTCATAATAAGCCACTGAAAGTCGTACTTTAATCAAGATACGACGGGGGATTCAAAATAGCCTAGCTTAAAAGTCCGTGCCTTAAAAAAAAAAACAGAAAATTACATAACAAATTAACCCAGAGGAAACGATAATCATTTCGGGGCTCGAGGTACTGCCAAAATACCTTGCTCCAAAAGTTTGAAAATCTCTTGCACTCCAGCTTCTAGTTCTTTTACAGCGCTCATAAGCGAACTGGTATTTGTCCAATTCAGGAAAGACTCAATGGTCAGCACTTTAGTCTTTACAGTAGAATGAGTCGTATCTAATCGTTCCAAATCAAATGCAACATCTTCCATTCGGCTTTTGAGGCCGGATGAGGAAATATCTTCTACCACTGTATGTAGCTCGTCTACTTTCATCAAACAGGGATGGATTTCTGCCAAGTAGAGCTCTTTGTACCACTGGAATTCTTGTTCTTTTTGGAAATGGGATTGTGATTTTTTGTGGGCTTCTGCAGTCTCGATCTCTTCGTCTGGTAAAGTTCCTTTAGGTTGTTGGCTATTTTCTTGAGAGTCTTCTAAAACAAGAAAGGGGAAAAAGGAAAAAATAATAATTTAGCGCTCTAGCGAGCTAGCGGATGAGCCGATAAATTGGCGTACGGATAAATAAGTAAATGGACGGATGGATAGCTGGACGGATGAATTGTATTGTAAGTGGTGTTTTTGTGTTTCAAATAAAAGTTGTCTATCTAAAAAAAGAGCTGGATGGATGAATTGACGAGATTGACTAAGACGGCTAATGTGATTTACTCTGTTATAAATCGGTTTAAAGGTTTTAAAAATCCAATCAGTTAACGAATTAGAAGGGTCCTAGAGTAGCATTTTACGTACAAGACAGGACAGAAACAAACAATCAAAATAATTTTACCTTCATTATCCTCATGACTTATGGATAGCTGATAATCATCTGTTGATGCTTTAAAGAAGCTTGTTCCACAGATTCCACAAGCAGACGAATCGACTTTAAACCGGGAAAAGTGATCACCGAACACGTTTTTTGACGCTTTCGTTTGCTCCTCGATAGATTTCAACCTCATTAACTTTCTATCTTGCAAGGCTTTCGCGTGAAGATAGATTTTCTCCGCCAGCTTCCTTCTCCTGTACAACCTCTGCATAGTCGTAACAGTCACCTCTAATCGAGCGTTCTCTTTCTCCTTTAATTCTACGTCTGTGTACTTCACTTCCATTTTCTCTACTGTGGCTTCAAGATCTTCTCTTTCTGAATCGACGTCCTCTGAATCATCTGCTTCATGATATTGAGGGGTCTCTGCTTGAACTTGTCGTTCATCCTTTTTTAAATTTTCACGTATGATGGATGTATCGGTGTGAAATCTTTGAGGATAACCGTTTGGATTAGATGGCCCATCATACCAAAGTTTGCCGTTATGCCAGCGAAGGTCATACAATACTTCACCTCGACTTTGCAAAAACTTTTTCAATATTTCCATGATGTCACGATAGCCTTTTGCTTGTTGGATTTCCACTAATACTTCTTTGATGCGACTTGGTAAACCAGGGTTAGGTTTGAGATTTAAGATTTTTCTCAGCATAGCGCCTTCCACGGAAGTAGAAATTCCTTTTCCACAATTGCAGAGCATCGTAAGGAAGAGTACCAGGCTTCTTTCAGCTTCCCCTGAAGCGCTGTACGTTGGAGTGTCATCTGAGCTCAGGGCGTCTCCTAAAACGTCAAAGAAGGGAGCCAATTCACCACATGTCAACTTTACCATGTGGTTCAAAATCGAACATGTGGTGTTGAATAGTCTCAGTTTATCTGCTTCTTGGCTTGCATTATTCTCAACAGCTTCGTATAATGAGAAGGTGCCGGTTTTAACGCTTGGCCTGAAGTTTACGTTATCCCAGAACCTTACCATGGTTAAGTAGCTATCTGGCAGACAAATCGGGTATCGGTGGGATGTACACAGCTTGGTATACAGTGCAAGGCAGGCAGTTAACTGGTGCTCTAAAATCATCACGGTGTTAGCAATTGATGGATACACCATACGACTTCGCTTGGCTGTGAGGGTGAGAAAACGTTTTATGATGAAGTGGGCTGCATTTGCTACATCACCATGTACGTACAACCTCTTCTTGCCGTACTCCCACCATTGAAGATAACTTTCGTAACAACCATTTTGAATAACCATTCCATTTCTCACTAGCTGAGAATCCTTACGTTTCGACGTTCTTGCCTTCTTCTGAAACTCTTTTTCTTCTTCGCAAATCCATCTCACCATATTTGAAGCAGAATCAATCAATTGCAGAGAAGATGATACTTTCAGAAAGTTGTTTGTGTCTGAGCGCCGTTTTTCTTCGGCCGTTGGCTTCCATAAGAAACGAGCAAATTGTAAAATTTGCCCTTTGACCACTTCAATTTTTCTGATACTGTGAACTTGCTGCCGTGTGAGTTGAAATCTTCGATAACCAGAGGAAGGAAACAAGAAACTGTAAAAATGCTGGCACGCGTGGAAGTCTTGGAAGTCCTTAACAATTAACAGGGAAGCATCTTTTCCAACTTTGTTCGCTTTCATCTTTGAAATACTTTGTTGAACAACTGATTCCAAATATATGAAATTGAACAAAGCATTGAAGCGTTTGTTAAAAAGCTCCTTGGAATCTTCTTGCTGGTGGGCAGAACTTGAACTTGGGCATGTTGCTTCCTCTTTCAACTTTATGCATACAGTGTTTTCCAACATCTTACGAATCATTGCAATGAAGGTAACGGAAAAACTAATGAGAAAGCGTCCTATCTTCTGGTGGGCCTGATCTGTGTCGATCGTCGCCTCAGTTTTAGAAGCATTGTTTTGGATTAATTCAGGATCTACATTGGAAAACCTCCCACCACGTTTGCAAAAATATACTTTTTTATGCACAACGTCGGTTGTGAAAAGTCCGAAGTGCTCTTCGCACCTATTTACTTCTTGTTGCTCCGCAACAGGAAGCTGACCGACAGGCTTGTACAAGAGGGTTACAAGTCGTAGTACCCTCTCTAAGGCTAGTACAGTTATTCGTTGATTGAAGTTTTCTGGAGGCGAGTGACTTGTGGTCTTCAGCAGTTCCGCTATGCTTTCTACTTCGCCACAGCAGTTTTTACATTTGTAGAACAATTTTACAGCTTCGTTTATCTTCTGTTCCTCCTTTGATAACCTTCCAAGCATTAGTAATGCTTCGGCTTGACCATTCATGTCATGACACACCTGGTACCTCTTCAGGGCAGCTTCAAGAATTCGTGAAGTGTTTTCACTAATATTTGTTGTGCGAGCTTGTGACATTAAACAATCACCTGCAAACTTGGGATCGCGAGAATATTTCACTGCTTCGTGAAACCTGCCTTCGTCTCTTAGAAGTCGGGCAGCTTCTTCTCTTCTTCCTACCTTTTCCATAACTCTAGCTGCCTCAATAATGCATCCACGTTTCTTTAAGAATGTAATTTGGTCAGTGGTGGATGGGAGATGCTGGAGGACTTTTTCCATTTCTTCTATGTTTCCTCGTTTGAAATGCTGGTCTGCCAGTTGGTGTCGCAACCGTTCGACAGTACGAGTGGACCTTGGTGGGATGATTCCGTGTCGTCCCTCTAAATCGCCACTTGAAGAAAGGTTGTAACGCTCAAGGGCATTTAAAGCTTTATCAGTGTGGCCTGCCAGACACAAGGTCTCGATGGCATCACGGTAGTTGTTCTGGGATTCATAACATCTGCTTGCTTCCAGTAGTAATCCTTTCTTCTTGAAGAGTCGGGCAGCATCCTGGTACTAAAAAGACAAAGACAATATAGTCGCCATGTTATTTAACAAACCTTATTATATGGTAAACTGGTCCACGATGAAAAGGAGCATTCTGATTTGTTCCCCGAGCGGTCCGAATTTTGCAATACGGACGAACTAATTTCGCCGAACTCCTTTGTTGAAACAATAAACAAATGGAAACTGTTTTCCATTAAGTAGAAACATTTTTCCTCATATGAGGTGGACAGTTTTAGTTAAACTTTTCGCAAAGTTGCTTGAAAAATGCAAGAATATGCTTAGCTTTGGCGCGCGCGCTTTAGCCGAGAATGGTTGCATTAATTTATCGGCAAAGTTTTAAAACGCCATTATAATAAAAACTTAATTGAACTAGCTTGTTCGGTTCGTATTGGGAAATATTGGTCTCGTCGACCAATATTTTCCCAATACGGACCTCACGCTAATTCAATAGCATCTATATCTTGCCAACAAAGCCTTTAGTTAAAATTTGCCGACAATACTATCGTAGATGTTTGTTTTGTTCAGGCCTTTTCTTTCGTCTTGCGGGACCACGAGCAAAGGTCTGATCAGAGGTTTTTAAAGTATGCAGTCATTGGCCGCAAGTAAAGTAAAGTTTTGGCTAAATCAAGTTAGTATCTTTTTCAGTATGGGAGATAGTAGCTCTTCCTATTCGCTTATGTTTTTGTAAAAAAAATTAAAATCACATATGCCAAGAACTTCGCTACAAGCACTTGAATATGAATATGAAATTCAATATTTACCTTTCCTGTTTTTTCGTAAAGCTTGGCCAACAGTATCCATTCTCGTGCATTGTTAAGACAAATCTCAGCTTCATCATACATGTTGCATTGCAAGAAGCTCTCAGCGGCACGGAGGAACTCATCTCGCATCTGTTGGCGGTTCATGGAGCGTAGCTTGATAGCCTCCTCTGCCTGCTGTTGTGCTTGACTTTTCTGGAGCATTAACGTGTCACCAGCAAACGTGAAACACTGCATCGCTACTACCCACAATCTTTTCTTGTAGAAGCTCATGCCTCCTTTTCGCCACTCTTCTGGTGTTGACTTAACAGCAAACATGCTTGCCAGCTGATCCGTCCCCCGCTCCTTATCTTCAACCAACCCCAGTCTACGGAAATATTCGAACACGGGTGCTCGGGCTTCCTTGTCTTCGTCGAAAAACCAAACATTCACCCTTGCTCGAGTGATTGCAGTGTACAAATACTTGAACTCAGAATCGAGCACTTTGTGCTTTTCGGGATCAAATTGAAGGGGACGCGAGTGTTGCACATTAACGCTTTCCTCGGTTATCTCCGTCAGCCCGGTTGAGCTTGATTCGTTCGTCATGTTTTGCTCCTCCACAAAACTCGTCACAACTCTCCATTCTTTCCCAGCCTAGCATAAGAAAAAACAATGCAGAATTTAAACTGTAAGGAAGGTATGACTTTGAGGTTTGGTATTTGTTAGAAAGCAACTTTTAACTTTTAACTTTTAAACCAATATTTTTATTATTCTGTAGCTAGGTATAAATTTTAACATATATTTACATATTTTATCTTTTTGTTATAATTTCATACTTCAGTTATACACGACCCCACAAGCTGTACAGCTTTAATCACTAATCGTGTCTAAATAAAGGTTTTACATTACATTACATTACATTACATTACATTACATTACATTACATTACATTACATTACATTACATTACATGAGTTTCGATTTAGTTACAATATGATTTTTTTGATGGAAAGTAAAATCGCAAAGCTAATTAAACCACATCTCTATGGGATAACCACTTCATTTTTCAATCCATGCCAAGGAGCTTTCAGTTGCACTTTTATTTCTGTATTTACAAATTTCAACTATATACCGAATGCGTTGCTAAATACTTTGTATGACACGATTGTATGATAATCACATTATTGCCATAGTACTATCAATTAGTTCTGGCAGCCCCCTCATCTATCACAAAGTAAAAATGTCCAACAGTTAATTGTTTGTTATTTTATGCACTTCAAGGAGTGTAACTATTATACCTGCGAGTCTTTGAAGAAGTTGTAAATCAAGACATCGTCAAACTCCAATCCCTTTGCTTCATAGATGGTCATCACAAGGCCCTGCTTAAGTTCATCTGGCATTGCTTCCCTTGCCTCGTTGGATGCCACAAGAACTACTTGGTGGGCTCCAAATTCAATTCTCGAAGACTGTCGTTGATTTCCTTGAAGCAGTAGGGCGAGGTCTGTGGGACTGCATAACTCCAACAGCACAGGTCTAGGTCCCTCAAACAGACCTCGGTCTCTTTCTAGTTTGTCAAATGACTGGCGAAAGTAACGGAACATCAAATTTACGACACTTGAAGCCAGGCGAAGAATCCCCGCGTGTGATCGATAGTTGTGTGTTAGCTGGTACAGTTTCTCTGGGACCCGGATACAATTGTGATATTCTTCCTTAATCTTTACTGCCTTCTTGGCGTGGTGGAATAAAGTTTTTAGGTCTTCAAAGCGGAACGAAATTCCTCTCATGATGCTCTGCGCCGTGTCACCAGTAAAAAACAAGTCATTTGGAAAACGACAGCAGCGAATCAATAAAGACAACTCTGCTTGCGTGAAGTCTTGCGTTTCGTCCACGTAGAACTGGTGAACTGACCACTCGGGTGCAGGGATACTTTGTAGACGTCGATGAATGTTAAAAACCAAATCTGCTTCATCAAACATCCTATTACGCAAATGCTCTCGCTGGTACACAGTGAACAGATCATACACAAGTTTTCTATCAGCGCAGAAGTTTGGTGCCTTTTTTCGACCCAGATACTCGTAGTCTTCAAGTGAAAGAACTCCCTTGTCACTCATCAGGGCTTCAGCAGATCCTTTTATAAAGGATCGTATTTCTGTCCAAACCAAAGTTGGATGGTAGTCAATTTTCTCCTTTAAGGATTTCTTCATCTTTGGCCAAATTTCATTTTGAAAAACCTGGTACGTGATTTCTCTTCTTGGGTCTCTTTTGGGCTCTTTCCTTCTTTCTTTTGCCGGTTCTTCGTTGTCATTTTCAGTTCCAGTTTCTTCTTCGCCTTCCTCGTCGTCACTTTCATTATCTGAATCTGTAGCAGGAATAAATTGTAAATGGTGATCTTCTTCTCCCCATCCCTCAATTTTTCTTTCCAAGCTTCCATCGTCAGCACGCTTAAAGAACGTTTCGCCTGGAAGAGATGCATCCAGCATCAAAAGCCAGTCTCTTGAATTTACAAAAAGAGGCCATTCTCCCTCAGCAACGTCTTGAATCTTTGTGGGGGTGGGTCGGTCCTCAAATTGTAGATGCTGCTCCGCTGCCGGACATGCTCGGCAAAGTTCTTTGAAGTTTTTTTCAACTTCATTGCAAAGAACAGTGTTTTTTGTGATGAATATTTGATGTAAGTGCTCGTACATGCGAGGGCCGTTGATATCGTCAAGAATATGACCTTCACATTGAGATTCTTCCTTAGAAAGCTGTGCATATGAATTGCCGTACGAACGAGATTCTTCATCATCCATTGTGGTTGAAACAATACGAGAACCAGCACAGTCTTCAAATTCTTGACATTCAGTAGCCAGTGTTGTTCTGTCTTGGCCACATGCTCCCTGTTCAGATGATCTTTGTAGGTTTTCTACCTCACCGCCGCGTTCAGTTGCTTCCAGATGACGTATAAATTTTGGAATGTGGGGACCAGCAGTTACTGCCCTTTCCCAGTACCTTTGGAAATTATCCCATAGGCGGTAGAGACAACAGGTGGTTTTTCCAGTGCCACTACGACCCAGGAGAATGATGGGAGCTGGCGGATCCGGACGGAGATTAACAATGGCGTGTTCAAGCTCTGTAATCTTGAAGGGAAAGTCAACCTTCGTAGAAGTATCACTCTCTAGAACTGTTCTGACCAGCGGTGTGTTAAACGAGTAGAACTTGAGAATGTGATATTCTTGGTCATTTGCACTCGCAGGTGGAAAGAAAATCTGGGACAAATCTTCACTTGTAAATGGTTTCTTTGGAGATTCTTTCTTAACTGGTGGTTTGCTTGAGCGGTTCAGATCAGCTATTTCCGCGTACTTTTTGGGCAAGCATTCTCCTGATGGCGTGTTGTCGTTTTGAGATTCCCCAGTGATGCCTTTAAGCTTCTTTTTTATGAGACAATCCATCCCTCGGTCATGTGACTTAACGACGTGTTCGATTGAGCGTTCAAGCTTGTCATGGTCCAACACAATGTCCCAAACTCGAATGATATCCGAGTAGATTCGACCCCCGGAAGTTTCCCGGTTCAAACGGTTCTCGGGTTCGTCACTAAGCCTACCAGAAAAAGCAATAGTTTTCTCCCAAATTATTCGCTGACCTTTTGTCAACTTTGACTCGTAAAGCTGGATACCCTCCTTCTTTGGGTTACCTTCTAACCTTTTACAAAGTGTCTTGTTCCATCTACCATTGGCTAACATTCGTATTTTGTTAATAATACGTCCCCGCATATTATTGTCAACTTTTTTGCTTCTCATTACCTTCCACACTCGATCGGTACAGTCAACTTCCCAAGGAAGGTCCTCAAATGGAGATTGGGAGTCAATTTGAGCCTCCATTTCGTCATCTTCGATCTCGTGTTCGGTGGCATCATGTTTGCTGTGCTCGTATTCAGTAGGTTTTGGAACGATATGGTCTTTCTGTTTTCCCTCGTCATGCTCCGTAATGTTGAGAGCTGTAGAAGACTCACCGAAAATGTCATTGTCTTCTTCTTCTTCAGTTGCTTCCATTGGAACAAACGCAGCAGATGGTGACAAAGCATTTATCAGACGATCAATACTTTCTCGCATGTGTGTTCTGCGTTGCTGTTTCTCATCATTCTTGCTGACTTTGTTATCTTTTGATGGTGTTGAAGTCTTCTCTCCAGTTAAGTCAGGTTCATCAGGGATGGTTTTCAGTCTTTCAGTAGCTATTAATGTGTTATCTTGAACCTGTTCTTCAGTGGAAGTGTTTCCAGGGTTTATCTCAGAGGAAAGATGGTCAGGAGTGTTGGACGTGTAGTTTTTCAGTGCATTATTTATCATCTTCCAGCGAGAATCACTTTTGTTAAGCATGTCCAAGGGATACTTCTTCTTGTTGTTGGGTAGATTTGGGTTTATATTAGCATTTCGAAGTATCTTTATCGCGTCACATTTGTTTGATGTACACTTTTTCCCAGCACAAACGAGATGATAAAGAGTATCACCAATGTTGTCTTGAATGTTTTCAATCTCAGGGATTTTAGAATTTACCATTGCTTTTAGGAATCGGAAATTTCCTGATAAGAAATAAGAAATTTTGTAATAAGTAAACTTTGTATACCCCTAGCAATAGGCTTACACAATGGCTGGTAAGATTTCCTCCCCAATTTACTTGGTGAAGCTTCAATTACGTTTCTAGTTATAGGTTTAATACAGAACGTATCTATATAAGAACAACATTCGATAACGCTCCTTTATGATCGTACCATGTGCCAAATGCGTGAATTTGTCGTCTTCTAAGAAGTCGTCTTCTGTTCTGGCTCAGTTTGACCAATTTTGGGTTATGAAAGCTTCGTTAGCCTCTGTGAACTCTGAATCATTCACTTTGTGAACAGCTAACGTTGCCAGCTAGCGTCGTATCTAAGCCATTCAAATAATCTCAAATAACTGTATTTATCATATGACCCGTACGGCCCTGCGAACCTTTTCTTAGCAAAACCATTGATGAAAGTCCCGTATGAGGGCCGTACGCATTTGTGCGAGCGGGGCCGGAAAAAAGCGTACGGCCCTACTACAAAAGGGGACGGCCTCGCGCGTTAAAATTTCAAGTAATTTTGTCTCTAAATTGGTCATATGATAAAATACTTATTGACTAAGTTAGGTCGAGCCGGATGGAAAAATATTTGGCTCTCGGTCATGGCGCACGGACCTCGCTGCGCTCGGTCCGTACGCCATGACCTCGAGCCAAATATTTTCCCATCCGGCCCTCCCACTTAGTCAATAAGTACATAATCCGTGTAAAGGATATTTCATTTAAATTACCGCTTTTAAGGCCTTTCCTCAAGGCTTTGTGTACTACTGGTTCTCCATCGCTGCACGCCACACAATAATTTGCTCCTTTCTGGACTAGCTTTTCCACAAGGGATATATTATCTTTTCTCATGGCTTCCTCCAAAGGCATGACATTAGAACCATCAATCACATTTGCTGAAGCTCCGTGTTCAAGAAGAGCTGATATAAGGGCTTCTTCAGGGCCAAAATAACGAATGACTTCTCCAAGAGGGACGCTGTTCGAGTTGATATTAATTGCCAGGCCTCCACCACCTACTGGCTGTGACGAGGGTCCTCCTCCTCCTCCTCCGAGATACAAGGTTTTAAGTTTGTTCCAATCCCTCATCTTTATCACGTCGTTACTTAGTTTGACAAGATGTTGGCTTGAGACATGGGCTGTGATGGCTGTTGTTCCCTCTGAGAATAAAACAGTCAATTTCATTTTCATCTTGTGCAATCCGTTTACCTAAGATTGAGGGGTTTACAGTTAGGTGCCGCCAATTTCAGTTATAGCATATCCAAATTATACTAATGGCATTTCGGAAGTGGCTTCTGTCAAATAAAAGCTAAGAGAGGGTAAGAAAAAAGAACCCGCAAAATAGTAAATCAATCAATCAATTTATTTCATTTGCCCTTTCCAAATAAACTTATTACAAGAAATATCAAATTCGAATTGTATTTAGGTAGGAGCTGAGAACAAATCTTTTAGGCTTTTTGAAAAGAACCTCAACCATTGTCGCACTTACTTGTATTTCTGTGATGACTATGATTTATAAAAGTTCTAGCAAGGATTACTTTTTTCATATTTGATAAAATATTAATGCTTAACTCTCACCAAACATTCCAGATTGTATGATAGCCGTGAGCAAAACAATTATAGTAGATCATGTTGTTTACACCCTTTAAGCGGCTCGCTTCGCCATTCGCGATCGGTCTGCTGTTTAGGGAGGACTACTTCGGACTCAAAAATCAACACGGAGCCTGTGGCCATTCGCGCTTTTCTTCCCACTTCACAAACGCGCTCACGTATTTCTCGTTTGATTCCTACTCGTGTACTCCTAGCGTTTCGTCACAAAACACCAAAACAACTTCATGATTGCAAATTAGAAACGAACGACTTCAAGCAAGTCCAGGCCGCTGTAAAATTAGAGAAACTACACAGAGTTCGTGCGTCATTCGAAACTATGACTAATCAAAGGCTCCTATGAGTCAAAAAACGAAACGCTCTAAATAAAAGATTCTTCACCCAAAATTTCATGGCATATAGAGGTATACTTTTGAGGAACAGATCCATATTAAACTTGACCTTTGGCGGCGTCACTGCGGTAAATAACTTTAATGACAATTTAAAACAATGAAAACATCTTAGCGCTACATAAATGTGCATTGTGTGAAAGGAGACAACTGAATGACTGGGGAATTACAAAAAAGTTTACAGCCGAGTGAGCGAGTGACTAATTTGCATATTTGTCCCCGTATACTATTTCTCGTTCAACGCTTCGCGTATTCACGAGATAATGAGTTGCTTGTTCCTCCTTGTATTAGAACAAATATCTTTAAACGTTTAAATGCGAGGTCCACTCAACACTACGATAAATAGTGGTAACTTTTTTTCCGGATCTCCTTTATAAAGGGATGCGAGTACTAGACGTCACTCAAAGTGTATTAAAAAGCAAGGCTAGTACAACGGAAATTAATGGCAGGTTTAATGGCCAATATTTCGACTAGTAGAACTAGTCTTCTGCCGGGCCAGCGTTAGAATGAAAATAATATATAACGGCTCTTAAATTTGAATATAGATAACAAGTACATGATAGGCTAATAAAAGATTACATGAAAAATATCTAACTAAGTTGTAACAAGATATAATGACGTATATAATGAAGTTACAAAACAATAGCTAGTAAATCTGATCACTTCTAAAATAAAGCATATCATAGTTATTGTTAACATCATCTACTGCAATGTTCATCGCGTCTGTTTAGGCCATTACGTGTTAGTGTTTTGCCTTTTTGAATGAGATAGGCTTCTCTCTTGTGTTTTTTGTTTTTAGAGTTGCAGGTTATATGCTGTTTTATTTGTAAAGTTGAAAGAGTATGACGATTTACCATTTTCGATGTGTGGACAGGCCAGACAGTCGTGTTTTGATTCGCAACGGAACGTTCCGGGAGAGGCCAGAGTTAACGTAGAAGAATTAATAAGTTTAGCGCGTACAAGTAAGTCACGGAGGTTAAGAGAACGTCGATATCTTTAGCTCTTGGTCAGCCGTTGAGTGTTTATTAACAAATGAAGTTACCAAAGAAAAGTTGTCGCTCTTACAGGCCAACCCACAGGGGTAGCCAATATTTGTTGGATTTCCTAGTTCTCCAATATTTAAGTTAATCCAACTTAACTTTTCAAAGGTACATTGAAACGTACCCTGTCATATACTACAAAAAGAATGTGGCCGTACGCTAGGGTGTTACCTTCAAGATTAACAGCAATGTCAAGCGCATCACTTAGAAGATCGCCCACGAGAGTTTCATCGGTCGCTCGCTTCAGGCACTCATTTACTGCTTGCATCGCTTCTCTTTCTCTTTTAAGTGCTCGAGAGCAACGAAACTGATTCAAATACCCCTAGAAAGAAATGTTTTTTTTTAATAGTAAGTGGATTGGTAGTCTTACATGGTTTCCGGCGAGGTCTTCTGGAAACCCATAATGCAGTCGGTAATGCATGTACAACACCAAGCTGGCTTAACAACGAGTTAGGTTAAGGTTTAGGGATTACAAGAACATGTGGCTCCACATACATTGGCAAGTCTTAGGGCGCTTTTCATTTGTCAGGACTGGCCTGCCGGACTGATTAATTTGTTAATAGTATGCCATTTATTTGTCAGAACTGGCCGGCCGGACCGCTCAATTCGTAAATATTATTCTATTATTTGCCAGAACTGTACTGGTCGGCCAGACTGGTGAATTTGGAAATAGTATGCACCCTTTTGATGGACTTGTAGGAACAAGTCTTCAAAAAACCGCATTCTAGTTACAAACTGACCGGTCCGGCCGGCCAGTTCTGACAAATAGTGAGCGCCTTTAGTTTCTTAATTTCATTCTTGTTATTGGATAAGATATAAACCTTATTCGATGGTTTAACAGATAATACGCGCGGATATATTACGAGTTGCGCAGTATGTTTTCGAGCCCCGCAGGGGCGAGAAGAAATGCGAGCAATGAGTAAAATGTCCGCACGTATTACCTGTTAAACAGCATCTATTAAACTAACGAATAATGGATTCATCATTTGACTGAAATTCTTTAATTAATAGTAGCCTCTGTGGTGTAATACGGCAATCTACCGTGTAAATGTTCTTGGATATTTTGCGTGTTCTCTTGCCCTTATATAAGGGAAAATGACGTCACAGTCGAATAATAACAGAGTGTATTAGACTAGCTGTGATTACCTCCAGCATCTCTGGAGTCATCATCGAGGCCTTTCTTGCATCTTCCAAGCCACTTGTGTATTCCCCTAACTGCTGCTCAGCCTCAGAACGTTGGCATAACAGAAGCGAGAAGACACGCTTTGATTCGGCAGGAGTGTATTTCAAAGCCAAATTGACGCACTCGATACAGGAATTGTAGTGCCCCAACTTGAACACATGGAAAGCACGATCTTTCCATACTACGGCTTCTTCCTTTGGAAATGAATGAAGATGAGTTCCGTAAAACCAAATTGTTAATAATCGTGAATAACTAGTCATGCATGAATAACTGGACGCTGTCGTTATCGTTGTCAGTCGACGTCGCGTTCGTTTCGTGTTATTGTCTCTACATTAAATCAGAAAATACATTAATACAAACCCAACCTCGTTCCCAGGGTCTCTCTTCTTCCCGCCCCTTTCTCGCTCCAGGAGATGGGAAGGAGAAGACCCTGGGAACGAGGTTGATACAAACTAATCAGGAGCAAAACCAAAAGACGTTCCCTCTCACTTGGCAGAAATTGAATGTTGTTCTCGCGTCCTGATTGGTTCAATGCGTTACTTGCGTTTGTTGTGCCTGACTAGATGTCATGACCACCCCATTTTGATTATACACGTACAGCATATTTATTTAGATTTAGAATTAACGTCAGCATATTTATCTATTTATTTATATTGCTCTATCGCTGCATATATCGGCACGATATTTAACAAAATACCTCTGATTTTATTGGTCGCAATTCAAAGCATTCTTTGCCAGCGTCGATAGCTCTTTCATGCTCGTTCAACGTAAAGTGGGCTTCTCCCAGCGCGTGGTATGCCTGAGTCAAGATTGACAGGTCTGTGCTGGAATCGGAGAGGTAAATGCACATGTTGAGGAGCATAGCTGCCTTTTTATGATCATTGTTCTCAAGTGCTTTGCGACCAAGATGTAACCACTGTTTCGGTTGACCCTGTCAAAGATGATGCTGGATTAATGCTTTTAAGTCACAAAAATGTTAAAGGTGTCTCGATGATCTGTCTCTCGTTCTCTTTACAGGTCTTTACAATTCATTATAAACAGGGTTACATGGTTGATACTAGCCTATATGTGCCCTTGAAACCGTGTGGGATACAGATTTGGGAACCTATGCAATAAATGAAAAGAAAATGATCCTTTACTCTTATATACCTCTTTATTTATGAATGTTCCATGGCCAAAGATGCAAGAAGGGTCGGCTTTGTTTCGTAACAATGTCACAGCTAAAGGAAACTTCATCATTTCTATTGCAGCCAGTAGGGGAGGTCTTCTACATCCTTTTAAACCATCTGGTAAAGCACCGCGCGAAAGGAGAAGTGGAACAAAATTGTTTAAATCTTTGATATCTGACTCAATGAGGAGGTCCAGAGGCACACATGAGGCGTCACATCCGAAAGCTACTCCTTTGGCCGTCTTACTTGTTGTGGAACCAAGATATAGAAATCTTAGTTTCTTCCATTCCTTCTTCTCTGATGCCTCTTTCACCAGAGAGTGAAGTATCTGTGGCAAAAAGTTGCATGTAATCTGACTTTCTCCACCTGAAAAAAAAGCAAGATGTTGGTACTTGTCCATCCCAGTGTTCGAATTCTTTATTTGGATTAACCCACAACCCAGCTATTTTTTTTTTAGGTCTGTTCTTACAAGTACAACAAGATAGAGAGAAGTGACTAATAGAATAAAATATAAATATCCTTAATATATAGCAACTTAGTCTGATCACCAAGTTTTATCATTTTAACTAAACAAAGCAAATCGTGGTTTTCTACATATTTCGGTTGATCTTAATTCCTATTTGCCAATACAGTGAAGTTGGTCGTATTACCTGGGTGGTTGTATGGCGGGGTTACACTGTATTCTTAAATATGCCTACCTGTGTTGAGTTCACAGGAGCACGTTCACAAAGTCAATTAAACATGCCCATCTAGTACAATCGTTCACGAGCCGAATTGAAAAATAAAAATAAATACAGGATGCGTCAAATAAATTTATTAATTCTTCCAAGTTTATTGGTATTATTTCAGTCATCCATTTTGAGAGTCGTTGTATATTTGGGATAGTCCGAAACAGGTCACCAACCTTCTACATCCATAGCGGTTGAAATAACTTCATTGGCAGTTGAGTTCTTTTCTTTCTCAGTTGAAGAGTGGATATGTGCTTCACAAAACGCCTTAAGAGCTTCTTTGTTTTGTTTTAGATGAAGCAGGCAGGTTCCGTGACGTGAATGCCCCTGAAAGAAAAATAAATCGATTAACAGCTATAAGTAAATAGTATAGGACGGGCGTCTAAAACACAACCCAGCTATTTATTTTTATCTATCCATACGTGTTTAATTTTACCAGGTTTTTAATAAACTTAAATACGCCTTGCGAATCCTTATACCTCAAAGAATCGTCTCGTACATTAAAAGAGTCCAAGGATAGAGCTCGCACTAATATGTCGATAACCCATTTTTTTTAGATTTATTTATTTCGAGTCATGTGCATTTTTTAAAACAATTTGAATTCGCGGTTATTTGGCTAAGAGCATGAAATACAGAAATTGGACAACTGTGTTGGCTAAATCTGGCCACGGTTGTGGCAGGTTTTAATAATGAAATCAAAGCTAAAATTCAGAACACAGCGATAAATCTAAACCGAGTTAAGCTCTTGAACGAAAATGGGGCGACAAAAATCCGCCAAAAGAGAAGATTGTTAAATAAAAGCAAAGTAATTGAACAGTAATAACACCGGCTGATTGGTGAGACTAGGGGAGGAGAAGAGGAAGATTTTTCTGAGAATCTGTTCGAATTGATGGCGAGGGAAAGAAGGAAGAATAGCTTATGCAATCAAGCTTATATATTAGCTTAACGTCACCCTCTAAGCTCATTGGCTAACTTATCAGTACTCTCCGTAGCTGGTACAGCACCACCCCAACAGAATGTCACATGAGCACCATGCCTTGAAATTAATTACATTACGCTTGGCTATTTTACATTTGAATACCACAAGTACGAGGGTGTGTCTACTATTCTAAATCTCACTTCCGCAATTGGGGCGTATGAAAGTGTGGGAGACGTAAATTCATGAAACATTATCAGTTGATATTCATGAAAAGACAAAAGACAATGGCAACTTACCCTGAACCATCGCGGCTTAAGTTTGATACATTTTTTTGCGTCTTCTAAAGCTTTACCAAACTGTTTTAAGTTAATGAACGCCAAGCATCGGTTACTAAGAAGAGCTGTCATTATTTCTGTGTTTGATTTCGGTGTAAATTCCATGGCCAAGGTGTAATACTCAGCCATTAAATCATATTTACTCTCCTTGTGTAGCTCGTTGCCCCATTTCTTCCACTGGTTAGCTCGCTCGATCTTGTAAAAGACAGAAATGATTCATAACGGTTATGCTTAAAAGCAAAATAGCAACTATTTAAGGAGTAATGAATGATGTCAAATTTAAAATGACAATAACGCAACCTTTTCCAAGAAAGCTTTGTACACAAGATGGATTTGGTGGAATTCAAGGACATGTGTTTGGGACATATTTTGGTGATTTGTAATTCAGAATACGTTGCAAAATTTATCTTGTTTACGCTTCTACTGTAAATATTTCAGAGAGACTTGAAAGCGACTTTATTTAACATTTCAGCAGAGGAACATGGTGAAGATTTGAAATATAGTTACTGTAAACTCTTTCTCAGGCGCACACCCTTTGAACCAGCTGTATTTGTCCGCCTTAGAGAGACTTGATGTTCTGACTTGACTTTAGAAATCGTGAGGTCACAACTAATAACAGAGTGAAGCAAAGTGTTTGAAGTGGTCTGTTCCATTTTCAAAGACATTTTGCTGACAAATAGTGTCTGTTTGTGAATAAGAAAATCGATTTGTGACTATTTACGGTGTAGCCGTTGGACAAATTTGTACAAATTTGCAAAAGAAGTGTCTGCATTAAGACGTATTATTAACCAGAACTGTTCTCTAAAAGAGTCCGCTGTCCAGCTTAGAGTTAAGGTACCGACAAACAAGTAAAATTCGACCAGGACTGGCCACTAATGTACGTCTTAGAGAGGTATGCACCGTACAGGGCTTTCTGGTTTGTGAGAGTTATAACTGCATTCTGTTTGACAAAGGCAAGAATTTATATTTTCCAGAACCCTAGTGTCATTATTTTTGGGCCTTTTTGATTTTTTTATATGATTCTTTGTCTGGATGAGTGCCTGTTGGACCCAGGTGTTTGGACACGATTATTTGCGCATGCAGAACCTGAGGTACCATGCCCTAGATAAATCCTCATCGGTCAGGGTCTTTTTTGCAGAAACTTGTTGGCACTCAATTGTACATGCCATAACTGTGTGGTAACATTTTAGTAAACGTACCCGTCTCAAAGAATCATTCTCCTTGCTCTTCTCTCCCAAGTAAGTGGCTTTTAAGTTCCGTCCTGTCTCTAGACAATCATTGAACGACTTTTCTTTAAAGTGTAATTCACAAAGAAGTTGAAGAGTTTGGCGTTGTTCATCGATTTTGCTTTCGTCGTGTTTCAAAGAGAGTTGTAACAGTTCGATTGCTTTGCTGTTGTTCCCCTTACGAACCTCTTCTAGTCCGTCGGCCTTGAACGTTCTCTGATCAGGAAGAAATAAAAAAGAAGGATAAATATCTAATAAATTAATTCCAAGATACGGGTGCTAATATATATATAAATTATGGATCAGTATCCCTGTTGAGATACCGTGATCCATTAAGAGTAATATACTGAATTATCAGTCCCTACCTTGTGAGGCTTACTTGAACTGGGTTTCACACTAGCTCCTGTGTTATTGCATCTATCCATCAGCAATTTTACCACATCAAATTTTTGTAACTTAATGGCGACATCAAGAGGATCTTTTCGCCCTTTTTGAGGACTAGCACTCACTTTGTGATCCAGTAAGATGCTAATGAACTTCGACAGGTCTGGAAAATCACAGTCAACGACTTCCTCTAAAGGGACACTACTTGCGTCACATCCTGTTCCCAGGCCCCCTGATCCTTTCTGAGCGCGTTTTTCTCCTCCACCGCCCATGAAGAGAAGACGAAGTCGGTCCCAGTTTTTTTCGGCTACAGCAATATCGATAACCGTTTGAAGTAGGTTTCGAGGAATGCTATAATGAATATCTGATGTGCCACCTTAAAAAAATGCGTAATATGAAATGTGCTAAAAAAAACTTTTTAAACACTCATAAAAGGAATGACAATAATATGGAATGGAGGTTATGCATGCTTACAGTGGCTAAAAAATATATATCAGAGTCTAGAATACAAAAAAGCGTGTGTTAATGGGGGCGAGCATGCCCCCAGATCCTCTACATTTGAGCGACTTCGGTGCTATATTTCGTCTTTTGGGCTTACATGATGAAAACTCCCAGCTACTTCCTTGCAATTTATTTCAGCTTTCGTTTTAGCTTTAATTCTATATCATAAAGCAATAATTCAGTTACGATCCAGCGTATAAAAGGGCATAAACTTTTGTTATACTCTGGTTATACTAATAATTATCAAGGTTGAGGTTGAGCAAAATATCGTGATTTGTCGGTGGCGAGCAGATTCATAACTGCTGGCAAGCGCGCGCTCACGAAAAATCCATTATAGAGGACGGCAGCGGAACAATTATTCGCAGCACAACGGTGCAAAGTTGTTTTGCTGCGAATAATTGTTCTGCTGCCGTCCTTTTACAATGGATTTTTGTGAGCGCACGCTTGCCAGCAGTTATAAATAAATATTAAATTGAAAAACAAACTCGGTGACCGAATGATAAAACAATTATTAACTTTAGTAGCCACATTTATTTGAGGTCTGTCCCCTTTGAATCCCAAAATATCGTGATTTGTCAGTGTCTCGCAGATCAATTATTTGCCTCATCAAGTTGATCTGCTCGCCACTGACAAATCAAGATATTTTGCTCAACCTCGTCCAATAATTGATAATTGTCGTTTGTCTCACGATTTAGTCACTTTGGATGTAGATCTGCTAGCGTGCGTAGCAGGCGTCGGGGAGAAAGGAACTGGGAAGAGAGGGAAAGGACGCCTGCAATAAAGACCCCAATTTGTTCATTTCTGCGGACGCTGGCGGCCCGAAAATTCTGATTGGCTAACTCGCGCTGGGCGGTAAACATAGTAAATTCCCGCGTGAAGCCACCCATGCGTCAAAGCGCGTGCCAGTTTCTGATTGATGAACGTATTGACAGTTGACGTAATTCGATTACAAGGAAATTAGTAGGCGTAATGCGAATAGCCCGGTTCTTATATCAAGCGTTCCTTCCCTTCTCCCCATCCTCTTTTTCGCGCCCCCTTCCCCCCCCCCCCCTCCCCGTTTACGCCTGCCACGCAGGCTATAGATCTGCACACGACGCAAAATTATCCCCGACGCTAAATGATCCCAAATAGAACTAAACACGACGCGAAATGATCCCCAAGGAATTATTGGAATGAAATGGGATGACGTTTCTTCCTCGAATAAAATGAAAGACACTGGAAAGAGTTTTAAATATTTTTAGGTCTAAAAATAGCTAATCGATTGAACGAGTTATTTTCAGTTAATATCAGTTGTCTGTACTTCAAAATCAACTGTATACGCACTGAAAGTAGACACTAGTTGTCAGGTGTAGCTTCCATGTAGAAATAACAGGAAAGCCGTAAAAGATATCGCAATAAGCATGCTTTTGTCGACGTCTTTATGGGCCGCCGTTACCGCCAAAAATACAAACATTGCAAACGACTTAGAATAAACATAAATGGTTCAATGGTCTTTTGTAAGTTGGTATAGACGATCTAGAAATGATGTAGTTAAAATGTAGTTGGACAGGTTGTCTTTGGTGGAATGGAATACTCAACCAATAAATGGTTTAGACAGTTTACAAACCGTATAGTCGCCGTTGTTGAAACGGTACAATATAGACACAAATGATCAAGTCTAAATGTAAATAGTTCAGCTTCCGTTTGTAAAACCACACAGACTAAGTAGAATTGGTGAAAGTAAATGAAAACCGGTCTTGTGTCCAATGTTAAAACGACAAAGTGAAGTCTCAAATGGTTCAGCGTAATGTGAAATGATTTAGTACAATACCAAACGGTCTAACGTAGTGTGAAATGGTTTATCCTACCGACAAATGGTTAATCGCAATTTGAAATGGTTTAACGTAACATCAAATGGTTTAGCGTAATGTGAAATTATTTGGTATAATACCAAACGGTCTTACGTAGTGTGAAATGGTTTAACCTACCGACAAATGGTTAATCGTGATTTGAAATGGTTTAACATAACATCAGATGGTTTAGCGTAATGTGAAATTGTTCAGCGTAATGTGCAATAGTTCAGCGTAATGCCAAATGGTTTAGCGTGACACGAAATGGTTTTGCGTAATGTCATATGGTTTAGCGTGAGACCAAATGGTTTAGCGTAATGTGAAATGGTTTAGTGTTACATCAAATGATTCGCGCCGCGACCGCCAAAAATACAAACATGGAATGGAATAGCCTGCAGTGAAATGGAGCACCTTGAAGTGAAATGATCTAATCTATGTGGGGTTAATGACGTCAACTAGTCTGGAATTTGGCGCGAAAATACTCACGTGCTTTGTGCAGTCTACACGGCGAACTCGCACACGACGAACTACAAGCGTCACGGCCTTCACTTCGTCTTCTATCGTCAGCTTTTAGAAACGCAGTGGTTGTTCGTACGGCACCCGTACGCAGACTTCGATTTGCTATTCGTACGGGAGTCCAAAACTTTCGTCAATTTTCGATGTTATTCTTCACTTTTGTTGGTCCACAATATTAGCTTTACGAAGCGCTTCTGGTATTAAAGCGATGTTGATTTGGCTCAGACTAATTTGCTGACTTCTCTGTATACTCACGCGAGCGACTCATTTCGTGACACTTAGAAATTTTTCACGTCAAAGAATACTCCCGTACGGCCAACTTCGATTTGCTATTCGGAATAGCAAATCGAAGTTGGCAATAATTCGTACGGGAGTCCAAAAACTTTCGACAATTTTCGATGTTATTCTTCACTTTTGTTGATACACAATGAAAATCACCTTTTGCCGAACGTAAGTGATTCTTTTCGATTCTTTTTTATTATTATATGTTTCATTATCAATAATTTGAGTGTACTGGGACATCTAACAACTAAAAAAAGTGTTCAAAAATTAATTCAAATTGTTAAAATATGTCTATATATATCTTATTGACCAAGCGCGAGGGCCGTACTGGGAGAATATCGGCCCGAGGTCTTGACAGTACGGATCGAGCGCAGCGAGGTCCGTACAGAAAAGACCGAGGGCCGATATTCTCCCAGTACGGTCCCGAGTAAGCTTGGTCAATAAGAGATTTATTACACGACTCCTGCCGGCGGGAGGATTGCGCGGGATCATTCGGGACAATGCCCGGTCCAATACTTAGAGAATATTGGACCGGCAATCGAGCATTCTGATTGGTTGATTTTAGTTATTGGCCCTCTGACTGTCTTAGTCGTGTAATAATAAATAGAATTGTTGTTGTTGCTGTTTCTTTACTCAGAATTCGTGATGTGAATCCCCCCCCCCCCCCCGGCTCTCACTCTCTAATATCAATTCAACACTATTACACTGGACATACATACCTGTTCTTCTCTATTAACTGAACAACTTGTGAGCAAGGAAAGGTAGTCTCAAGGAAAAAAGCGTCGGAAACAAAAAAAAAGGGAAAAAGACTCCGTATAAATACCAATAAGGGACGGACCATTTAATTTCTTCTGAGTATGAATTTTTTTTTCAGCATCACTATTTGCAAGAATTTTTGTTTACCAAAATGCTTGAATTTTTTTTTTTTTTCACGTGCTTTGTGCACGATTTTTTTTCTCTTAAATTTCCTTTGCAGGGATTTTTTTTTTGTAATTGCCCAACCCCCCCCCCCCCACCCCCCCCCCCCCCCCCCTCCACCCCACAAAAGTTAAATGGTCCGTCCCTAACAAGTTTTATTATATGGCAAAATGAGTCCACGATGGAAAGCAGCATTCAGATTGGTTTCCTGAGCGGTCCGAATTTTGCAATCCGGACCGCCAAGATGGACCGCCGTCCGAACTCATTTCGCCGAATTCCTTTTACGAAACAATGAACAAATGGAAACGAACAATGAACAAATGGAAACGAACAATGAACAAATGGATCGGTGAAAGTGATGACTAACATCGAAAATTTTCGAAAGTTTTGGACTCCCGTACGAATAGCAAATCGAAGTTGGCCGTACGGGAGTATTCTTTGACGCGAAAAATTTCTAAGTGTCACGAAATGAGTCGCACGCGACTCATTTCAAATTAGCAAATTAGTCTGAGCCAAATCAACATCGCTTACCAGAAGCGCTTCGTAAAGCTAAACGAACATTTAAAATTGTGGACCAACAAAAGTGAAGAATAACAATTAACATCAAAAATTGACGAAAGCTTTATTTGGACTCCCGTACGAATAGCCACTGCGTTTTTATAAAGCCGACGATAGGACGAAGTGAAGGCCGTGAAGCTTGTAGTTCGTCGTGTGCGAGTTCGCCGTGTAGACAGTTGACAACCCAGCTAACATATCTAAGCCCACTACAGTATCAGAACATTTCCTCACTAGCGACCATTCAGCTAAAGACATAACACTCATTCCACTCGAACTTATTCATTCTAATCGTGACGCTGTACGCAAAGCAAGAGAAGCATATCTCATCGATAGAGGTAACACTCTTGAACCTCTAGGAATTAATAAAAAAGATGAAATGTAATACCTTTATTTCCGTTTATATCTACTTCTATATGTTGCATGTTCTTCTTTTTTCATCTCTTTTGTAACGGTTTTTTAAGCTTTAAATCTTCAACGGTTACTTTTCCATTGTATTATATGTTATCATAGCATCATATTGCACGCTATACTCAAATTTAAATTGTAACGTCCTAGTTTACCCATAGTCATTATTTGTAATACCCTGAAGAAGAAAGGCCGTGCCTTTTGAAATATTGGATAAATTACATTTTTATATTCCTTCACTGTCGAATCAGCCTTGTTTTTTTTCGTTTATTACTATTATTTATAGCTGATTAGATCCTCAATTTGGATCCGGTGCTTCTGTTTTGTTACGTTGGTCCTTGCCTTCAAAATTGCACAGACTGCACAAAGCACGTGAGTATTTTCGCGCCAAATTCCAGACTAGTTGACGTCATACCCCACATAGATTAGATCATTTCACTTCAAGCTGCTCCATTTCACTGCAGGCTATTCCATTTCATGTTTGTATTTTTGGCGGTCTCGGCGCGAATCATTTGATGTAACACTAAACCATTTCACATTACGCTAAACCATTTGGTGTCACGCTAAACCATTTGACATTACGCAAAACCATTTGGTGTCACGCTAAACCATTTGACATTACGCTGAACTATTGCACATCACGCTAACTATTTCACATTATGCTAAACCATTTGATGTTACGTTAAACCCTTTTAAATCACGATTAACCATTTGTCGGTAGGTTAAACCATTTCACACTACGTTAGACCGTTTGTTATTGTACCAAATAATTTCACATTACGCTAAACCATTTGATGTTACGTTAAACCATTTCAAATTACGATTAACCATTTGTTGGTAGGATAAACCATTTCACACTACGTTAGGCCGTTTGGTATTGCACTAAATCATCTCACATGACGCTGAACCATTTGAGACTTCACTTTGTCGTTTTAACATTGGACACAAGACCGGTTTTCATTTACTTTCACCAATTCCACTTAGTCTGTGTGGTTTTACAAACGGTTGCTAAACTATTTACATTTAGACTTGATCATTTGTGTCTATATTGTACCGTTTCGACAACGGCGACTATACGGTTTGTAAACTGTCTAAACCATTTATTGGTTGAGTATTCCATTCCACCAAAGACAACCTGTCCAACTACATTTTAACTATATCACTTCTAGATCATCTATACCAACTTACAAAACACCATTGAACCATTCATGTTTATTCTAAGTCGTTTGCAATGTTTGTATTTTTGGCGGTAACGGCCGCCCATACGTCTTCGTATTTACGAGCGAATACAAACTGAGTAAATTTTAAAACTAACGCTTTAAGAGGGAATCTCAACAGAAACGTTTTTAGATGAAGAAACAGTGAAACGGTGAAACTGGCGCATTTACCAAATACAACATGCAAACAAACATCTAGATTTATATTACATGCAGTTTTGTTCTTTCCAATTTTTTTGATATAGTTCAGGTTATAACGTTGCAACATGTTAACAGGTTTAGGTTTTTCAATCGCCTAGCTGTTGTATTTCTCGTTTACAATCAGTTTCACGGTTCTTTATGTTCACTTCTCATAAAATAGTGTCTACTTTAAGAGGCGGAGAGTCTATTCGGCCCTTGTTACAGTTCATTATTATCCACACCCACAAATATTGATTTAAGAGTTGACGGAAATAAACGGTTATGTGAATACTACGTATATTAATGCTACTACAGGAAGCGATAACTTTTATACATGTTACTTGCTACCGGTTAAGTTATTCCATTTCCACAATTATAATACACCTCTAATTAGAACTATGAAAGTTTTTTGAAAATTCGTTAAAAAATGAATTACAACTATTTAATAAAATATTCAAAATTAACAAATACAAGAACACTTCAAACAATTTGAGTCAACATTTCTTCAATAGGCCATTTCCGAGTTGCCTTTAGCCTCTCTATCAAAGCGACGCTAGGTGCGAAACCTTTCATATGCAAATTAAACTTATTTGCATGTCAATGAAAACTCATTTTCATATGAAAGGTTTCGCACCTAACCTCGCTTTGATAGAGAGGCTAAAGGCAACTCGGAAGTGGCCTATTTACTTTATTTTAGTAATTCTGGCATCCTTGGGACAGAAACGTCATCCCATTCCATTCTGATAATTCCTTGGAGATCATTTTGCGTCGTGGGATCATTTAGCGTCGGGATCATTTTGCGTCGGGGATCATTTTGCATTTTGTACAGATCGCGACATTTCGACTGCTTCTAGTCTTTATCAGGCGTTGAGGTCGACTGATTAAGCGTCACCATTAGTATCACGACGGTCGGCTGTGATTGGTGAAACTCCATCCTCATTATTCCGGTGAGAAGCTGTTCTCTCTGCGGTCCGCTGTAGCACCGTTCTCCTGTTGTTATGTTTCTTGACCGTTGGCATCCACGCTCTGGGAATTTCGATTCTGCTACCCCTGTTGATGTTGTCAGGGCTAAGTTTTATGTGGATAGCCTCTTTTAGACGATGCGTGCTCCAGTGTGGGTCTCGATCAATAAACCGTACCTCGTATATTGTTCCACCTTTACCTCGTATATTGTTCTACAGCGGATAATAGCCAGTCTCGTGGACGTGCTCTGAAACGACTGAAGTCTAGGTATGAGCGAGTCTTTTATCCCTGTCGTGCTCTCTTATTCTTGATTTCGTGCATGGACCGCCCTGTTTCCCCAATGTAGACTTTGCCGCATTCACACTATCTTGTTTGGTCGGTTCGAGACGGTGTGAACGGCTTGTTAGAGCAACTTAAGCAACAGACGTTTTCGGGCGACGGCGACTTCAGCCGGGAGTGACTCCATGACTTGTGTGATACTGCGCATGCTCTAGCTAGCTTCCCTGCCGTCGCGGCCCCGTCGGCGACGTGAAGATAGAGAGTTTGCTGTTGTGGTGAGAACGTAAGTTTTAAACTTTCATTTTCGTCAGTTTTGGAGCATTCAACAAAACATATTATTCAAAAATATTACTCGTAATTTATTCCGTAATATATACGGTGACATCAGAAGCTCGATTTTTCTTTTCTGCCTAAAATTTGTTATAATTTGTATCATAAAATGTCTTCGTTACGTTTCAGGTAAACGCAGCACATGGCCATGGTAAGCAACAAACCGTGAGTTTAACACTTACAGATATGAACAAAATATTCAGACTTAAAACATTAACTTTGATTCGATAATCATCTTTTGCTCGATTATACCGCGAAAACGAAACATGTAGAGGATTGGTTGTCGTAGTAAAAAGCTAGAAGTAGAATTTTGCCTAATTTTGTAAACTAGATTGCAATTTGCAGCCCCTTAAGCACTTATTATTCGTAAAAGATATGTCTCGCTACTTTGACGAGTTTATTTATATTTTAAACAAGCGATGCCATTTTTTAACGGTCGATGCCATCGTTAACATTCATTAGTAACCAAGCCTTTTGCAATGGTCGATGCCATTTCTTTATAGTTTATGCCTGGATTGGGATGAAAGTAGGCTATCATTATTAGATAAAACTGGGTTTAGGTAAAGCGGTTATTAGACCTAAGCTAGATTCGCGATTAGGTTAGATCTAGGGATGGGGTTAGGGTTATAGATGTATCATTAAGAAAAGCACCTTTTATATTTAAATTTTTCTTAGGTTTGCCGGATCAACCCAGTGGTGTAATGGTGAATCAGGGATGTTAGCATGCAGAGATTCCGGGTTCGATTCTAAGTAATTAATTGCATTTTTCTTTTTCTGACAGAAAAAATAATTCGATAATTGGTGTCGCTAAAATGGCATCGCTTGTTTACGAATGGAAAAATCGCGCCGTCGCCCCCGAAAACGTCTGTTGCTTAAGTTCTCTGTTGTTGTAGGCAGCAGCGAAAAGGTTGCAACACTCCCTGAACATAGTGCAAAATTCCCGAAGCGTGTAAGCCAACGGTCAAGAAACACAACAACAGGAGAACGGTATCAGTGGACCGCAGAGAGAACAGCTTCTCATAGGAATAATGAGGATTGAGTTCCACCAATCACAGTCGACCATCGTGATACTAATGGTGACGCGTAATCAGTCGCTGTTAGTAACTGTACCTGGTAGTGCTAATGCTACTGAAAGGAGTTGAGTGAGGGTATCCACTCTATGGTGTTCTAAAGTTGAGGAATCATTAAGCAATAGCTGAAGTGATCTTGAAAATGCTTTCATCGCTTCGCTGTACTTTTCTCGTGTATGGAGACAAGACCCCAGGCGATACTGCGCCTAAATGAAGTCAAAAAAAAAATTAATTGGCGGAAGATATATATTTCATGGAACTTCATGTTCATGCGTCGACATGCAGGATTCGTTTATGGAGACAAGACCCCAGGCGATACTGCGCCTAAATGAAGTCAAATAAACATAATTAATTAACGAAAGATATATATTCATGGAAATTCATGTTTATGCGTCGACATGCAGGATTCGTTTCTATTTTTCACCAGTAACCAAAACAGCAATCGTTTTTGTGGCGACGAAATTATAGCGAGTTAGTGAAATGTTAGCTTCAAATCGGTCACCTTAACCCATCCGGCTGAGTTGATGGATATATCGGCTTGCAAATGCTTCCTCTAGATTCAAATTAGCTGAAGCCTGGTTTTCAGTAGAGTTTCGAGCACAAACCCTAGCTAAACAGTACTTAATTCAAAGTGAAAACGGACTCTAGGCAAGTAAAAGCATAGGCGCACTTCTCCTTTACTTGTCGGTTGCGTTTGTTCTTGAATGTGTAGCGAGTGAAGCCAGTCTTAAGATGTCTTATGCTTGTGGCTGTGTACGTTAGAAGCCCTGGTAGCGATTTTATGGATAAGGAATAAGTGGCGAAATAAATTTAGTAAAAAGCAAAAATTATCAAAATAATCATTATCGTGACACAGCTAGAAAATTGATCATTTCTTTCCGTTTTCGAGAAAATTACAGGCTATTGTGATTTTAAGTATTTTAGGAATAAGAGAGTTTTTCTCAATACAACGCGCGCGTTGATTGGTTGATTCATAGTCACATGACATCTAACAAACAAACTGTTTCCTGCCAATAGGCCATTTGCACGATGACGTCATATGACTACAACTACCAGAATCCTTCAGTTTTTTGTTTTGTAGTGCAAATTAGGGTTATTGTTATTTAAACCGCACTGGGATTACAAAATTTAAATAAGAAAGGAAAAACGAAATGAATTCTGGTAGTTGTAATCAAATGACGCCATCGTGCAAATGGCCTATTGTCCTAAGCGGGCAACATTTGCGAAAGCGGGCAACAAGTTTGACGTCAGAGGGTAACAGTGCATTGTTGCTCTCTGGCGCACGTGATCATACCGTGACAAAAGGTGGCATGATTATGATGCGATTGATGTTTACCTCAAGTGCTTCAAGTTGGCGCGTTTTTCAAATTGTGTTGACTGATCCCTCGGACAACAGTGAATTTTGTTTCCCTCGATCGACTTTCGAACATCAAGATTCTCGGGAAAAAAAATTAACTGTTTTATTTGGAAGCAGTGATTAAGTGTTTAATCCCATCCTCAACGGCAACTGGACCTATAAACACATGTGTCCATTGAGAGTGAGAATCATTGCCCCAATAAAGGACAGACAGCAACAAACTGCTAATAGTCTTGACGTTCGAAGCGGCCTAATTTAATGTACCGTAACGTGCCGTTTATCATCTCTGCTTTTTTATCAAATCGTTTCTAATTGTAAAAGCCAATTACAACCTTTAATACCTTAGCCCAACTGGGATTATTATCTACACATTGTTTAGCATCCTGAAGAGCCTCTTCCGCCTTTTCCTGCTTTTGGTACATCAAACATCGATTGGAAAGAATAGTCGCTTTAAGATACTTTTCTTCCGAAGGCACAAAGTTCAGTGCAAGGGAATAACAGGCGATCGCTAGATCCGTTGAATTTGCGATTGCTTTAACATTGGAAACATCATTTCCTCTTTTCCTCCATCTGTCTGCTTCCTCCTGTGTTAAAGTGAGTTGAGAAAATAGTTACAATAGAAAGCAATCAAATTATTTTTAAATACAAATTGGCGAAATGTCTACGCAGTTTGGCGGAAACACTTCCTGCAAAATCTTCAACCCTTGGTCACTGTGTACCATGGCAAACTGATCGGCTTTTTTTCTAATTAAATTAAATTAAAACCATTATTTAAATACGATGAAATTTAAAACTTAAACCGCTTGTGGGGTCATGTATAAATAATCGCTAATTGTAAAATAACGCTAAAAACTATGTACACAAGAGAAAGTACAATAAGATAAGCTGCAATAAGATCAATGCACCAAAAACTATATACAGAGAACGAAAACATAACATTAGCAGCCTCATCATATCTCTATACTGAGTCTATACTGGGGGAAGGTTTGGAAAGAAACCGTCGATGGGGCTAAGTTGATAAGGTAAATTGCCCGGGGGGGAACTCCCATATAAAAATGACGGGGGTGCTCGTCGGAAATTTTCGAAAAACACCCTAAAAGGTACCAGAATCTCGTTTGATGGGTGTGGCTCAAAATAATTTTTACCCCTAAGCGGGTACCAATTCCAAAACAACACATGTCATATTTTGTCATATTTTTTCGGCTCATACCCTAAAAGGTACCGCGATAATTCTAATAGTGGTCATTTTAGATTTTAGTACCCTAAGCGGTACCAATCTACAAATTTTGACCCCTAAAAGGTACGACGAGCAACCCCATCATTTTTGTATGGGAGTCCCCCCGGGGGAAATTGGCCAAAGTAAAGAGAACAAAGCTCACATTTCGAGTGTTAGCCCTTCGTCAGAAAGAATCAACGATAACAATTCGCTTTGACGAAAAGCTAGTGCTCGAAAAGTCAGATTTCGAATCTCTTTACGGTATACGCAGCCAATTTACCTAAACACTTCAGTTGAAAAAACCAACACTACTGACGTGTATACGCCTCGTCGACACTAAAAAAAATAAGGACTCAGGCAATATCCATGGTTAAATTCCTCGCCTACCTATGACTACGCTTAAACAAAACACTATAAGATCATGACGGAGGCAAGTGCCTCGGTTTGCCTCCATACTGGCTGAGGCCCTGAAAGGCCATTGACAACCCCTCCTCACCTTGGATTTGTACGATGGATTTGATTTACAGATTTTTTCTCCAAGTTCAACTGCCTTCTCGTACTGCTTTAGCCTAAAGTAAGCAGCCGCTTGATGGCTCTCAACAGACCGTTTGAACTGCGTTTTGGAATTGTCGTCGGGATGAAACAGGAGTGCAAGGTGAAAATCCTTTAACGACCGCTCGTATTCTTGATTTTGAAAACTTTTGATAGCGACGTCTTTCGTTTGTCGAGCAACAGACTAAGAAATCAAACGAAAAAAAAAACATAAAATTATTTCAATGACACCCAACTTAAAATTTCGTTTACTAAATCTTTAAAGGAATTTTATCTGATTTTAATTATTAACGCACGTCAAGGATCGGAAAGCTTACTGAATGCTTTTCACCTAACAACATAAATTCAGAGTGTTCAAAATTTGCGTTTCCTTTCTTAACTGGTTTCGTTTAATTAGTTTTAGACTTTCTTACTTTTGCCACAGCGCTATCCAGTCTCTTAACTTCGTTAATGTCATTCCTCGCTCCAGTACTCTTCCCCAGTTCATATTGTGCCAACGCTCTGCACATATGAGCCTGCACTCTAGCACTCAAGGATGTCCGGAAATAAATAGCGAAATTGGCACACTGTTCAGCCAATAGGAATTTGTTATTCTGCAGGAGCAATTGACCACGCTGTAACCACTTTAAAGATTCCTCCTGAAACAAAATCAACATGAAGCACGTTAGAAAACAGATTTGCAATAACATCGAAAACGTTTTCATTTATTATCTCAGAAACAAAGAAAGCTATCCCAAAACTGATGACTGAAAATTGCATATTATACTTGCTAAAATGCATTATATTTTTTGTGTTGTTTCCATGGTCCTCCACACTTTAAAAGCGTTTTCGTTAATTTCAATGCTAAGGGCAATTCGTAACCTACTGGGTTGTCTTGTAGTAAGTGCTTCAGTTCAATCAGCCTCACTAGTTCTAATATTAAAATAACTTATAGAAATTGAGTCTTCTTTCAGAAACACAGATTAATATTAAACGGTGTAGTAAAAAAGAAGCCTACTATCACACGAGGAGGTCAGGGTGCACAGCTAGGAATTCTGCCTCCTACTCCTCAACAATGCGCCGAGCACACTGAGAGCACAGCACTTCCGTATTTTAAGAATAATTACCTCTGTAAAAGACCCGTCGCTGGGCAATCCATGGTTTAAAGCGTCTCCCATATCCTGCAGTGATGCTTCGACATTGTTTAACATCCAATAACACTCTGCTCGTTCCAAGAGGAGCTGAGCGGCATAGTGTGGAGGATAGTTAAACGATTTTAGCTGCACGAGGCCACTGGATAACAGATGGAGCGCTTCAGGGTAATTGCCAATCTGCATGGCCATTTTACCAAACATCACAACACTTTCTACAGAGTTTATTTCTTCCATTGTAAAACTGCCTATGAAAAATTAAAAATAAACCCAATACCGTAAAATGCCAACAATAGGTTTTTGGGAGTACTGTAGGCGATATTCTTGGTAAGGGGATCGGTGGGTATCACGATTAAAGGGAAGTTTATACATAGGGTTGTTTTACAGTGTTCGCACTAGGTTTTGCAAAAAAACGCATTCTGGGCCCCTCAGCTTTAAAATTTTAGGGGTCTTGCACAATGTTTAAGCGTCCTCATAAATTGACTGTCTGGGAAAATAAGTTGTAAAATAGGGCGCGAAAAAGGATGTTCTGACGCGTCCCTTTTGGTGGCATTTTTTATCTGAAGGCTTTTACTTCGCAACCCCTGAACAGCGGATTCACACGATAGAGAGAGAGAGAGGAAGTCTGGTACCGATCTATTTTGACCGCCATGTTGAATCCTTCTGTTCAAGTTTATTTGTGCGTAAACACTAACACTGGTTGTTTATATATTTAAATACTGATTTTGCAGCTAAAGCTTGCATGATGTAGAAACACGATTTGCATGCGACCAATCGTGGCGAAATAAAGGCTTTAACTATAGAGACGTTAGAACATCCGTCAAACAGCATACCATGCATAATAGCTCAGTATTTATATGAAGTGAAACTACATTACATTGTAGTATCAAGGAGGCTCACAATCTAAGAAGCGATCGAGATTTGGCATTCGAAAATAAACCCTGACAATATATTTTTCGGATGACAATATATATATTTTTCTCATAGTTACCTTCAGAATCAAATGAGCCGAGGTTTATCAAGGAAAAGAGCCAACAATAGGTGGTTTGCAACCATTCCCTGAGGATTTTAAAGACAAAAGCGCAGCGGCCATGCTGGTGGATGGAACAAAAGAAAGTAATAGAAGCTAATGAGAAATCCTTTGTTTCGTACACCAGCGTGACGTCAGGTGAAAACGTCCTATAAACGCATCATAACGAATAATTCGACTTTGCATGGAATACAAACTTCAGTTTCAATTGGAGGTGAATATAATTTCTTCATTTCTTATAACGCCGCATCTGATCAAGTAGTACAGTTGTGATCGATGTGGCTGTACTTATAAAAGCTCGATTTAAATTAAGTTTATAATTATAGACGGGGTTACAAAACCACGATCTAACCGATTTCATTTCAGTAATGGGGTCTTCAGTGGCCCGCCGGAACGTAAACATGTGTCATGTAAATATAAAGCGCATGCAGACTTAAAAATCTTAGTAGAGCTCTAGTAAACCAGGTATAAGTTAAATTATTTTCAAACATCGGACAAAAAAGCCATTTAACATAAACCAGATAAACACTTTGACTGAATTAGTTCGGTATCAGTTCAGCTTCATTTTAAATTTCAGTCATTCCGCTGATCTCGTCATGATTCACGAAATGAATTTGAAAGAGCCCTATCACGCCTGACATAGCATTTCGATTCTTTATATCTCCGCCGCTTCTATCAGACAGTATACCCGTTATAATGAGCCGTGATTAGTAAGGAAACGTAAACCACTTTACTGACGTGTTGGCCAACTATCAACGTCGGGAAATCTATGTTCCTTCGACCTCAAACTGAAAAAAAGCTGTTCACTGTAAGGCAAAGGATCCGTGAGGGTTTTTCGCGAGGATTGCCGAGTGAAAGAATTCTAGAAATCGCCAACCTAAGCGAATAATACACGGTTCAACATCGTTTTAACATTTGTTGCTCAACAAACGTTGAACGATGTTGACACTTGTTATTAATGAGTAGAAAACATATTGAACATTTTAAAACGATTGACTGAGGAATAGATTCAACAACGGTTCAACATGTTGAATGGCCTATTTTAACATTTAACAAAGCATGATACACTACTCACAGATCAATAACTGCTTCTTACCTGGTTTTACGAAGGCTTTAATTTATATACCTAAGGTTCGTTTTCCGTCGTGTAAAACATAGCAAGCGAATGGTGGAACCGCATCTTGTCATTATCCCACGCCGAAAACATTTTCAATTTGTAAATATTCGATCTGCGCAAAATTTCTTCAACCGGCCCAGACGTGACATAAGCCGGAAGACACATCAGCCAATAGATTTCGTGCCAAAACCAAAATATCATTTGTAATTACCATATTTGATGCTAGTCACCACGCGACGGTAGGTTTTTCTCGGAAACCGAGCAAAGATTTCTGAGAAAAAAATGTCTCAAAAAGGACGATGACGTAGTCCTATTAATGGTTATGTATATTTAGAGATCGAGGAAGCATAATGAATGAAATAGGGCGATCTTTGCTGACGTCATTGTTTACATTTTACTTCATTTGCATACGAATTTACGTAGAGAAGGCACCGTACTAAATACGAATTGACTTCAAAAGTTGAAAGGGCTTGTTAAACTTAGTAATCTATGCAATTTTTAGCTTTTTTCATGCAATATTTAAGGAAATATCTGCTGTTAAAAACTGCAAAATTGTTGGGTGGCAAAAGCACTAATGAGCCATACATTCTTTGTAAAATTTTGAGTTTTAAAACAGCATTGCACAGTGTATCTAGTATATCGGGCTCAAATTTTCAGAGAAGGCTAATTGTGCTATGCCCTTTCAACAATGTTTCAATATTCAGAGTTGTTTTTTTGTAGCTAAGTCAGAGAATGAGGCGTATATGCTAATGAGGCAGAAATGGTAAACAAAGATTCCCCGATGGTTTATCAAAATATCCTTATTAAAAAATAACGTCGCTAAGAAATGATTTATCAATTATTTTGTGGAATAAAAATTGTAACTTGTTGAAACCCTTTGGGGGATGGGGTTTGGTGATTCCGTGTCGCAACAGGAAGTTGTCAATCGATTTTAATTTATAAGACAATGGCTGCGGCCGCACTAGAGTAGTTAACCCGGTTATTTGCAATTAATTAATTAATTAATTAAAATTAACTGGTTTAACAAAATTCCTGATGCGGCCGCGTATTTTTGGCGTTCACTGAATTTAAACCGTGTTAGTGGTTCCCATGGAAATTAATTAAAGAACAATAGTTTTTTTTTAACCGGATTAGGTTTTTTTAAACCACCTCGCTAGGTAGTTTAGTGCAGGTTAACCTTCCCGATCTGTCAATCATCTGCGCTTACGCGGTAATTTTTGGCTCCCTGTTGAATTCGTAGGGACGACTTTTAATTTCAAATAGAGAAAGGAAAACCGTCGTGTGTTTACGTTCTCCACAAAACCCCGGGGGGGGGGGGGGGGGGGGGTACTATGCTATATAGGTATGTGCCACCCGATAGGGTAGGGTTTTTGAGGTGCTCAGTCCTTAAATCTAGTATCCTTTTTGGTATTTTTGGTATTGTGATCCTTAGAAATTCCTTACTTAGGGTCACTAAATTGCAGTATCCACCCCAACCCGCAAAACGAAAAAGATATGGTCTACACGCCTGAATTGGGCGATTTTTACACCCTTAAACAGGGTCAGGGTTTGAGAACCTTGGCGGCACACACCTATCCTAAATTGCCGGGATGGTACCATCCCCCCCACCCCCCGGGGCACAAAACCTATTATTTGATCATTTGACGATGTCATTTTGCAGAGTATACCAAAATGTCAGGAGCCAGTAATCGGCTCCTGAAAATGTAAAATGCACGAGCAGAGGCATTGTTCTCGCTCATTAATCCTATTGTTTTGTGCCGCTCTCGCAGCCTTCGCCGTCCGTGGTTGCTGCTCGGTGGATGCTTTGACAATGCTTCGGCAGGCTTATTTCGTTCTTCGTTCCCACCAGATGATTTTAGCTCACCAGGTGCGGCCGCAGCCAATGTACGCAACCTCGAGGTTGCAATGTACAGTGGAAATGGTTCGATTATTCAGAAATGTTCTACAATAAAGTTTTATTCCACAATTAGCCTGTGACAAAGTTAAGTATTATGTTATAAATGTACTTGTTGCAATATTAATAGCTCCTTCTAATTTTTAATACTTTAGGGGTAGATAGTTGATGCCAAGTTGATGTGGCTTTCGGTTACAATTTCAGATATTTCACAGCCTGCAAATCCAATGTTCAAATTCTGAAAAGGTTCTCGAATATTACGTTTGTCGTAATCTGTAAAGCAAGCATTCCGATGAGTGTAAGAATTTTCAAAGTTACAAAACCAACGAAACGTGATGTCAGCAGCGTTTCATTAACGAGTCGATCCCCACAACGATGGTGCAATATTTTGAATCTCCAATGCCTTATTAAAGGCTACCAAGGGGACTGTGGGGGCGAATCTCGTAATTCTAACGAAAGAGTGTGGCATATAATACAGTTTTATTATACGACTAAGACAGTCAGAGGGCCAATAACTAAAATCAACCAATCAGAATGCTCGATTGCCGGTCCAATATTCTCTAAGTATTGGACCGGGCATTGACCCGAATGATCCCGCGCGATCCTCCCGCCAGCAGGAGTCGTGTAATAAATCTCTTATTAACCAAGCTTGCTCGGGACCGTACTGGGAGAATATCGGCCCTCGGTCTTTTCTGTACAGACCTCGCTGCGCTTGGTCCGTACTGTCAAGACCTCGGGCCGATATTCTCCCAGTACGGCCCTCGCGCTTGGTCAATAAGATATATGTATACACCTTATTCATAAATGGCGACCGATTCATGATTCTTTTATATCTATGTTAATTTGCCTCACTAGCCTCATTTAAGCGTGTAAATTCTTTTGAATTTTGCACATGCTAACGAGGCTTGTGAGGCTAATTAAAATAAATACAAAAGAATAATAAATCCGCCGCCATTTATGAATAAGGTGTATAATACAGAGAATAATACCATAGAACACACACCCACAAACGCGGAAAAGCTGAGACCATTGCTGGTCGTTTGCCAGAGGGGACTGTAGCCAAAGGACTATTTGGGGTTTTTGGGAAACTTCTGACATATCATAAGGTGAATTAAATCAAATGGTATGAACTGTTTACATTTTGTACAGTTTCAGTTCATTTAGTCAAGTACTCAACCTACGTTTGGGCTTGACATAGAAGACCAGTACTCTCGATGCAATTCACTAGTGCCCCTTCTATTAACAATTGCATTTTTTGAGAATTGTTCTTAGCAAAATGTTAGTATATATTATTATAACAGAATAATAATGCAATAAACATTAAGACAAAATTAAAGTTTTTGCGAGTTATATTAACGCCAAAATTCAACATATGCGCGTACAGTGGAGTGGCTGAGCAGCCGTTGCGTTCAAAGAGGGAACTCACTGAAAACACATGCATGTAGTTTTTCATTCGCAGAGCAACACGTAAATTAGAAACATTCGGTTCATTATTCTTTTACAAACTAAAGCGTATTCCTCCAAGTCCAAGCTCATCCAAAAACTTTATAATAATGTTGCCAATTGTACGAGAAGACTTGCGAAATGTGACAACATGTGCCTTCTAAAGTGCACTCAAAGTTCGCAACAGCGCAGTCGACTCGGAAGCCCCAAATAGTATTTTATAATTGACGGATAATCATTATTTATTCATGTAAAACATTTTTTGTTACGATCTCGAATTTACTATATGAAAACTGGGCATTAACTGAAAAGTGTTTAAAATAAGAATATATTAAAAATTAGAGAGAATACCACTGTATGCATGAGAATAGTTTTACACAAAACTATGTTTTTAGTGCTGTATTTTAAAAGATCCTAAATAAAGATGACTTACCTTAAGTCTGGTGTTGTGTTTACTGCTGTTTGTCAGTTGCTCCTGGAGCCATTTCGAGGCCGTTTTGGGTAGTTTTAATTTTCGAGTTTCCCTTCCAATAATAAATAAGGAAGGCTGACGAGTCCTTGGCCAAAAGGCCGTACTCGAAGCTCTATAAATCCCATAAATCGCTCCAAAACTGCCTTCAAGATCGGACCTGCCGATGATTCGTGTTTCTGTTTGTTGCTCTTAGGGTTCCAGAATCTTTATTGCTCGAGAAACGCTTGTTTTCAAAGTCTTCGTTTGTTATTTTCCTCTCGGCGAGAGGACCACCGTCCAGGGACACGTTATCGTGACAATAGGGCCATTTATACGGGAGAAAAAGGTTTTCAGCTGTTTTTATTTGGCAGCGTCTTAAATAAGACGTGAACTTCTTTGTATAAATACGTTCGCGTCCTAAATAAGACGTGAACTTCCTCGTATAAATGCTTTCGCGTCCTAAATAAGACGTGAACTATAAGCGTGCATGCGTAACAACAACAACATATTTTTGACAAGTCGTTGACCGCTCTCTCGCTGGCCAACAAAATGGCTTCGCGGTGAACATGTAAGACATGTAATGATCGCACCAATCCGTCGATCGCTTTCTACCGACTCTTCTCGGATTTCTGTTGTGTTCTTTGTATGCAACGCCGAGTTTATGAATTTTCTTGAACGGCATGGTGTTCATAAGAAAAGAAGACTTGTAAAATTGAAAAAAACATCTCTGAAAAGTCTCTTCCTTCTTAAAATGACAGCACGCTTTTCTTTCTTGCTACAGCTCGCCATCTTGGATTGTTGCAGATTGCATGTAAACGAGGCTGTATCAAAAATAAGACGCGAGCCTTCGCGTCTAATGTAGGACGCGAAGGCATAAACAGTGCAGTTCGCGTCCTATTTGAGTCGCGTCTTAGATAAGGCGCGCCTTATTTTCTCCCGTATTGCTGGTTTTCACTGTCACGCCGTCAAAAAATAAATCCAAAACCATCCGATGAAAAAAGCTGATAAATTGACATGTTATAAAATGTTAATAAATAAACAATATATCCAAATTTCAGGTCTGTGCGATTTACCGTTCCTGAGTTATACGCCGAAACATTTTACGCAAATTTATAGAGCTTAGTATGGAGACGCCATGTTGGTGCCCAGTCATATGGGCACCAACATGGCGGCTGTAAAACGGGGAAAACATCTGGCACTCACTTTTGCTATAAAGGGGATTGGCCTTTCTTTACGAAGCTAGTATATATTTCCATAAACATCTCTCTCAATACTTAAACTGTTTAAACGGCAAAAAATTTCCAGAAAAGACCTTTTTTCGAGCTTGACAACTTTGTCACGCCGCCATCTTGATGTCACGTAGGGCGGAAATCTCGAAAGTTCAACATGATGTATTTTCATCACAAATGAAGTTATCTAGCTGGAAATTTGTGAACAGATACGCTTTAAGGATGTCTTTCATGTGGTGACAATCAAAGTTAAGCAGGCTAAGCGATTTTTGATTTCAGAATTTAATGACGTCACGTGAAAACCAAGAATAAATGGCCCTAATGTTCCCTCAACCGAAAATTCCAAACTGAAACGCAGACAAATAAGTCGAGCGAACTATTTGCAAGGTTCAAGTGCCTGGCGTTCGCACTTGTGTATTGCTTTTACAGTTTTCCTTAAGTAAAACCCCTTTTTCTAAAGCGATATATAACGGTACAAATAGTTCTTTTAAGGACTATCAACAGAGTGATTCTAGTTCAAATTGAAAATAGTAGCTGCAGTTCACGGCACGTTTTAACATTTAGGTATATTCGAAATAACAATAGCCGCTGCTCAATTAAGGCGGGAGTCTACCTGAATTTTAATGAAATTTTAAGAGGTTTTAAGAAGGGATAGGAGAAAGAAAATGAGTTTTGGAACACCAACAGACAGTCGATACCCACGTAAGAGCACCCCAGGTTGCTAGTGGACTAACTTGGTGTCCGTCTATTAATTATTAACTACAAATTCTAATTTTAAGGACGTTCGCGCGAAAATCCTCTAACATTGATATTTTTATAAAACTTTTGCTACAGCTAGGTTATGAGTTACTCGTGTCAGAAATGTAAAAAAATGAGGGGGTCACCGACTTCGTTTCTGAGATGAGCTATCTGAAAGGCGACCCTAATTTTGAAAAATTGGTCTTCCTTACGGGATGTGATCCGAATGTCTGTTAGTCTACAAATATTGCAAATGAATCTCTAAAATGCAACTTTCTTTCCCACATTTTATGCTAGTAGGTCTGTTCAGCTAATTCATTCAACTGTTTACGTTTCTTGAAGTAAATTTCATCTTTAAACGACAGCATTTGCAAACTCTGACAGCCACAAGTTGGCAGGATTCGATAGCGCACGGGTAGAAAAATGGAAAAAATTTAAACTTCCTACATTGATTTTTTGTTCATTTTTTTACAATCTGTCGAGAATTGGCAAAGAAAATTATCTATGAAAAAAAAATTGGGGGTCACCGACCATCCAAGCGAGTTAAATCTAAGCAAAGTTAACGCAACCGCTATGTGCTTTGTGCTTTATAGATTTTCTTCTCTTGCGCGCGCGCTCGTGCATGACGAAGCATGGCGTTGCGACATGAATTGCGTGCGCAGTAAGGATGCGCATAAACAATTAGCGCGAACGTCCTTAAAACTTCACTAAATCTTCAACATTTCTTATTTCTCTAAATTTTACCAATCCTTTGAGAAAAACTATTTCCTCCCAAACATACCCAAAAATCACCCAAAAATTTACAAAACACCCCATAACATAGGTTTATGTTTTAAGCATAGAGGTTTTGGATTGCTTGAAACGTGAACGAGATATTTCCATTAAAGCCATGTCAAGTGGCGGAAAAGTGGCGTTTAGGTTAACTCCCGCCTTAAGCCTCCTCGAAAATTAAAACTCCCCACTGGCTATAGGAGTAAACAAACAGCAGTAAACACAACACCAGACATAAGGTAAGTCATCTTTATTTAGAATATTTTCAAAAATACAGCACTTAGAACATGTTTTATGCATTTTCACACATTGTCTTAAATTCAAATCGATTTCAACGTCTGGGCTGCCTGTGGTGTCACAGTCGGAAATAGTCTAAAATAAATAACACAATAATTTATTTCTTGAAGTCATCATTATGGTTAAGAGGTGAAGACGTGACGTAAATCAGGTTCTCCTTCTCTTTCAATGTTCATCTTTTTTGTTTGTGTACGTCCTCCAGTCCGCGTTATCAAGTTGAATTTTAATTTATTGAAGGACCCTATTACAGAAAGCGACCCGGGGTGCTTTGCAATGTTTCTTGGTATGAAGAAACCAGAAATTCCGGTTAAAAAGTGACATGGTACGTCATTTCGTTTACAAATTTGGAAATATTATGGGCTGCTCGTTTTTCCCACTTCTATTAGTCTTTCCAG